>JAKSZT010053791.1:13682754-13817684 GCA_026826555.1 Tolypeutes matacus
AAAATGATGTTAGCTTTGGGTTTTTCATATATACCCTTTATCATATTCAGAAAGTTTACGTCTATTCCTATCTTTTGTAGTGTTTTTATGAGGAAAGAGTGCTGTATTTTGTCGAATGCTTTTTCTGCATCTATAGAGATGGTCATGTGATTTTTTTCTTTCAAACTGTTTATGTGGTGTATTACATTGATTGATTTTCTTATATTGAACCATCCTTGCATACCCAGGATTAAACCCATACAGAGAAATTGGTCTGTAATTTTCCTTTCTTGTGGTATCTTTATTTGGTTTTGTTATTAGGGTAATGTTGGCATCATAGAATGAGTTTGGCAATATTCTTTCTACTTCTATTTTTTGGAAGAGCTTAAGTAGAATTGGTGTTAGCTCTTTCCGGAATATTTGGTAGAATTCAGCTGTGAAGCCATCTGGTCCTGGACTCTTCTTAGTTGGGAGGTTTTTGATGACTGAGTTTATCTCTTTACTTGTAATTGGACTGTTGAGTTCATCTATTTCTTCTTTCATCAATGTAGGCTGTTTGTGAGTTTCTAGAAACTTGTCCATTTCTGCTAAATTATCATTCTTGTTGGCATATAATTTTTCAAAGTATCCTCTTATGATACTCTTTATTTCTGTGGGGTCAGTGGTGATATCCCCTTGCTCATTCCTTATTTTATGTATTTGCATCTTTTCTCTCTTTTTCTTTATTAGTCTGGCTAAGGGTTTGTCAATTTTATTTATTTTCTTGAAGAACCAGCTTTTGCTTTTGTATTTTAGTTTCCAGTCCTTTCTTATTCTCTATTTCATTTAGTTCTGCTCTAATCTTTGTTATTTCCTTCTTTCTACTTCCTTTAGGTTTAGTTTGTTGTTGTTTTTCCAGTTCCTCTAAATGTGCAGTTAGATCTTCAATTTTAGCTCTTTCTTCTTTTTTAATATATGAATTTATGGCTAGGAACTTCCCTGTCGGGAATGCTTTTGCTGCATCCCATACGTTTTGATATGTTGTGTTGTCGTTTTCATTAGTTTCAAGGTAGTTACTGATTTCTTTTGAGATTTCCTCTTTGACCCACTGTTTGTCTAAGAGTGTGTTGTTTAACTTCCATATCCTTGTGCCTAACATGTTTCTCTGGCCCTTAGTTATTTCCAATTTCATTCCATTGTGGTCAAAGAAACTACTTTGTATAATCTCAGTCTTTCTGAATTCATTGAGAGTTGTTCTGTGGGCTAGCATGTGGTCTATTTTGGAGTATGTTCTATGTGCACTCGAGAAGAATGTAAATCCTGCTGTATTTGGGTGTGGTGTTCTGTATATGTCTATTAAGTCCAGGTCTTCTAATGTATTGTTGAGTGCCTTAGTTTCTTTATTGATTCACTATCTAGATGTTCTGTCTAATGATGATAGTGGTGTGTTGAAGTCCCCTGCTATAATTGTAGAGGCATTTATTTCTCCATTTAGTTTTCCAAGAGTTTGTTGCACGTATTTTGAGGCACCCAGATTAGGTGCGTAAATGTTGATGATTGTTCTCTCTTCTTCAGAGATTACTCTTTTTACTAATATGTAGTGCCCATCTTTGTCTCTTACAATAGATTTGCATTTAAAGTCTATTTTGTCTGATATTAGAATAGCTACTCTTGCCCTTTTTTGGCTATTGTTAGTTTGTAAAATGGTTTTCCAGCCATTCACTTTCAGCCTCCTTGTATCCCTGGGTCGAAGGTGGGTTTCTTGTGGACAGCATATAGATGATTCATATTTTCTTATCCATTCTGCCAATCTGTGTCTTTTGATTGGTGAATTTAATCTATTAACATTCAGTGTTATTACTTGTAATGAATGTCTTACTTCAGCCATTTTTTCTTTGAGTTAATGTATGTCATATGTTGTTTTGTTTCTGTTTTTGTCTTTTTAGTTGTTTTTAAACTCTCCTCCAACTCTCTCTCCCTTGTTTTTTCCTTTCAACTTGTAGAGCTTCCTTTAGTATTTCTTGAAGTGCTGGTTTCTTATTGACATAGTCTCTTAATTTCTGTTTATCTGTGAATATTTTCAACTCTCCATCATTTTTGAATACCAGTTTTGCTGGATAGAGAATTCGTGGCTGGAAGTTTTTTTCTTTTAGTATTTTGACTATGTCATACCACTGTCTTCTTGCCTCCATGGTTTCAGCTGAGAAATCAGCACTGAATCTTATTGTGCTTCCCTTGTATGTGATGGTTCTCTTTTCTCTTGCTGCCTTGAGTATTTTCTCTTTGTCTTGAGCATTGGACATTTTGACAAGTATATGTCTTGGAGTTGGCCTGTTGGGATTTATACTATTTGGGGTGTTTTCAGCCATTATTTCCTTCAACACTCCTGTTCCCTTTCCTTTCTCTTCTCCTTCTGGGATGTCCATAAAAGTATGTTTGTGCGTTTTTTATTGTCGGTTAATTCCCTGATACCACGCTGGATTTTTTCTATCTTTTTGTCTATCTGTTGTACTATCTCTTTGAT
The DNA here is from genome assembly GCA_026826555.1 of Tolypeutes matacus. Lineage (NCBI taxonomy): Eukaryota > Metazoa > Chordata > Mammalia > Cingulata > Chlamyphoridae > Tolypeutes > Tolypeutes matacus. The sequence goes on from JAKSZT010053791.1 coordinate 13,685,237, forward strand.
TTCAGCTGTATTGTCTTCCATATCACTAATTCTTTCCTCTGCCTGTTTAAATCTGCTGTTGTGTGAATCCAGCGTCTTTTTGATTTCTTGGATTGTGCCATTTTTCACCATCATATCCATTACCTTTTTAGGCATGTTTGCAATTTCTTCAGTATATTCCCCCATTTTCTTCTTTATATCCTTAATCTCTTCCTTCACTTCTTTAAGTTGGTCCATGATATTTGTTTGGATAGCTTTGATTAGTTGTTTGATGTTCTGCATCACTTCCTGGTTTTTATTTTGTTCATTGGACTGGTCCATGTTTTCCTGTTTCTCAGAGTCATTTGTATTTTTTTGTTTACCTCTGGTCATCATATTATCTTGATGGGTTTATTTAGTTGATTAGCTTTTCTCTATGCTCTAGAGTTTTATTTAGCTGGTGGTTCTGCGCGTGAGTTAAGTTTTCTCTTTGGCACTTTTTCTTCTTATTTTATTTCCTTGCTTCTTTCTATGTTCCTGTTCCGTCCACGCCATTGATTCACGCAGATAGATGTCCCAAGCTTCTCATTCCACATGTGAACAGCACAGACCCCCGGGCAGGACCCCGTCCACAATCCACCTTGCTCTGGAGCTTGCAGTGTGTGCCCTCCTATACTGACACCATCTAGCCCCTCTCCCATAGACCCTTGCAGACAGAGACTCACCACGTTCAAATAAGAGTATTCAGGGACAACTCATACTTTGTTTACATTCCAGTACTCTGGAGGGTCAGAAAACTTATAGAGGGGCCTACATGGGAAGTTTTTATGGACCAGGAAGGTCTAGATGTCAAATCTATCACTCTGCCCATATTCTGCTGGCTCCAACTTAGTCACATGATTACATAGGTAAAGAAAACCTAGAAACATTTTGTAAAAACATGTTTGAAAAAATAGCGTACATAGATTTTGTGGCACATGTAGCAATCATTGCCTCAGTTTTTTAGACTCTGAAAATGCCTCTGTTTAAAGGAACTATCTTCCCAAAGTAGTTCCTAACAGAATAATTGTAACATATTTATTTCAGCATTTTAGCTTGTAAATGTTCTTTTACTTTCATTCATTGTCATTCCAATCCTTTCAACAGCCCTCTGGTGGGTAAGACAGCTGTTATTATTATTCTCCATTTAAAGATGAGAAAATTGAAATAGGCTTAAGAGTTCCTGGGTCGAATGGAGCAGAACTTCTTAACAGAAAAATTAAGTGGATCAGGATAAAAAGGATAAAGTGAAGCTATTCTCAATTCCCAAACCTCAGGAGAGAGCACACGAAAGACGCAGATTTAATAAGCCGTAACTCTTAGGGACATATCTTAATGTATATTCTCACTACATGCTAAATCTAGCTACTTTTAAAAATATTTTCCTTAAGTAAAATGGTTATATAATATTAACATTTACATGTATCAATTTATTATATTTATTATAAAATTATTCATATATACAAGCACACAAAAATTTTATTACCATAATATTTTCTAAAGGGTAACTCAGCTTAGGAGGGTAAAAACCTAAAAAGAATTAGAGTTTATTAGTCGGATGTATATGTATGAGTCAATCTGCTAGTACTCTGCATATATGATCTTATTCAAGAAAGTTAAGGAGAGAGAGAGTATTATTATCTAAAATTTACACATGTGATCTCTAGGATATTGAGAAATTAATGTGACATCTTATAAATCATAACATCAAGATTGAAACTCTGGAAGTTTAAAAAATATTTCCTGAAATATTGGTTGTAGAATTATATGGGGAATTGTTCTGGAGATTGTGGAAACAATTTTATATGACAACTATCATAGAAATGGCAGGAGAATATTTACATATATATATACCAAGTAGAGGTGTTAAATTGACCACAGCAGAACTAAATGTTGATGGGATAAAATGCTAAAGGTGTTTTATTGTGTTAATGGCTTGAGAAGTCAAGCTAATTTCAATCTAACTCCATTAATAAATATAGAAAGTAATACAATGGAGAAATTAAAGAATTCTTGAGTAACTTGTATTCTTAAACATGATTATATCCTTCATGTCCAGTTGGGGAACTCCTCTTTGCAAAGCAACTCATCCATCCAAATTATGCAAGGGAGACACTGGCAGATATTTGAATAATTCTTCAGAGTATAGGTGAGCTGTTTGTGGAGGCAGAATCCCAAATAGGATATGTGAAAGTACTCACCAATTCCTTGACCTTCATCCACATATGTTTTGAACAAAACATTCTATTTGTGAGGAAAACCAACTAATTTGCTTTATTATCACTTCAGTCACCTTGTAAATCCAGAAAGGAAACTACAGTTTAGAATTCTATGCGGGAGGTTGTGGGAAGAGTGGGAGCTGGGGCACATAGGAATCCCTACAATTTTTGTGTAACATTTATGTAATCTAAGTATCTTTTAAAAAATAAATAAAAAAATAAGTAAAATAAAATAATAAAAGAACTAAGTGGAAAAAAGAAAAGAAAATATGTTTAACATTCTCATTAAAAAAAAAAAAATTCCATGTAAGTCTCTGTCCTTTACAGGCTATGTGGCCTTGTTCAAGCCATGCTTTTTCAGGCTAATTTTCCTCATCTCTTAAACTGAAAGATTAATCCCTACCACCAAGTCAAAAAATATTACAGATAATATGATACTATCAGAAACAGTTTCTAGCACATATTGAACCTCCACTAAATATTTTTAGATATTATTTCTATCATTAGTATGCTGATGATGATTATGATGGAGATGATGATACATGGACTTTAAAGCACAACTTTTTAAAAAGTACCAGAATACCTCCCAAATGGTTGTTTGCATTTTAGGCATAATAATTTTAATATTAACTTGCAGTACATAAAACCTTATTGTTTCGAAAAACATTTTCATGCACATCATCTCATTTATTTCCCATAATAATCCTCAATATAAAATAAAAAGAAAAATAAACTAATTCCTATTTTATAAATTAAGGGATTCTAACTTGGAGGACTTATGCTAATGTGATTTTAGATGCAATGCTATTGCTATTCCACTTCAACATTTCTATAAGAAACATTTTTAATACTTAACACAGATTAGGCATTGAGCATAAAAATGATATACCAAAGTGAGTTATATAATTTTAATAAAAAATGTAGGTGCCATTCTCTATCCATAGCAGGGCACTATATTCACATGGCACAAACATATTTTTGTAAGTAATTTCCACAAAATTTCATGCAGAAGTGCATTTATTTTCATTTAAAATGGGTTATATGAAAAGGTTGATGAATCCTCTGGATCCTGGAGCCAGGAAGAATAGGAGAAACATAGCACTTTGCCCTTGCCTTTAGAGTGCAGAGGATATAATCCATGAGAAAAACAAACAAACAAAAACAGTAGGGCATACATTTAACACTAGAGCACAATTGTGGGTAGAAGTATACTATATGTGTCTGTTAGGTATAGTTCAGGTCCTCTCTTACCTTATTTAGCTTCTGTTTAGAGGTCTAGCCATTAATGAAAGTAGTATATTAAAGTCTCCTGCTATTAATGTAGAACCATCTAATTCTCCCTTCAATTCTGTCAATGTTTGCTTCATATATTTTCAGAGTCTGTTTCTAGGTGCATATATGTTTATAGTTGTTATTTCTTCTCGATGAATTGACCAATTAATCAATATATATTGTCCCTCTTTGTCCCTTTGAACAGTTTTTGTCTTGAAGTCTATTTTGTTCCATATTAGTATGGCTACCCCAGATATCTTTTTTGTACTATTTTTATAGAGTATTTTTTCCATCCTTTAAATTTCATCCTACTTGTGCCCTTGAATTTAAGGTGGGCCTCTTGGAAACAGCATATAGATGGGATAGGCCATATGAAAGGTCACACAACTAATCTCAATAAATTTAAATTTTAAAAGATTTAAATCACAAAAAGTATCTTCTCTGACAACAAGGGAAGAAGCTAGAAATCAATGACAGAGGAGAACTGGAGAAATTAAATAATATACTCTTAAACAACCAGTGGATCAAAGAAGAAATCAAATAATTGTGGCTGTTTGAAGTTGTATGTACTCCAGAAAAACATGACTTTATATCTAGTCCATTCCTGTGGGTGTGGATCCACTGTAAATTGGAACTTTTGATCAGGTTACTTCAGATAAGGTGTGTACTATCTCAATCAGGTTGAGTCTTAATCCTATCACTATAGTCCTTTTTAAACAAAATGAATTCAGACAAGAGAGAGAGAAAGCCATGGAGTCAAGAAACTGAAATCAATGAAACCCAGAAGATAAGGAAGAGACCGTCAAACATAGCTATTTGAGAGGAAAAGGATAAGCTGAGAAATGAATTCCTGGGTACAAAGAAACTAGAAATTAATGATTTGAAAATTTCTGAATTTCTGGAAAGTGGGTACCTAGAAAATAGTACTCCATGTGAGGGCTTAACTGAAAAAGAAACCAGTCAACAATTTCTGTAGTGGTCAGGATTGGAAAAGCAATTATCCAGAAATGATATGTGGAAATTGCTTTTGCCTGGTGGTTTGGACTCCTGTGTACTACATGCAAAATCAACAAGCTTTTTTGAGATATTCTGTATGAACAAAACCACTGACAACCTGGACTTAAAAGGGACAGAAAATGGACAGATTGAAGGAATAATCACATCATGGGCAGAATCATGGAAGCTGGGATCCCAACAAAAGACATCTTCTCAGGCCAAGAAAATGGGTCCACCCTGTGTGTGGAAAGGATGAGACTGCCCTGAGGCTTAAAGGGAGCAGGTGTTCTACCTCATTGTTTAGGAAGAGTGTTACCACCCCATTGTTTTCAAAGGGTGGAGCTTATGATCTGGAGATTGTAGAGAGTATGGCTGTCACCCCAATGCTTGCTGAGGTTGGAACCTGTGTCCCAAAGGTTCAGAAAGCCTGACTGCCATCCTGATGCTTGAAGAAGATGGAGCCTTTACTCCAGTGTATGGGGAGAGCATAGCCACTGCAAAAACACTTGGAAGGTTTGGGGCTGCTGCTCCATTAGGACTAGAAGACAAAATATCATTCTTTAGAAGAGTCTCAGACCTTAAAATCTGATGAGGTATGACTTGGAGTTGCTTGAGACCCATGACCCTGTTTTCCCTTCACTTTCTCCCTGTTTATGGAAGTGTTCATCCTATGCCCGTCCATCTATTGTATATCAGAAGCAGATAGGTTGTGCTTTAGGTTTCACAGGTTCACAGAAGGAGGGGAATTGTGCCCCAGGACAGACCACACCCATAAATGATTTTGATGAGACTTTGGACTAAGAATTGTTTCTGAAATGACTTAAGGCTTTGGGATAATGTCATGGAATTAATGTATTTTGCACATTGAAAGAACATGTGTTTTGAGAGTCCAGAGGATGGAATGTGATTGTTTGAAACTATATGTAGACCAGAAAATCATGTTCTTAAACTAATCTATTTCAGTGAGCATGAACCTATTATACTTAGGAACACTTGATGAAGTTACTTCATTTAAGGTGTGTCCCATTTCAATCAGGATGGGCCTTGATCTTATGATTGGGATCCTTTATAAATAGAAAGTTTATGGGGGGGGGGGTTAGCCACAGAAGCAAGAAGCTGAAACCAATGAAATTGAAGAGCAGGAAGAGACCAGCAGACACCATCATGTGCCTTGCCATTTGACAGAGGAGCCAAGGATCACCAGCAGCAGGTTCTCAGGAAGAAAGAATCTTTTTGATGATGCCTTGCTTTGTGCCTTTTTCTGGCATCAAAACTGTGAGCAAATAAATTCCCATTGTTTAAAACAAATCCATTTCTTTGGTTTGGGCAGCCTAGGAAACTAAAACAATAATATTAGTAAATTTCTTGAGACAAATGAAACAAAATCATGATATATCAAATATTATGGCAGTACAGCAAAGGCAGTTCTCAGAGGGAATTTATACCTGTGAATGCTTACATTAAAAAAGAAGAAAGTTATCAAACTTGTCTAGTTTCAATTACTCAAGGTTGTGGGGAACTCTGAATGAGGCTTTACAACATTTCAACCTCTTATTCTCTCCTGTCTTAACCATGCTATACTGAAACTCTGCAAGTAATACCATTTATAATGACTAAACCAGTCATGAGCAACCCATATCACCTGGACCTTACATCTGGGTCCTGAATATAATATTTTGCCATGACACTAGTACCATCTTTCTATAAAAATAACTAGATATCATGCATCCACAGTTATGTAACAACAATGAAATAATGATCAGGCACGTGTTATCCTTGTTCTACAAGATACAAGAGGAGGACTTGAGAACTCTAGACCCATTTGGGGCCTACCACAACACTTGTTGCTGTCCTTTTTACTTCTTATAATTTGTTTCTTTGGGTAAATTCCTAAAGGGTTATGTTTATTTTATGTTTTGATACTCATTGCTAAACTGCACTGCAGAAAGGATGAACTAACGTATATTTCTATGAAAATTTCATGAAAGGATTTTTCAAAGCTTTGCTAATGCTATTTTTATCAACCCCCCCTCCCCCATCAAATATACTGAAGTTTGGGGCATGTGGGTGCACATAAGGAAAATAGAATGATAATTAGACAGCTGTGGTCCCTGCCACATGTTAGTTGCTCCCCACAGGATAATTATTCAATCTCTTAACTTGTTGGTTTTCAACCCTTGCTTTTGCATTAGAATACCCGGGGAAATTCAAAATTCAAAAGATGGGGATTTTCTGGGTAACAGAGATGGGGATGGGGGTGGAGGAAAGAGTGGCTGTATTTCTGCTGGGGTTGGGAATAGTCTTATGCTTGCCACCCACAAGCAAGTGCTACTCAGTCTCGCCTTAGGAAGGTTTCTCTAATTCAAAGCCACTGCTATGTGGCAATCACTGTCAACACTTTAGTCCAGGCCTTCATCTTCTCTCCCTTAATCTTCTCAAAAGCCTCCAGATTGGCCTTTTTGACACCACTGTGGTCTTAAATCCACCTTTCCTCATTACTGCCAAAATGATTTTCCTTCCCATTAAAAAAAAAAGGTAATGATTTTACAGCAATAAGTTCAAAGTTCATTTCTTAAATCCTCTCTGAAACGTCTGTTAAGCAAAATGTCCAATTTTATTGTCTCTTAAAAGAATTTTAAGGACAAAAAATATACCCTGCAAAAACTGATATTTCTGTTACTTAAAAAGACAATTGAAGGGCATGCATTTATCATAAAGTGACAATCAAGACTGCAGCTTAAATCTTACTATACTGCTTACTGCAGCTTGTAATTATGGAAATTGCACCCTGTTGTGTTTTATTGATTAATATTTTTGGCTTAGACCCATATATTTATGCATTTCATGATTTGCATACCAAAGCAAATTCTTTTGCAATAACCATAATACCATGCCCTAAATTTGTCAGTTTGCATATGTTTAGTTTTAGGGACAATGTAGTTAAAATCCTGAACTTCTGCAGATTTAGTGAGAAATATAGGCATAAAATCTAAGGAAAATGATACATGGGATATTTTAGATTTTGTTTCTCAGACATTTAGCCTCTTAAATTTTTCTCTTGAGACCTGACTCTTGCATTAGGAGGCCAGAGGCTCCACCCTTGGAAGGACACACTCCTTAATTCTCTTTGCTTTACCCCTTTACAGAAATGTAAGGAAGCATAGTAGAGTCCAGGAGAAAGCAGAAAGGAGTGAATTAAGCCTGCTGAAATATACCTCATTTCCTAGGGAGCAAGGGAACCTGTGGCTCCTAAAATTATGGTCTCTCTCATCAGAAGTTTAATTTATATTCAGGAATCAAGTCAATACATCAAGTTATTTTGCAACAGCCTCTGCATCTCTTCTTCAAAAATCTGTGTCAGCTGTAGGCAGCTGGTGGGGATTTAGGAAAAACTAGGTTTCTGTTCTTATTGTATTATTTTTCACAAATATCATTCTTTTCCAGAAAAATAAGTCTCATGTGATGAAAATAAATTGGGGAATAATTTCGAATTATATATAGTACACAGGGTCACCATTCAAAAGTTCCATTTTAGTACACATACATACATGTACCTGGTCTCAAACTCTATCAGCTGGATTTAGCAGTGCCGAAGTCACAGTCTCTGAAATAGAACCAAGACCTAAATAGGGAAGATAAAAAGAGGTAATTTGATTAACCTCACAGTTCAAACACAGATTCAGTATCAGCACTGTACCTGCTCTCTCAACTTTTGTGTAGTGATTTGCTAGCCTTTTTTTGCCTGGGTTGATATGATCATTTTTGTTGTCTCTTGAGCCATAATTTGGCTAACTCTATTTTAATATGATAATATTTCTCCACAACTTTAAATTCTTTAATAAAATCCCCTTGAACACTTTTTCTTCCAAGCTAAATAATCAGGCAATCATTTCCATTTTTCCAAGTAATGCCAGCAACCTTGTAGTTAAGGTAGATACTACACTGTGATATATTCACAGCATCAAAATTGAGGCAGAGTTGTTTAATATATAAAATAGGGAGTTATAACCTAAAACTTAGCTATTATTTTCATTAGGTGGTAGCTGCTAGAAATCCACAAATAAGGTAGATATGCTCACTCTAGATACTGTCAAGAGCTGGCCATCCATGATCACCAATCAGTGTAGATTCCTTTCTTCAGATATTTTCATTTACTAATACATATAATTCTTGAAGTGATGCACCCAACATTCAGCATACAAACGAGAGAATAACATTGCTTTATACAGTCATTAATTTACACTCATGTTAAAAATGATCTGTCAGGGTTTTCCTAGCATTCACTGATTCCATTTCTTTGGTTTCTGTGGTGTCCATTCTTTGACAGGCATAAAAATGTTTGTTTCCTCTAAGGATTTTGAGTGTCTGTCTACTGATAGAATAGCCAGGGAGTAAATCATCACTATAAAATGCTCATTTTTTCCTTTTATTTATTTTTATATCAATAGACTCTCTGGAAAAATACCCCTGAGGACATCAAAAATTCAAGCTCAAATCTAGCAGATCTTTTTTTGCTTTTTCTTTTAACATGAAAACTTGGGTTCTGTCCCTTATAAATGCATTTCTCCCATAAAAGTTACACACAAAAATAGCAAATTTTATAGTCCTGGATCTGAATGCAGTCAAAACTGATATTAATCATTTCAAACAGAATGATGGAAGAATCTCAAAACCTAGATAAGGGAAGTAGAAGAGGAATGCCCTGGAATGGCAGCCAGACCTAGGAAACGAGTTCAATTGCAAAGAGTGCATATAGTTGTTGAGAGCATGTACTCTGGGCATGAATCCTGCCTGATCTTGACCATGTTATGCTTTGTGCCTTACTGTCCCGAAGATTACAATTATGTCTGACTCATGGTGCTGTGTTAAGGACTGAGTTAATATGCATCAAGAGGAACAAAAGCTGGCACCTAGGAACCACGCTATTAAAATAAGCTGACATTTCTTGATGGTTTTCAGGGCTTACAATTACAATTAGATTCTTCCCTTGTAAAAGGGAATACAGAAACCCTGCCCCTGAACCTTTCTTTTCCATCCAAAAAACTAGTAGACTCGAATATGATGTATACTTTCTCATAATAGTATTCTATATGAGGTTTCGCTATCACTGAATACATTACAAAATTTTTTGCTCTAATTTTTAAAAATTAATTTTTAAAGGATTTTAGATTACATGAAAGTTACATAAAATAATATTGGAGATTCCCATATACTCCACCCCTAACCCCCTTCCACACTTTCCCACTTTAACAATATTTTCATTACTGCAGTACATTTGTTAAAATTGATGAGCTTTTAACAGTATTATTACAAAAACTTTCATCAAAACCCAGTCACACAACTGCAAGCAAGTCAGCTCCATCCATCTGCCCCATGGGATCTAAACCTCCTCTCAATCAGGAACAGAGTAGGCAGCACCATCCCCAAAGCCTCAAGATTGAGGAATAAACAAACATAAGGGATGAGTGCAACTATGGCCTAAAGTAGACTTATTATTCTAGCAATGGAAGATCTTGTGTCATTGATATAAAGGCAGTGGCCACGAGAGATTCTGAGGGGAGGGAGAGGGAAGAATAGGTGTAACATGGGGGCATTCTTGAGACATTGAAATTTTACTGCATGACATTGCAATGACGGATACAGGCCATTATACATTTTATCAAAATCTATAAAATTGTGCAGGGCAAAATGTAAACCATAATGTAAACTTATGGAGACCATGGTTAGTTTGCTTCAATATGTTTTCATCAATTATAACAAATATGCCACACTAATGAAAAATGTTTTTAATGGGGGAAAGTGTGGGTGGTGTAGTGAGTGGGGTATAAGGGAATCCCCTATATTTTTGATGTAACATTTATGTAATCTAAAGCTTCCTTAAAAAAATAAATTAAAAAATAGTAAAGAAAATTGGAAGCCAGAAAAAAAAAATAATCAGTCACTTTGCATCTCTGAACCCTGTCTTCCTTAGAAAGGGCTTCTCCCTGAAGCTGACTTCACTCAATGTACCAACATGTTTGCAAGAACCTTTCCTGACTAGCTACAGTAGGAAGAAAGCATATCTTTGTTGCAATATTGCCAACCAAATGAAGGGCCTAAAAGTGCCTTCTAAGTTCTGGTGTAGGCAATTAACTGTTTAGTAGTACTGCTTTGCCAAACACAGAAAATCGTAGGAAAGGGAATTGTCTGAAAGGAGGCAATTCTTCATGGGTCTCCTGCATTTTTGCACATCTTGAAAGCCTTGACTGTTCCTTCTTCCAGAACTATCTTTTCAAAGATGTTTGTATAGCAAACATCTTTGGAAGATAAAGTTTTCTCCCCAGGGCAAAGAGCCAGTTATCCTATATACTCTCTCATCCAGAATCTAATAACGTCTCCACATTTCCATTGTTGTGCTAAGCTCTAAGCCACAATCACCTTTTGCCTAGATTATTGCAATAAGTGCTAAAGTAGTTTCCCTGCTTCCACCTAACCCTCTTATCTTTCTCCAATTTATTTGCAACGTAGGATGACATGTATTACTGTTAAAAATATGTTAAGTCCTCCATTCAGAACTCTATAATTTCTCTCCATTTGAATGAGTAAATTCTAAAGTCTTTGGTGGCCTACAGGGTCCTACATGGTCTATACACTTCCATCCCCATTGCATCTTTAAACTTAGCTCTTATTACTCTCCTCTCCACTCATTCTGCTCCAGCCACACTGGCTTCCTTGCTGATTCTTAAATATGCCTCGCATCATTCCACCTTCAGATATTTTTGCTCTGGCTGTATTTTTTTTTTTCTTTCCTGGAATGCTCTTCTTCTAGCAATCTCCCTGGCTAACTCTGTTCATCCCTTAAGTGTTTGTTTATATACCACCTTTCCAGGGAAGCATATTACTGACCATCTTATTTATATTTACAATCTCCCTTCATTCCCACCCTGCCCTTATTCTTTTACCCTTCTATTTTTCTTGTTTCAACCCTATAACATCCTACATAATTTACTATATAGAGAGGTTTTTTATTTCTCCACTATAATTTAAGTTCCACAAGGGCATAATTTTGTCTATTTTTATTGATGATTATAAGCACCTAAAACAGTGTTTGGTACTTTGTACACATGATCAGTGCTCAATAAATATTAGTTGAATAGATGTTGAATAGAGCTACCTCAAATTTTCTGCAGAAGAAAGCAGGGCATATGTACTTGAATACATACTCACTGATTGTAATTTTGTTGCTCTTATGCTTTTCTTAAAAGAAGCAGATTATAACAATGTTCCAAAGAGGTTTAAGCATGATAAAACCCTTCCTGGTATAACTTAAGTTTTGAATAAAATGTTGGTCATAGACTAGGCATATTGAGGGTCCAGATTGTAGTGATATCTATTTTAATTAACAGTGTTGAGACTGGCAATGTTTTCTTACCAAAGAAAGAAAATATTAGCATCCATAGAATTTATAGTTAATATAGCTTAGCTATTTTCTGCATATTTTCTTCTTCCTCATAGAAGGATATTTAGCAAGTTTCAGGTTACAAATTTCTATTTTTCTCTTAAAAAACCCTGTCTCAATTTTGATGATATGATTATATCACAGTGTTCAATCTGCTTTAACTTCATAGATTCTGGCACAAATTTGGAAAAAAGTAAAATATTTCATTGTTTAGTTTGGAAGAAAGCACCAAAATAACTTGAATAAGTTATTAAACATTAAGGAAATTTAGAAATATGAAGCATGCTTCATCGGCTTATCTTGTTAGACTAAAATAGTAACTAAACACATATCAGTAAAGAAAACAAATTAAACCTTATTTTATAAAGTGAAAGTTAAATCAATGAACTCTAGGACTATTTAAATATAATAAATATGATTCATGCCTTCATCAAAGAATCTTGAATCTGGGGTTAAAAAATTCCAAGTAAGTTCTTAAAAATCTGTGAATGTATAAAACAATATATAAAATAATATATAATATATAATAAAATGATTAAATTAAACTATGAGTTTATTACTGATATTACTTACCTCATAGAACTAAAACTAAGCTAGAGTAATCATAATTTAGAACTATTGCAAATACCACAATTCTTAAGTGCCTAGATATGTGTAATAAGGATTGATTTTAGTGGTTAATGACTCAATGTATTTATCCAAGTTCTGGATGAAAAAATCTAAAATATGCACATTAAATCTTCATATTACATAAATGTGTTGAGGTGGGGATATTTCTATATTTAAAATTAAAAATAAAAGTGATACATTACTAGAAAATAGAATGAAGTGCAGTTGGGGAAATGTCAGCATTTGGTCCTTGCTGTTGAGAGGTATGCTGGGGCCTGGAAGAGCTGGATGTTTAGTCTTCTAGGGGAGGAATCCTGTTTTCCTTCTTTTTGACATATCTAGGGATATTAAGATGACACAGGAAGAAACAGAACAACTATGTGACAAGCAGAACTTTCTGGAAGGGCAATCGTTTTGTTCCCATGGAGAATATTCGATTTTCTAATGCCAATGGCCTGGGGGAGTTTACATGCCTGTGCTGGTACTATCTAGAAACGTTTTAGCCTTTCTGCTTAACTGCTCACTTTGAGCCTGATCTTGCAAATATCCTAGCTGCCTAAGCATGGGATGAAGAGCATGGAGAGAGCTGCTAAAGTCATCCAGCTGATAAAAGATTTTTGTTTCTTCATGTTCAAAAGAAGAAAACCCAAAGTCCCAGGCATGGAGTGGTGAAAGGATAATTTTGCACTTATATAACAGAGAGAGCCTGAGATTCACAATTGCACATAAAATAAGTATATCAATATATTGAATTAAAAATTACTTGCAAGTAATACAACCTAAACCTCTTTTTATAGTGTGAAATGTATACACTTATTCATAAATTACATCTTATTTTGATCAAAATGTGGTTCTTAGAAAAGAAAAAGGAATACAAGATCATATCTAAAGAAAAATAGAAATAGAAGACAATTTTTAAAAGTTTTATAAAGATAATTGTGAGAAATAAAGTGTTTAATTACCATAAACTCTTCACTTCCAAATACTTTGCCTTCTTTGTATTGTTTTGGAGTTCAGTTATAGGAGAAAACACCTCAAACAACTTAGTATGATCTACTAGGAATATTAGAGCAAAGGAAAATGTTGCATAGTTTCAGATACCAAGTTAGCATGATCACTAGGAGAGGGAAATATTATATAATCAAGGCTTAGTTGTACAATAAATGCATTGCATCCAGGAACAGAAATGGGGAAAGAGAAGTCACAATAGCAACATAAAGATGGGCCCAGTGAGCCTGTTAGCAATTAGATGGCCTTAAAGTAACATGCTCAACTCAGAGAAATTCTGTTTTAATCAGTACCACTCTGGTACAGATGAAATTGACTTAATAAGCCCCCCAAAAGAGCTTACACTTGTCTGACTGAAATATAGTGACAAAATTATCCACATGTCTCAATCATGGCACTAGGATAAATTGATAGGAAATTTATTATGAAGAACAGCTTCAAATAAACCCACTATTTATATAAGCTGTTATAACAAGATCTTGGAGAAATGTCATAGAATTCCCTTCTTACCAAATATATAGAAAACATAACTTGTATCAAAACACTGTTAATATGGCCTTTCTCTTTGAAACTATACACAACTCATAGTCATATTTAGGTTACAAACAGGTCTGGAAAGAATCTGTTTTAGAAATTTCAGAAAATTAAGAAGTAAACAATATATCCCCATTTCAGCTTCATGATGATCTTGAGGTTTCTTAAACTTAATATGTTCATGAATTTATTAAATTTGCATTCATAGGCTATTTAAAATTGTCTAAATCACATATACATACTCAAACATACTTTTCTAAAGTCTAACAAAGTAGTAGAGGCAGGATTTTATCTCTGAAATATTGTCATTATGCCTGAAGGCTCACAGCACCCAACACATTTCTTGTCAAAATGTGAATATGTGTTAATGACCATAATTATAATGATAATAGCAGTCTGCACTCCAAGACAGGGTGACACCCCTTCTGGTGACAGTAACCCAAACTACAGGAATGGCATGAGGGAATAATGTTTCTTGAAGAGAGGCACTCAGAAATTTCAACTGTGCTCAGTGACCTGCAAAATTTATTAGCGTCTGCAGCTTCTGCATCAATTAGCATAAGATGCTTTCGTCTCCAATTGATTAACTAATGAAGTTGATTTATATAATATGTCTAGAACACACAAAAGTGAGATGATTGACAAATCAGTTTTATTGTTTCTATCTAGAGATACATATTGAAATGAGATAATCCAAAAATAGGTTTACCATTTTAGTTTAAACTAGTACTTTGGAAAATCACATACAGCCTCCTAAAAGCAAAAATGCAGAATACCCAATTGTGTGAAAGTGAAGAATAGCCACAAAAAGAAAAATCTTAAAATACACCAAAGGAGATAAAAAAGAGCACCTTACTTAAAAAACAAAACAAACAAAAAAACCCAAAAGCCCAAAAAAACACATAGATTTGTCTTTCTTTGTCTGTTTTTTAGCAAGAAAGGCAGAAGACAATAGACTAAATTGAGGGTGATTCAAGAAAATAACTTGGAGCCTAAAATTGTACTTCCAGCTAAAACATCATTTTTGAAAGTGAGACGTTACTATATGAGGCAAGATGTTGAAATAAGACACAATGGACTATGCTCCTCCTGTTAGCGGAAGGCTCTGGGTTTCTAGGTTCTTGTCTATACCATATAAAGGAATTTAAGAACATGCCATAGGGTAAGCCAGGGAGCAAAGAGTTTATTGAGAAATGAGCAAAAAGAAGAAAAGCACACACCCCAAACACGGGTGTGGACGTGCTACAGGGTGAGACGCACGCATGAGACCCCAGTGTAGGCCTTTTTAAGGCCTTTCCTCCTCCCCTTTCCTAATGTTGGAAGTGGCCCCAACTGTTTGTTGTTATGAATGGTTGCCTTACAATCCCCACCTCTTAACTTTCAGGGGACCAATGAGGAGACCATTAGGTTTGGGGTTATCTGGGACTTCTTTTGAGTCAGAGAGTTTCAAACGGGATCACCTAAACTGGGTCTCGGTCGCCTTTTTGGCTGTAACAGTTAGAGCTGTGTTCTCAAGCAGTGGCCTTCCCTCAGGGGGTTCTGGGCATGGTCTCAAGGCTGTGTTCTGACCAGGGGAATCCCAGCTGTTATGGCTTTATTCTCACCAGCCGCCTTCCTTAGTTCCCTCTCCTAACCGGCCTCATTCCCACTTCAAATATGCAGAAATTCTGGATAAAATGTAACTACAAAATGATTAAAAGCATAGCAGAAGTAAAAATGATTAGTGCAGAATTTCTATTGTTAAAAAAAAAATTGCTGCTGCCTCTTTAACAGCACTCTCTCCTCCTCGTTAGCAGAAACCCACAACTTTAAGAAAATAACTGCTCCTCCTCTATTTCGCCCATGGAGTCCACAACTTAGGGAAATAAGCACCCTCCTCCTCCTTTTTTTCTGGAATCCACAAAGTTAAGACTCTACTCCTCTTTCCTGAGGCCCTCTGCTTTAGGAAGATAAGCTAAACTTGCACCTTTGCTTCTGTAACCCCTGCCTGCCCCCTGCCCGATTGCTTCAGGAATTTGCCCGCTTGCCCAGCAACCCACTAGCCAATAAACAGAAACCTATATAACCCCATGAAAACCAATGCCCAGGGCTCAGATTTTTTGGAGACTTGACTCTCCTCTGGGCCCATGCCTAATAAAACTTTGTTCCTCCATCTGTCTGAGTGCACTCTTGGGTTTCTCATCATCTAAGTTTTATCTGCTGTAACATTTGGTTCCCTGACTGGAAAACCCAACTGAGCAGGTCTGTTGTGCCTACACTTGGGACTGAAAGGCACAGCCAGCGGCGATCTCTGAGCGAACGAGGTAAGCGCCACCCGTCCTCTTAATGGGACCTCCTTCTGAAGTGGTCTCCGCAGGTCGCTTTCCCGCACCCCAGCTTGCCCTAGTGGTGAGGCGGACTGAACAGTGACAGAAGACTCCTGAAAGGTAAAGCACCAGGTGCCAAGTCCTCAGTCAGGCCTGTCTCTGGATGGAAGGGGAGACTGATCACGTCCCAAAGTCTCAAATATTGAGATACCAGGATAGGGCAGATCCTGTGGGAGGGACGGCATAATCTCTGAGCAATTGTGTGTGAATGAGGATGGCAGAGGCTTGCCTCTGTAGTGCCAGTCTGTGACTCCACAGCCTGTGCTACAGAGTCTAAGTGGGCCCTAACTTTTTCCACAGCCATGTCATACGGCATAACGGCCCACCCGAACTCTGCCCAGTCGCCTTAGCTAAGGTGAGCCAATGCTCTTGCAAGAGACATGACAGGCAGGCATCTGAGTGACCTCAAAAGAGGCAACCCCTTCCTTTGTCTGTCTTGCACCACTGACTCAGGGTGTAAACCTATCGAGGCTTGCCTCTGTTATTCCAGTCTGTGACTCTACAACCTGTGCTATGGAGCCTGAGTGGGCCCTAACCTGTTTTCCTTGGCTACATCATACGGTATAACGGCCCACCCCGAACTCTGCCCAGGCACCTTAGCTAAGACGAGCAGAAGTTCTCACGAGAGACATGGATAGGTGAGCATCTTAGTGGCCTTGAAAGAGGCAACCCCTTCCTTTGTCTGTTTTGCGCTACTGATGCAGGGTACAAGCTCATCCAGTCAAAACCTACTGTTTTAAACTGCATGCTTAAGAATTTCAAAAACGGCTTTTCTGGAGATTATGGCATCTGGGTGAACCTCGGCACCCTCCAAACCTTATGTGAATTAGAGTGGCCCACTTTTAATGTTGACTGGCCCTCGAAGGGACCCTGGATATAGCCAAGGTCCTTGTAGTGTGGCTGGTTGTCATGGGAACTCCCGGCCACCCCAATCAGTTTCCCTACATCAACTATTGGTTAGAAATAGCCCAGAATCTGCCCCCTTGAGTTCGATTGTGCATTGGCAAAAAGAGACAGAGCAGGGTCTTGGTTGCACAGGGAAAGAGACCCCAGAAGCCAGTCATTCATCAAGGGATCCTGGGAAGAAGACACACCACCCCACCATACTCTCCAGCTGCTCTAGCCTCCCTACTAGCAGCAGCCTTGGGAAATCCTGACCCCACCGGATGAGGAGAGCCACCTTGAAAAGGGGAGACAAAACACCAAAAGGTTCCCCTGGCCAGAAACCAATGAGCCTACTGCAAAGAAAATAGACACTAGCACTGACTGAATATTCTGTGGTCACAACCCCCATTGCCCCCTTTAGTGAAAAAAACCACTAACATCATAGAAGCAACTGGAGACCAGTCAAGCCAACGGCCTTTTTGCCAGTCAAGAACTTGTCAGCTCGGTGGCCACAAAGTGACTCATAAATGTCTGTACCTGTCTGAATGTCCAGTTTCCCTACTTGGTATGGACCTCTTAACCAAACTGGGAGCCCAGATTTCCTTCAAACCTGGGGGGCCAGCAAGCTTAAGCCTTGGGACCGGCCTTACTCTCCTTGTCACCGTACCCTGAAGTGAGGAATGGAGGCTTCATGAGGAAGAAAATTCAAGTCAGAATCTGGAAAAACTGTTAGAACTTTTCCCACAGGTTTGAGCAGAAAAAAACCTGCCAGGAATGACACAAAACCATGCACCCATCATCATCGACCTGAAGCCTGGAGTGGTCCCGGTCTGTCAAAAGCAGTATACAATCCCCCACGAAGCACAATTGGGCATGGTAAAACACAGATTGCCTGAAAAATAAAATGATTCTGATCAAGTGCCAGTCACCCTGGAACACCACATTATTACCAGTTAAGAAGCCAGACGGGACAGGATCTACGAGCCATTAATAACACCACCCTCACCTTGCACCAAGTTGTTCTCAACCCATACACTTTGCTGGGACAGCTGCTATCCGAAGCCTCCTGGTTCACTTGCTTGGACTTAAAAGTCACCTTCTTCTGCCTGAGGCTTCCCCCTGCCCCCCGAACCAGCCTCTGTTTGCATTTGAGTGGGAAGATCTCAGAACCCAGCAGAAAACTCAGCTAACCTGGACTCAGCTCCTGCAAGGATTCAAAAACTCCCCTACCCTTTTTGGGGAAGCCTTGGCAGCAGATCTAGCCACCTACCCCTGGGAAGACTGCAGGTGTGCCCTTTTACAATATGTGGATGACTTCCTACTTGCCAGTGAGATTGAAGAGGACTGTTGAAAAAGGACACAGATTCTCCTACAACTTCTAACACAGATGGATACAAAGTGTCTTAAAGAAAAGCCCAAATCTGTAAACAGCAAGTCAAGTACCTGGGGTTTAGCATCACACAAGGGCACCCACCAGATGCTGGAACCAGAACAAAAGAAAGTGATTTGCACCATCCCTACTCCCACCACAAAAAGAAAACTTCATAAGTTCCTTGGGGCTGCAGGGTTCTGTTGCATCTGGATTCCTGGGTTTGCAGCCATGGCCCTATACCTTTATAAAATGCTGATGGGCCCAGGAAAGGAGTCCCTCATTGAAAAGAAACCCAACAGAAGGCTTTCCAAGACATCAAAAGACAACTCAGCCAAGCTTCTGCTTTGGGGCTCCCGGGTGTAACTCGTAGCTTCAACCTGTTCATGCATAAAAAAACAAAGTAGTACTGGAAGTCCGCACAAAAACATTCAGCCCCTAGCAAAGGCCCATCACTTACCTCTCCAAACAGCTGGACCCGGTGGCTGCAAGGTGGCTGCACTGCCTGAAAGCCCTAGCAGCAACCATAACCCTTGTCAAAAAAGCCTTACTCAAGAGATACTACTGCATAGTCCAACTAACTTCCCTCTGTACCACCATCAGCAACCAGTGCCAAGTTTGTGCCAAAAACAACCCTCTGCAGGACCCCTGAGCTCCAACCGGCATCCAGCACACAGGAACAGCTCCTTTTGAAGACCTCACAGTAAACTTCACAAAAGTGAAATCGAGTCGGGGATACAAATATCTGTTAGTGATGATATGCACATTTTCAGGCTGAGGTGAAGCTTCCCTCCCCTCGTGCCGAAAAAGCAAAAGAAGTAACTAAAGCTTTACTCAAGGAAACCATTCCCCAACATGGGCTGCCTCTGTTCATTGGAAACGACAATGGCCCAGGCTTCGTGGCCTCTGTAGTCCAAGAACTTGCGAAAATGTTAAAGATCAACTGAAAACTCCATACCGCTTACAAGCCTCTAAGTTCAGTGAAAGTTATACACATAAATCAAACCCTTAAAGCCACCCTAGCCAAATTCTGCCTAGGTAAACTTACTTCCCTTAACCCTTCTCCAAGTTAGATGTACCCCAAAACCCATGGGCTACTCACCCTTAAAAATTTTGTTCAGCCGGCCACCCCCAATTATACAGGCTTTCAAAATAAAACTCAAGCTCCTGGGGGAGGCTAGCCAAGATTCCATCCTCCAGTAACTGGTGAAAACTCTAGCCCAAATACATAAAACTGCCTTGTCCCAAAACCTCATCCCACTGGGACACCCAGTGTAACCCCACCGACCAGGGGACCTAGTCTGGATTAAAAACTGGAAAAAAAGCTCCTTCAACCATCCTGGACAGACCCACACACTCTAATTCTTGTAACTCCCACTGCTCTTAAAGTTGCAGACATTGTCCCTTGGATCCATCATTCCAAGGTCAAAAAAGCACACTCCGATAAAGAACAGGACAGCTGGACAGCCCAACTGGTACCCGACAACCCCTTAAAAGTTTGAGTCACACGGAACTGCCCCCACACACCATCCTTATCTAACGCCTGCTAAATAGACCCCTGCTTCGGGTGGTTTCTACTCCTGGGAGGACTACTCACCCTGCTGCTCAGAATTGGACTGGCTGCTATAGTTCCTACAGACTGGACAATAGTAAATAAAGCCTTAATCGCAGTGACATACTTGCGCCTTGTAAAATGTTTCTGTGCCTTGGGTTGCTTTTCCTATTCTGCCTCAGGGCTGGTGCCAGTTCTCAGCCCTGTTCCAGTTGTTACAAATCTGCCTCCCTCTCAGCAGCAAATAGGTTAAAATAGCTCCCAGGAAAGTACCAACCCTCCTCTTCCTTTATCTACTGTACCTATATGCCAGCAGAATGTTATAGGTTATCTAAAGCCTCAGTTTGTGAGGAAAAGAGACAAAAGTTCTAGGTAGCCATACTGAAATTTGGGGGTAGCTGCAAAACTTATGACACACTAGGGGGGGTCAGTTGTTGAACTATTATATGCACACAGGAATGTCGGATGCGGGGGGGTGGTGACTATAAGATATAGCCCTGAAATAAAGCAACTTAAAACAAGTTCAGACCAGCCTCATCTGGTTATCTGAGGATACCAAGTATAAGCAAGTGGCATATTCTTTAGTTTCTCTCCAGAACCAGATTAACTCGCTAGCTGGAGTAGCCCTACAAAATAAAAAAGCCCTTAACTTGCCTCTGCCAAAACCCCCACAAAGACAGAAAGTTCTGCCGCTCTTGAAGCTTGCTAGTAAGTGCCCCACTGCTCCCTAGAAAGGAGTCCTAACTTCTCCATGTTAGCAGATGATGCCCCATAAAAAATTATAAAGGCATCAAAGGGGGAAATGATGAAAAAAAAAATTGCTGCTGCCTCTTTAACAGTATTCTCTCCTCCTCTTTAGCAGAAACCCACAACTTTAAGAAAATAACTGCCCCTCCTCTTTCTCCCATGGAATCTACAACTTAGGGAGATAAGCACCCTCCTCCCCTTTTGTCTAGAATCCACAAAGTTAAGACTCTGCTCTTTTCCTCCCTGAGGCCCTCTGCTTTAGGAAGATAAGCTAAACTCACACCTTTGCTTCTGTAACCCCTGCCTGCCCACTTGCTTCAGGAATTTGCCCTCTTGTCCAGCAACCCACTAGCCAATAAACAGAAACCTGTATAACCCCATGAAAGCTGATGCCCAGGGCTCAGATTTTTTTGAGACTTGACTCTCCTCTGCACCCATGCATAATAAAACTTTGTTCCTCCATCTCTCTGAGTGCACGCTTGGGTTTCTCATCATCTAAGTTTCACCTGCCGCAACACTATTGTCTAGAAATAAAGAAGAGGGTTGGAGGACAATCTCCCACAGGTTTCGCATATTGCTGGATGGTTTTCTAGTGAGACACTTACTGTCCTTTTATTCTTATCCTTTGGAGGATACTTGTATACTTGTATAATGAAGAACCTTGGAAGATGGAGATAGTGTTTCCCTCTCCTGCAAAAGGAAGGTTTAGTTATAGCTTCAGAACATAGGGAGAGTATCTTTGGAGCAAAGGGCAGGCCTGCTGATTTCCCATTATGAAAGATACACGATCCTCAATAACACTCCCTCTAAGCTTTCAAGTGTCACCTGGCCTCTTTGTATTTCCCTGTGGGGTTTGTGGGACAAGAAAACATTAATACGCTGTTTCCTGCAATGTTGTACATAATAAACTATCCTTTATCTTTGATCCAAAAGCATCCTTGAAACTCTGGCCAGCTCACTTGATAGTTTGCAAGTAGAGTAAAATCTCTGATCTGTTGTGTCACAGTTCTTGACAGAGCGAAAACTCATGATCTGAGTTTGTGAGTTGATCCTCTGGCAGCCCAGGGAAATATTACATTCAGGTAGTCTTTAGAAAATAAGATTGGGGTTGTAATATCTTCACAAAGTCCAGAGTCAGTTTGAATTGAAACAGTTACATAAAACATAGAAAACTTGTAAACTGTTTCTGACTCAAGAAAGCTTGAGAGAGGTATGGGGCTATAAATGGAGGAAATTACCTCTGCAAAGTAATAGAAACTCCATGCCTGAGCCATGCATGAATATGTGGATAGTCTTTCCATAGCCCATGTAGTGTGGGAATCTAGGAAATGAGATACTAGTATTAAAAAAAAGTAAAACCTGGCCAGAAAAAAATGCAAAACCACTCTTCAGGGATATCTCCTCAATTCAGGAATATACTGGAATGTCATAAAAACATAATTTCCTACTGAGAATGAGTTCAACAACAACAAAAACTGTACAATTTCATAAAGAAGCAATTAACCATAAGGAAGAGGCAGAAGGTGAACCAAATAGGAGTAATATAACCCCCAAAATAGGACATATTAAATTAATTTGAAAGATAATATGAAGATATGTTTAAAATGATCAAAGTCATAAAAGAAGAAACAAGCTAAAGAAACAAATTGAAAGAACAAGAACACAAATACAAACAGCATAGACACACAGGCTGAATGAAAAGGAGCTATACAGAAATTCCAAATAAAATTAATCATTGACATAAAATCAACATATGGGTAAGAACACAAGACAAAGGAGTTAAAAAAATGGCAAACTGAAAAATAAAAAGGAATTATACAGAATGCAATGTATAGAAATAATTTAAGGAAATTCAAGAAATAGAGGGTAAAGTCAAAAGGCTTTACTAAGAATTCATTGATTTATTCAATAATTTATTACACATATTAATATATGTGTATGTGAGTCTGCTTCTGTTTACGTGTATATATGTGTATATGTATATATGTGTAGTATATTATTTATATGTTTCTTACAAAACTACTAGGAATTTGAAGAAATATTATTTTTCTTAAATTTAAGGGTGGCCAGTGATGTTATAGTTCATGGATTTTTGAGAAATTTATAATTTAACTATAAACTAAAGCTTTCTAAGTTGGACACTTTGGGGAAAAAAGACCATCGTAAATTTTATTTTATCGTTTGAATTTTAAACCACCAACTTATGATGATATGTTTGGTTATATTGGCATTGTCGTTATTCTTGCTTTATTGAGTGGTGATCATAGAGTTTGTGCTGGAATAGTCAGAGAAAGGCATATGATTCAAAGCCCTACAAAATCAGAGAATTGCTATAGCTGGGAGAAAATTGTTAAACACCAAATCAAATGGGCAAAGCAGAGATAGAAATGGGAAACCAAATAGCACGTTCATAGTGGAGGACACTGAGAGCAGCACTTTGCCTGTGAGCAAAGCAGGGTCAGGGCTGAGGTTCATGACTGACTCTGAACTACAATATGTCAGGGAGGTGTTTCCACATGGTACCCGGCATATCACTCTTAGTATACTGATGAATATTGGCATCAGGTAAACTGTATCTTTTTAAAATGAATGCATAACACCATAGTGTTTCATATAGAGATAAAAAAACAGTTTTAAGAAAGGAAATTACCAGTGATTTGGGATTATATGTTGACTAATGAGAGGGTGATGAACAAAATGTTTATGCCAGTTGAAACACAGTTTTTCTTAACCCTAGAAGGAATTACAAATATTAATTGGGAAAAAAATGAAAGGGTCTATTATTATGTTTTAATATTAATATTATTTCAATATAAAGTAGAATATATGTATGTGTATTACTGCCAGAATTTACTTAAATTGCATTAACTTTGAGGCTATTCAATCATTTGGATATATTGAATAAGCAAAAAGAAGAAATAAAATTTATGGAAAAATAAAAAGTATGTTTTATTTGCTGTTTAGAAAGGTTAAGCAATAGACCTATAGATTTTCCAGATTATCATATATTAAAGGAAAACAACATATATTAAATATGGTTTCCAATTTCCAGAAACTAATTATAACATATGTAAAGTTGATTTAAAGTTTTATATGTTCCTACTGAACTAGATATACTTTAATCTCTCATAATTTTTCTTCTATGTATATATTAGTTATATTATTCAGTCATGAAAACATCCACTTCTATCAAAATGTTAGAGTTGATTGAGCTTTGGGGAATATGTATTTCAATCCTAGCAGTTTACATATGAAAGAAATGAGTATCTGAGAGTTTGCATTATTTTCCCAAGGTCATCTATGTAGTTAGAAGCAGATTTGGTTTACCTTCAAAAATCACTGGAATTGAAAAAGTTCTTTATTCACAGTCTCAAGGAAATATATTATTTATACCAGTGAGGAAAAAATTAGAATATTCTTATCCCACCATATGCTTTTAGAAATTGCATCTCCTTCTCCATTTTTACAAATGCTTAAAATATTTACAGTTTGGTACACAAATGACATTAAATAGAAAGTAACATCTAATTTGGACTCTGTTGATTGCCTATGGAAAGAACAGTCATTATTCTATAGCAGTGCTGAAAATGGAGACCCCAAGATATGGGTTGCTGGAGGATCTTTTTTCTTCTCAAAACTAAAGATAAGGATTAAGCATTTTATTTCATTCAACCTCTCTCTCTCTCTAAATATATATAGTGTTTATTTTTAAATAACATCTACGTTTCCTCCTTGTATTTGTCAGAGCCTAACATAAGTTAAATATGCCACACAACATGCTTAATGCCTATGGACATAGGTGAGATTTTTGAACCAGAAGGGTTTCATTGCATTTAATTTTGTTTGGTTTCAGATTTACTTTTATTTCTTAATATTTTGAAGAAAAGTAGTAAAAGTTCATAAACTTATTTAGAATAAATAAAGTTACAAATATGATGTAAAATATACAGATAAAGTGTGAAAAAATTAGAATGAATCTACATGTATGACTACAGACCTAGTTGATAAACTTGCCTGTTGGCTATGAAACTATGCCCAAAATTGGCCTCTCAACACAAGATCCAGAAATAGTGCCATCTCCTCTTTATAAAGGTAGATTGTTTTGCTTCTAAAAGGAATGGGCTTTGGCATGATTGAGAGGTAATTATAAGAGCAACACATCCATTAAGTAGGGATATTACTATTTATTTCCAATAAATTGTGCAGAGATTAAATGACAGTGTATGTAAAATATATAACCAAGTGTCTGGTGATGGGTTGGCAACCATTTTTTGTGTTTTTCCTCCATTTAGTTGCTCAAATTTTTCTGCCAATCTTCTCGTCCACCTCTACCACTATTTATCAAATTAGTGCTTTTCTTAATTGAAGAAAATTGAACTTCTTCTCAGAAGTTCTCCTCAGTGCTCTTGATGGAGTGAACCACATTTTCCATCTACTCTCAGTAAGTAGCTTTTGCCTCTCTTGTATTTCCCTTTTCTTCAGTACTAAATTTAAATACATCTGTATCCCTTACAAGAGTAATAGCTCCTGGAATGTTATATTTTATGCAGAACTTAGTCATATATACTACCTGTACTCATTTTTTCAGTAAACGCATATCTGTTTACTGAGTTAGCAAAATTAAGTACTGCAAAAGAATTAAACCTACTGAGAAGAGTGCTATGTCATTTCTACATAATGATATATATTAGGTTTTATTTGATTATTTTCTAAAAGCATAGCTAGATTACATGTGTTGTGTTGTCAAACTATTGTCATACTTGACAATGAAGATTATTAATAATTTATTCATTTAAGTCCTGTCTATCCTTTTTAATATGGAATATAACTTTCAAGTGTTTGTTTACATTATATAAATATATTGCTCAATTTATTTGCATAAAATTTTATTTATGTCCATACTAATTTATTTCAAAACATTAAATTCAGTTTCAGTAGCATAGCTGATAAATATATTGAATGAATTGAAATTCAATTTTAGGCCAATTCTTTGTATTACTTCTAGTATAGTTAGTATATAATTCTGAGAGGTTAGTATCATTTCTAGGCGGCTAAGGAGAAAGTTATCCTTTATATCATGTGTAAAATGGTTAGGACCATGTGTTCCAATACTTAGAAGATATCCATATGCTCTACATAAAAAGTGAATTCTCCCAGTTTCACTTGTCATATCTGAACTTTTCACTCAAATATTGTCACATCTGATATGGCAGAGAAAAATAAAAGACATATTTGATTATTTTTTAAATCTTTAGTCAAAGAAATTTAAAAAATGTAATTATCATCCAGAATCAAAAAGGAAAAATTAGACACTTTAGATTTAAAATCTTAATTTCAAAATATTTGTTAAAAAATATAGGAAAATATGAAAACACATTAGACCTAGTATAGCAGTTTGGCATTGTTTATGAATTCCAGAAATAGATATTGGATTATGCTTATAAACTGGTCTGCTCTCCTGGGCTGATTAAATTATTATTAGGGCTTTGATTGGGCCACATCAGTAGGGTGTTGAGTCCCTGCCTCCTGGTGAGTATGGACTCACAGATAAAAGAGTTGGCAAAGTACAGAGTTGGAGTTTTGATGTGGAGTTTTTGAGCTGGAGCCCTGAGAAGTAAGCATACGGAGGGGCTTGGTCATGAGGAAGGAGAGAAGGCCCTGGGAAAAGAGACAAGCCATTCGCCTGATAGTCTACAACTGTCCTTGTGAAGAGACCAAGCAGCCGAACCTGGAGAGATCAAGCCCCGGGAAGAGAAGACCCCAGGAAGCATGAAACCTTACAGACTTTGGTGAGCGAAGTAACTTATGCATTATGGCCTGGTAACTGTAAGCTTCTACCCCAAATAAATACCCTTTATAAAAGCCAACAGATTTCTGGTATTTTGCATCAGAACCCCTTTTTGTCTGACTATTATACCTAGTCTCAATATCTATTTACTTTGATGAGAAATTTAGCATTTGTTTGCTTAGATGGAGCACTTCCTTGTTACCTGTGATCTGTTACTACTTGACTATAAGAATATAGTTAAAACTGCCTGAGGTGTTTCAAAAGTAAACAGAGAAATGATCATGATAACTTTGTTATAGAGTAGCAACCTGATTTCCTCAGTAGGATAAAAGTAGGTGTTTAAAAATTAAATACTTGTTCAATGATTTGTCTTTTGCCATTATCCTTCATGTATAAGGATTATTTGTTCATATTCTGAAGATAATGAAAATGATATTTAAATGACTTCTGGGGATACCAGTTAGATCCGAATCAGTCTATTCTTTAAGATCAATTAGTGGATGATTTTCATGGTAGAATTCAGCAGTACCTTAGTTAGATTAATTTGAGAGATTTTCATAGCAGTGAGAGAGGAAAAGTATAATTTTCTACGGATGGATTATTTATCCATTTCAAAATGCCACAGACTACATTTCAAAGGACTTTAAAAAGTGCCCTAGTAATATGTGTTCATCAATTGTAACAAAGCTACCACACTAATGAAGGATGTTTTTAATGTGGGAAAGTGTGAGGGGAAGGGGGTGGGGCATATGGGAATCCCCTATATTTTTTATGTAACATTTATGTAATCTAAAGCTTTTTAAAAATAATTTTTTTTAAAGTGTCCTAGTGCCGTTCACAAAATTTCCCTTTATTTTTCTTGACCCCTTGACCTTTCAAAGCTGATTCTTTTAACCTCTAACACCTCCAAAAATTCAAAATTGTAGCACTGACAAAAAATAGCAAAAAACAAAACAAAACAAAAAAAAAACGAATAGTTCGCCATAATGGATAGGGCACTGGGTGTGTTAACAATCTTAGATTATGTTCAGAAAATTACAAAATTGTTCTCATAAGAATTTTTAAAGCGCTATTAAACAAAATGAGGGATAGAGAAAATTCACTCTCATGGTATACTTGGGTGTCATTTGTCCAAACTTAGGCTTTATGCATATTTTTAAAGTTGCCAATAATTTTAAAATTATTATTTCTTTTTTGTGTTTGTATCATAGATATCTCATTCCAGTATTTACCTCTCACCTAATTGATCATTCTATTTTAATTCCTCTCTTATTTTAACTGAGAGTTTGCAGGAAATTAAACATGCCTATACATATACATAGATATGTATATAACAAATCTTATTTTAAATCCATATGTACATACATATAAAACTTCTAAAGATGATATAAAACTTTTATATCATCTTTTCTCATAGGTACATATATGTGAAAAATGAATTATGAGAAAGAAGGAAAATTTGTAAAATAATCTTATGTATTTTCACAATGTGGAAAAAAGGTTAACATTTTAAATGCATTCATTTATAGGAAATTGCAATTAAAAGTAAGGGGAAAGTTTCTCTTTTTAAACAATTGCCACGCTTGTTCAGACAAATCAAATGTCACACAATTTAGAATCTAGGAAATTATATTCTTTCTTATTAAAATCTGCCTTAAGGTATTGTAAGAAACCATATTTTAATTTCAGGTCAAGCACATATAGAATTACCATATTTTGACAATCACTAGGTATGGGATGTTATTTTCTAATGATTATGTAAATGACACTAAATATGAATTTGGTTTGTGGCAATTGATTTCTCCCAAATACATGCAATCAAAGCTATACAGTCATTTTTTTTCCATTTGCAAAAAATACTATGACTTAGTGCCTCAAAATATTCAACCATATTATTTTGGATATATGAAGTATCAGTAGTTTTAAATGTATTTTACAAAGTTTACACAATAAGCATATGCTATTCTTATAATCATAAAAACATGTTATTCTAGGAGATCCAAGATGTTGGGCTAGGAAGCAGCAGGCAACACTAATTCTCCAGAAACAGCAAGAAGACAGGTAGC
The DNA here is from genome assembly GCA_026826555.1 of Tolypeutes matacus. Taxonomy (NCBI): domain Eukaryota; kingdom Metazoa; phylum Chordata; class Mammalia; order Cingulata; family Chlamyphoridae; genus Tolypeutes; species Tolypeutes matacus. Next base: position 13,714,083 of record JAKSZT010053791.1, read on the forward strand.
CTTGCTGGATAAAAGGGAAGTGGGGAGGTCAACCCATAAGGGCTACCTTACTGGGCACAGGGGAATTCATGGAGGAAGTGGCATGGGTGACCCATGAGGGAGGCTTTGGCAGGTGTCAGGGAAGTGGGAAGGCCATAGGAATCAGCACAGGCAGCTCATGAGGGAGACCTTGCCGTGATCAGAGGGAAGTGGTGCAAGTGGCTTGTGAGGGGGTTCTCGTCAGACATAGCAGGCACAGGTTGGAGCCGGAGGAAGTGCAGTGGCTGTGGTTAGAATCCAAAGGCCAGAGGACTACAGTACAACATCCAGGAAGGAGCAGGACAGGGAGACTAAAAGAGGTTGCTGTAGAGGAATTGGCTCTTTGGAACTGGTCTGCGCCCATTTCGTGGGTCCCTGATCCAGTTTTAATTAGTTAAAAAAGGATAATTCTAAAGATCTAGAATAAGCTGAATCAAGTGTCAAAGAAGAGCATTAACTCAAAGCCAAACAGTAATAAAACTCTAGGCAATAGAGAGAAATTGACCATCAGAATAAACTCATCAAGATAATCAGATGCCTAGAAACCAGCAAAAATTACAAGCCATACTAAGAAACAGAAATATATGGTCCAATCAAGGGAAAAAATTAAAAAGTCAGAGAAGATGCAGAATTTGGAATAATTAATCAAAAATGTCTGGACAAATCCCCTAAATCAATTCAAGGAGATGATGGAAGAGATAAAAGATATTATGAAGACACTGGGTGAGCATATGGAAGAAACTGAAAACATACATAAAATCCAGCATCTTTTCTTCATAAAAACATTTTAAAAGATAGGAATGGAAGGAAATGTCTTAGAAACGGCATATATGAAAAACCCACAGTTAACATCATACTCAGTGGTGAAATATGGGAACCAAAACAAGACAAGGATGCTCACTATCACCACTCTTACTCAACATTATGTCAGAAGTTCTTGCTAGAGCAGTTAGGCAAGAAAAAAAAAAAATTAAAAGGTATCCAAATTGGAAAGGAAGAAGTAAAACTTTCCCTATTTGTAGATGATCTTATATAAAGTCCCAAAAAATCTTCAACAAAGCTACTATAGCTAATAAACAAGTTCAACAAAGTGGTGGGATATAAAGTGGTGGGATATAAGATAAACACACAAAAATCAGTAGTGTTTCTATACACTAGTAATGAGCAATCTGAGGAGGAAATCAAGAAAAAATTCCATTAACAATAGCAACTAAAAGAATCGAATATCTGGGAATAAATTTAACTAAGGATGTCATATTAATATGATTAAGCACTGTTTTATTTTCTTCACTTTTTTCATTAATAGGGAGACCTTGCATATTTAATTTAACTAATAGTGTTACTCTGTGTATCTTTATGAACACAAGAGGAACAATTGAGTTAACAGTTGGAATTAGATTAAATAAAAGTGCCTGGAGAGAACATTTTAGGAGTAATGCTTCCATAACTTGTTTAGCTGCCTTTTTCTGTTTTTGAATTTTTTTTTTTTTTTGAATTTGGATAAAGTTATTTAAAAAAGAAAGGTTGTAAAGGACCTGAACACAGAAAACTACACAACATGGCTAAAGAAATCAAAGAAGGACATTCCGTGTTCATGGATTAAAAGACTAAATATGGTTAAAATGTCAATCCTAAAATTGATTTACAGATACAATGCAATACCTATAAAAATTCCAACAGTCCTCTTTGCAGAAAGAAAAAGGCAATTATCAAATGTAATTGCCAATCTAAGTGGCTCCAAATAGACAAAAACATCTTGAAAAAGAATAATGAAGTTGGAGGACTAACACTGTGGCCTCTCCCTAAGCCAAAATCTGCAAAAAAACTCAGTACCTTCTCCCTGACATGCGATTTATCTCCCAGGAATGAGTTTCTCTGTCATTGAGGGATTATTACCAAAGGTTAATTAGTGATGCATTTGGAGAAAGATCTTCATAGAAAGTGGGAAATATTAAATTAAATAGCGTTTTTGTGGCTAAGAGATTTCAAAGTGAATTGGGACATCATCCCAGAGGTTACGCTTATGCAGGTCTCAGCCAGACTTCACAAACTACCACAGTAAACAAAGCCTCAAACAAAAATGCTCCTGAGGGTGCTAGGGTTGTCCAGACACCATAGGCAAGTCACAGTCACATGAAATCAGCGCCCCCTCAGTGGATTCTATCTGGGAATATATGAAAAGCTATTTACCTGATATAACGTATTCATTTATAAACCTTGATTCTTCTACTTCTTTTATTTTAGTCTATAATTTTCAATATACTTGTTAAGTATACTTTTTGGAGATTTAATGCCCTCAGACTGTTCCTATGCTGGTTCAGCCCTGATGTGCCACTAACTCTTACTGTCCCATTCTTCTGGCCTGTTCTGGACAACTAACAAAGCAATGATGATGGATCAGCCCCATCCCAAAAGCAAGGAGTAGTTTCAACTGTAAGCAAAACAATTCCATTTCTCCACCCCATAATATCTATGTCCCTTCTCAGCCTGAAGCAGTCAGAGTGGACATCAACCCAAATCCCTTAAGACTGAGGCATGAACAAAAGTAAGGAGGGCAGTGTCACTGCTGAATAAAGCAGATTTATTGTTACTGTAGTTATTATCTTGTGTTAACTGAGTAATTTGTAACATTGATATAAATATTAATTTTTAATTAAAAACTTTTATTCTAAAGAGGAAAAATGCTATCACTGTAAAGACTTTTTTGAAAAGGACTGGCTGCTCATTCAAGGTCTCGCTGGGAAGGCCTGAATGACAGTACATGGACTTCTTTCCCCTTCCTTCATATTTCCTCACTCCTGTATATGTTCCATTTTAGCTATTGAATGGGAGTATAGATGATGTATTTGGGGTGGTTTGGTTCTGGGGAAGTTTTGTGCTGATGCCCACAACTCCCAACTATTATTCTAGTCCATTGAATAAGGAGCTTTTTATGTAAGGATATTCAGGACAAAATGAAAATAGCTACAAACATCCAAAGTATCTAGAACATCATTAAAGACCATATTATATTTAATTCAAAGAGCTATATCTTCATACATATAAGTGGCATCCTTTACCATGCTAATATAAGGCTCAATTTTCTCTTTATTTTCTACCAGGAAACAAAGTACTTTAATAAATTCAATTTTATATTAGCATATCTCTATGCAATTGGGATGTATAGGTGCCAAAATCACATGTGATATTTGATGGTAACTTTTCTTCTGAGAAATCTGCAACAGTTGAAATTGTGATTGGCCTTGGCCACTCATCATGTACATTTAGATGCAAATAAATCCTTGATATAAACAACAGAGAACAAATTTCTTCTCAATTCTCCTCTCCAAAATAAAATAAAATTGCCTAGAGCGTGAATCACCTCATTTGACTAAAATTTATTTAAATATTCTTTTAGTTATTTTGAGAAGGTTGTACCATACAAACAGTAATTTTTGTCAATCTTGGTTATTTGTATTCTTATCCCTAGTTTTGAGAGCATTTATTCATAGTCTTTGGATTATACTTTCTGTTTTAAGTAAAACATCTGTGCATTACCACCCACCTACAACCACCCCTGCAAAAATATGAATTCTGGCAAGCCAACAAGAACAAACTGACACACTAGATATACATAGCTGTAGGTGGGCCGAGGTCTTCCCGTCTGTGGTGCATGCCACTTATGGTCATTTGACAAAGGTTAGATTGGTTGGAATGATAGGTACAAAGTGAAATTAAATAAAACTAAAAAAGTTGCTTTAACTTTGTGATTTTGCTATCTTCCCCCCTATTCATCCATTGATTATATTGCTAATTAAATGTAAAATAAACCTTGGCACTGTGCCACAAAATTATTTTTCATGAAATTTCACCAGATAAATATTATTGCTGCAATTTTAGCACGAGTTATATGATTATTTCAGTTAACTTAAAATAAGATGCTATTCTTTGGCTCTGTTAAGATATTTTCCATTCATTTTTTTGGAAACCTTCTTATATACGTGGTACAATTTAAGTGATTGCTTTTATCTATAAGTTTTTGGAATTTCACCATAGAATAGCTCAACTAGAAAAGAGTAGTTCTCTTCTATGGCCCTGGTTCAGAAACCCCAGTGTGTTTTCAAGAAGGTTTCATTTTGACTCTGATAACCTAAAGTCTATCAATTAATTACAACACCTTTTTAGTTATAAATATATAGTTTTAAATAAGACCTCAATGCATTATAGGACCATAAGCATTTTTGTTATGTACAAATGAGTTATCCTTTCTAAGCCATATAATGGCTTATTACAGAGTTTAATTCCAAATATTTATTTCCATTTTATTCATTTTCAAAAAATAACTTTTAATTAAATGACATTTATTTCTCCATTTTATGTATGAGTGATCAAAATTCATAAATTAAATAGCATTAGATTCTTCTTTCACATTAGGGTAGGAATATTTCTCATTATGAATAAAATATTTTATAAATCAAATACAATTCTGAAATGTAAGAAGCTAGAACTGATGGCTGTATGCACTTTTCTGGGCCAAGAAATCATGCAAGAATTGTTTGCTCTGATAATTTGTAGCAAAATGACCATCCCACTTCTAATTCCATTTTTTTTTAAATTCTTCTTTATTGAGGTATAATTTACAGCAAATAAAATGCATACATATTAATTGCATAATTTGGTGACTTTAACAAATGCATATTTCCATGTAATTACTATTACAACAATCAAGATATAAAATATTTCTATCACCACAAAATGTTGCCTCGTGCCACTTTTCAGTCAGTCACTCACTCCTCTTAGTTCCCACATTTTCTGGCCCCAGCCAACACTGATCTGTTTAACCTATCTTAATTGTATCTGTTCTAGAATTCCATATAAATGTGTCTAGTTTTGGTGTCTGTTTTGTTTCTTTTTGCCCTGGCATATTTTCTGTATAGATAACTTGTTCCTAAAAAGTGTGGAGTAATATTCCATTTTATGAATACAAGGCAATTTTCTTATCCATTCTGTTTCTGGTGGACATTTTTTTCCCAGTTTTTGGCTATCATGAATAAATTTATTGTGGATATTTGCATCGAGGTCTTTGTGTAGACTTAGGGTTTCATTTCTTTTGGGTGACTATCTAGGAATGAAATTATGATGATATAATAAGTACATGTTTCATTTATAAAAATAAGTGCAAACTTTTACAAAAGTCTGTATACCATTTTCTATTCCATTTGTTTATTACTCGTCTATAAAAATATAATTGATTTTATATTGACATAATGCCTTGTGACCTTGTTATAGTCATTAATACAGTAGTTTTAGTTAGATTCCTTTTATTCTGACAATATTAACATAATTTATGCAAACAAACGCATCTTTACTTTTTCTTTTCCAGTCTGATACTTTAATTTATTTTTTTGTGCCTGGTTGCATTGGCTAGAACTTCAAATAAAATGTTGAATAAAATGGTGATAACAGACACCCTTGTGTCTTCCTGATCTTAGGTGAAAAGTGCTTTGCCTTTCGGTGTTAAGAATATGGTCTTTTGTTACATTGCAATGTTCTTTGTTTGTTTGTGTACTAAGAGATTTTACAATGAATGGGGGTTAAATTTGGTCAAATGCTTTTTCTGCAACTAATGACATGATTTTATGTTTTTACTGTCCATTATTCCATTAATTTACTGAATCACATTGCTTGATTGCCAAATGTTAAATCTACTGGAATAAGCACAACTTGATCATAATGCATTATCATTTTTTTTATGTATTGTAAGAGTCCATTTAGTAAACTTTTCTTTAAGATATTTCCTTCAGTGTTTATACAATACATTATTCAATTGTTTCCTTGTTTTCTAGTTTTGATATACTGTACACACTAAATGAGTTGAGAATTATTTTCTACACTATATTCTGAAAGATTTTGGGTATAAAATTGGTATTATTTCCTCCTTACCATTGAAGATATCTCTGGATATGGAGTTTCCTTATGGAAATACTCTTAATAACAAATTTAATAAATTTAATAGATTTGGCATATTCAGATTTTCTTTGTCCTTTGATGTATTTAAAGCTATAAAGTTCCCTAAAATAGCTATTTTTGCTGCATCCTCCCTAAAATTGCTATTTTTGTGGCATCCCTATTTTTTTAACTTTATTTTCTAAAAAGTTTTAAACAACAGAAAAGTTACATAAAATATATAGGGGATTTCCATATACTCCACTCCCCCGACCTCTCACATTTTCCCATATTAATAATGTATTAGGCTCTCTCTGCCTACAGGAGTCTGCACCAAATCTTGGTGTGTATTTACATCTTTCTCTCCCATTTCTCAGTAAGCTCTGTTCTTTCCCCCATTTCCCAAATAAATTCTTTTTACTGGCCTAACTTAAATAAATAAATAAATAACATATTACATTAGTGTGGTACATTTGTTGCAATTGATGAACAAATATTGATGCATTGCTACTAACCATGGTCTATAGTTTACATTATGGTTTACACTTTGCACCACACACTTTTGTAGGTTTTGAAAAATATATAATGGCCTGTATCCATCACTGCATTATCATACAGAACAATTCCAATGCCCTAAAAATGCCCTATGTTCCATCTATTCTTCCCTCTGCCCCCCTCAGAACCTCTGGTAACCACTATCTTTATATCAATGTTACAAATTCCTCTGTTATCCCTACTTTTGATATACTTTGTACAAATCATTCAATTGAAACTATTTTCTAATTTACTCATTATTTCACCTTTGATTCATGCACTAATTTGAAAAGTGTTGTTTCATTTCAAATTATTTGGAGATTTTCCAGAAAATTTTCCATTAATGATTTCTTATATAATTTTCTGTCGACAGAGAACATGCTCTCTATATAAATCCTTTTATTTTTTTATTTTTATTTATTTATTTTTTTAAGATTTTATTTATTTATTCATTTATTCCCCCCCTTGCTGCTTGTGCTCGCTGGGTCAGCTAACCACGCCGTCTGGGCGGGCTTGCCTTCACCAGGAGGCCCCGGGAACCGAACCCGGGGCCTCCCATATGGTAAATGGGAGCCCTACTGATTGAGCCACAGCCGCTTCCCAAATCCTTTTAAATTTAATGAGTCTTGCCTTATGAACCAAAATTTGGACTACTAGAGGAGGTATCATCCACATGAGAAAAATAAAGAATCACATACTCTATTATTTTGCCTCGTGTTTTCTAAATGTCAGTTCAGTGAGATGGTTTATACTGTTGCTCAAAAATTTATGAAAGAAAAATATTGAAATTTTGAACTGTAATAGTAGGTTTATCTATTTCTCTTTTCTTGTCTCAGTTTTGCTTCATGCATTTTGAATAACTTACTTCACATTCTTAATGCACATTAACTGGCTATCAGGTAGACCAGTCCGATTTTTTGAAAAAAGTTTTATTTTGCTTTCAGTTTTGAAGATAAGTTTCACTCAACATAGAATTCCAATTTGCCAGTTTTGTTTCTTTCAGTCCTTAAAGATTTCATTATATAGTTTTTGGATTGACGTTTTTGTGTTTTTTTTAAATGAGGAGTCAGTGCTCATTCTTTTCTTTGTTGTAAGGTGCCTGTTTTTATTTTCTGTCTGCTTTGAGGATTTTTTCCTTATGCTAGGCTTTCAAAAATTTGATTATGACTTGGTTTGGTATGGTTTTCTTTGTCTTTGTCTTACATGACTATTTAGCCCTTTGAATCTGTTGATTTGCAGTTTACATCAAATTTGCAAAATTTTCAAACATTCAAACACTCTATATTCTCTTCCTGAGATAACAATTGCACATGTGGTAGTCCACTATATATTGATCCACAGCTCACCAAGACTCTGTTTTTTGTGTTATTAGACTTATTTCTCTCAACTTAAGTAAAATAGTTCCTACTGCTATATTCAAATTCACTAATTTTTATTACCTTGTCTAATTTTTTGCTAAACTCATCAGTATATTTATTTCAGAAAATAGATTTTTCATCTCTAGTTTTTATATTTTTCTTAATTTCTTCCATTTGTTCTTTTAATTATGTTAATATTTTCCTTTAGATCTTTCAACATATTTAACATTGTTTTAGAGTTTCTAATATTTTTAGGCTGTTTCTATTCACTGATTGTTCTCCCTGTTATGTGTAGCAATTACTTCCTGTCTTTCTCTCTCTTTGATTCTGTCTCTCTCCAGCTACCTCTCTCTTCTCTTTCACAGGCTTCATACTTTTGGTTAGATATTGGGCGTTGTGATTGTAACATTGTTGAGTGTCCTTCACACATTCCTCCCCACCATGTTGAATGTGCAGTGAACTTAAGATTGCCTCCAATTTCTTGCCACCACAAATAACAATGGACCCTCATTCACGCAACTTGAAAATTTATCTCTAAAATATTACCAGGAATATTATTTATGGGTTACTAACCACTCAATTTTATTAGGTAGAACCACATTAGATGCTCTCTGGAATGTCTTCTTCAATACACATCAACTAGTAATGCTAAATTTTCATTCTCCCAAGCATTTCATTTTATAGTCTATTTCTCTAAGTTTTGCCATTCTAATGCAGGCAGTGATATCATGTTGATTTTATTTGAATTTCTGTGATTGCTAATAAGTGTGAACCTCTACTTCTTTCTGAAATTCTTAAGTTATCGGTTGACATCTTCTGTAAATTTCTTCTTTAAGTAATTTGCCCATTTTTCTCATTGATTTGAGCTTATACACAAAATCATTCTGCAAATGTGGGGACATATTGAGAACAAGAAATCAAATACCTGCAAACTGGCTGAAAGTACTTATTTGTATTACCATGTTTTTTTGACCAGCTTGGTATGTCTTCAGTTTGGTAAATTGACTTAAGGCTAGGAGGAACAAATAAAAATGCATTAACAATGACAATATTGAAAATAAATCTTAAATAAAAAGAAAAGAGGTGAATGTAAAGTAACAATAGTATCATTGTTCTTTTTCAGAAATTACCTGAAATGTCTTCCACAAACACATTTAAATTGAATGTCGAATAAATTTTATAGTACTAGAATAAAAGATAGGATGAAAATAAAACATCCAGGGAGTATATAAATACTATGTTAAATAGACACAACATAGAACAAATCTATAGGAAACTAATTTAAAAAGTGGCTGATATGTGAGGTCTGCACCTGTTTATATTGCCAAGATTTTAATGTCTAAGTTATTTAACATGCTTTGCTTTACCACATTTTGGAATCTTCAGATCCTGATGTTTTTACTTTTTGCAATTCTGTATACTTTAAATAAATAAGAATGATCAAATCAATTGTGCTTAATATTATTTAAAGCACTGCCTATAGGAACTAAATTTTCCTAATATTCCAGTAAATAAGAAAGGAAAAGAAAACTGATCTTAATCCTAGTTAATCTTTCTTTTCATGTTTAGGTAAGGGGATGTAATCCACAGAACTGGGAAGTTATAAGTCAAATTAATATATTCACAATTAAGTATAGCCCATTGCCTTATCAAACTTCTGTAAATCCATTTGGAGTCACAGTAGATCCATTATCTTCATTATCTCTGCTAAGCTCAGTACCCAAACCATTAAAGAGTGTTCTTATCCAATTTTATTCCTTCTTAGATCCACAGTTATGCTATATTGTTGACTATCAAGTTATTATTTGAAGAAATATCTCACTTGTATTCTACCTTTCATCCTTATCATAATCTATCATATGTAAACTCAAGTTGTCCTAAATCAAATTTTTCATTATTATAGTATCTTCTCTAAACTGTTCAATTTTCAGTGGGTTTCCACCTACATTATTACATTTGATCCTACAAATTATTTTTTTGGCATATTAAGTAGGAATTATTAAAGATGAAGGAAGTGAAATTCAGGAAAATAAAATGTATTTTAAAAAGTTTCTATGTCTTATATGTGTTGGGAAAAAAACTTAAAACATGAATATCAATTGCACTATAAAGTTTTGAATCTTAATATTGGTACCCTTGACTGTTGTCTTTCATTTTTGTTTTGTCCTTTATTTTCTGTAAAATGCTACAAGACTACTCTGATGCAAACTTTAATGATCTTCTCAATATGTTAATGCTTTTGTGCCTCTTGACCACTATACTTTGGCTCAGGACAATTTCTCTCCCAATACCAATTTCTTCCCTTTTCTCCTGGAAATGTAAAAATATTTTCTGGAAATCAAGGCCAAAATCAATTCCATTCAAGCTTTGAAATTCAAATGATACTAATTAAGCAGAAAAGATATACAATAAAAATTTCAGGTTCTTCGTTTGGATTTTTGCCATGGTGGAAGAAATGGCACTGGGCATACCCTCCCATAATAGAAAACTGAGAAACACATATGAAACAACTTTTTAAAGATATTAGACAAAAGGCAGCACAGAATCATGGTTCTTGAAAGAAAAGGAAATAAAGTAGGTGAGACTTAAAATAGCCCTAGCTTTCTGTCTGGAGGCACTTTCCAAATCACAGAGTAGGAAGGAGCACCTAATCCAGGGCTTCTTAACCAGGGTGTGTGAGCTTGAATTGAAATTCAAAAACACATTATTCTTGTGGGGACGTATTGGTGCAGGCGTGATATATTTATTAAATAATACACAGTATAGTGTGGACTTAGTAAGGAGCCCATGGTTTTCACCTGACTGGCAAAGAGGTCTGTGGAACCAAAATGTTAAGAACCCTTGACAGATCATGACTAGTATAATGGAGTAGAAAAGATAGAGATCAGAGTGAACGGGGCATAGCAGCTAGAACTCATGAGGCAGATTACTGGAGAGGAGGAAGTTTCACAAAAAAGAGAACCAGAATCCTATTTAGGGGTATTTTTGAGTCTTTGAGTAAATACTCAGCTACACATCATAGGATAAATATCCACAAGACCTGGAAAAGAATAAATGCAAGGGAAAGTGAGATTTAAGCTGAAATGTTCACAAAATTCAAATGTGACTGGCAGATGTTCACTGGACTTGAAAGAACTAATTGAACAACTATGGCATTCAGTAGAGACCAAAAAAGTGTCACACTTTTTGGTAAGTCCTAACTGACCCTAGTCAGTAAAGGCTGCTCTGGACTTACCCTAACAAACTTCAAAGTATCAAACTGATTCCCAAGTAGCTTAACTTCATCCCAAAACAAAACTTAATACAGGCAAACCTTGGGGAAATAGTGGGCTCTGTTCCAGACCACTGCAATATCACAATAAAGTGAGTAACATGAATTTTGGGTTTCCCAGTATATATAAAAGCCATATTTATACTATACAGCAGGACTATTAAGTGTGCAATAGCATTAGGCCTTAAAAATAACGTACATACCTTAATTAAAATGTGACACAAGACATGAAGTGAGCACATGCTGTTGGAGAAACGGTGTCAATAGACTTGCTTGATGCAGGGTTGGTACAAACCTTCAATTTGTAAAAAAACAGAGTATCTGTGAACTGCAACAAAGTAAGCTGCAATAAAATGAGGTATATGTATAATCTTTAGAGGAAACTACAATTGGAAGCATTATATTAAAAATCCAACTATTGGGGAATTGTGGGAAGATGGTGGAGTAGGAAGCTCCAAGCTTTGGTCCTTCTTTCAGAACAACTATTAAACAGAAGGAACCATCTGAAGCAACTATTTCAGAACTCCAGAGGCCAGTAGAGTACTGTACAGCATCTATGGAAGAGCAAGATGAAGAGTCTGGTACAGTATGGTAAAGATTAGTAAACTGCTTTCTCCACATAGCAGTTACTGGTGCCATCCCTCACCCTTATGGCATGTAGCCTCAGGTTCCAGTCCCTGGCTAGCTTGCTGGTAACAAAAAATGAATAAATAAAAGTCCTCTTCCTCAAGATCAGGGGTGATCATGGCCAATCACTGATCATGGCTTTTGATTAGTGATTTTGGATCCCAAGGGGCCCCACTCAGAGGGAGGTTACTGTTCTAATCCATCCTGGACAAAGATGACTGAGCAGACTTAACTACAATGCCTTTCCTCAGGGCTGCTTTTGATGGGCCATTCATGAAAACAGAGATGTGGGGATCTGTGGACTAGACATCTGTCATCCTTTCTGATCCCATCCCCAGGGCAGTATGGAGGTGGTCTGTGAGCCCTTTGTGGGTCCCTGGCCTTGTTCCAGTTGAGAAAGACTGGCTTGGAAAACTAGGCTGCCCACCTCCCAGAATTTGCCCTCCAGGCAAAAACAGCTTAAGGCAACAAAAAGACTATAAGAAAGTATTGAGGTTGAGAGTTTGGGGCAAGGTTTGCTTACTTTAAACACCCAGGAGAGAGAGGTCTGTCTCCTTGAAAATAGAGGTACATTCAAACTTCTATATACAGGGGAAATCCAAAACAATGAACAAGCAGAAAAGTCCAACACAAGACACAGGCTCAGGAAAGAGTAGGAAGGCCTTGCACTTTGCAAGGTCTTGGGCATACCTTCCTGACAGGAGAGAATATCTCTGTCTTATCCAGGAGCTGATTACAAAATCAAGAAAGAGACATTTCAGGGAATAAATTCCAGACTTAGCATTTAAAATACTAACATGTACAGTATACAACAGAGTTTAAGACAAACAAAGAAACAAAAAAGAATGGCCCATTCAAAGGAAGAGGATAAAAAATAAAAAATAAAATAAAATAAAAACAGTAGAAGATAAAAATGTAGACATTACTGCCCAAAACCTTTTAAAAAATTATCTTTAAAAAATGATGGAGGAGATGAAGGAAAATAAAAGAAAGAACTAAATGATATCAGGAAAACAAAGAATGAGCAATATGAGAATCTTGGTAAAGAGATAGAAATTTTAAGAAGGAACCAAATACAGCTTCTAGAGTTAAAGACCACAATAACTGAAATAAAAAATTTCCAGGAGGTTATAAGTGGCAAATTGGAACTAACAGAAAAAAGGATCAGCAAACTTGAAGAAAAGACAATTGAAACGAGTCAAGCTGAGGAGCAGAAAGAAAAATGAATTATAAAATGTGAAAATAACCAAAGAAATCTTGGGGATACCATCAAGTGTACCAACATATGCACTATGGGAGTCCCAGAAGGAGGAGAAAGCAAAAAAGGAGCAGAAGGAATAATATTCAAAGAAACAATGGCAGAGAACAGCCCAAACATAGCAAAAGACATGAATGTGCACATCCAAGAATACCAGAGAACACCAAACAAGATAAACATGAAGAAAAATATACCCCGTCATTTATTGAGCACACTGTCAAATGCAAAGGACAAGGAGAGAATTCTGGAAGTTGCAATAGAATAGCATCATGTCACGTGCAAGGGAGTTCTAATTAGATTGTGTGCCCATTTCTCATCAGAAACCATGGAGGCAACAAGGTAGTGGGTTGAAATATTTAAAGTGCTAAAGGAAAACAAATGCCAAACAAGAATTTTATATCTGGTGAGAATTTCTTTCAAAAATGAGGGGTAGGGAGCAAATGTGGCTCAAGCAGTTGAGTGCCTGCTTCCCACATGGGAGGTCCTGGGTTTGGTCCCAGTGCCTCCTAAATAGCAAAACAAAACAAACAGACAACAAGCAAACAAACGAAAAAACAATTCAGGGGAGCCGATGTGGCTCAGTGGTTGAATGCTGGCTTCCCATATATGAGGTCCAGGGTTCAATCCCTGGCCATGGTACGTCAAAAAAAAAAAAAAAAAAAAAAAAAAAGAGAGAGAGAGAGAAGGAGATCAAGGCATTCCCAGATAAACAAAAGCTAAGGGAGTTCATGCCACTAGACCTGTCCTACAAGCAATGCTAAAAGGAGTTATTAAGAGTGAAAGGAAAGGACAATAGACAGTGGTTCAAAGCAGCATAATGAAACGAAGACCTGCTGCAAAGGTAACCATTTGGGTAATTATAAATGCCAGTATTATTGTATTGTATTTTTTTGGTATGTGACTCCACTTTGTGGTGATCTGAAACTGTATATACTCCCAGGAAAATATGTTCTTAAAGTTGATCCATTCCTATGAGTGTGAACTCATTGTGAGTAGACTCTTTTGATAGGGTTACTACAGTTAAGGCATGACTCACATCATTCAGGGTGGGTCTTAATCCTATTACTAGAGTGTTTTATAAAGGGAATGGAGAGAGAGAGAGAGAATGCACATTAGGGAAATAAGAAGCTGAAATCACCAAAACCTGGAAGACAAAGGAAAGATGATCAGACACCATTATATGTCTTGCCATGTAGGTGAGAAGTCAAGGATTGCCAGGAGCCAGTCTTTGGGAAGAAAGCATTTCCTTAATGATGACTTGATTTGAACATTTTCTTGGTGTCAAACTGAAAGCTAATAAATTTCTATTGTTTAAGTCAACCAATTTCATGGCATCTGCTTTAAATACCTAAGACACTAAAACAATTTCTTACTTCCTACAGGTATTAAAATTCAATGTCATAAAAATTTAATGCTAAATCTATAGTTTTGGACATACAATGCACAAAAATATAATAGGTAAATTGAACAAAAAAAATGGGGGTAGGGGATGGATGTATATAGGAAAAGTGTATGTGTATGCTATTGGAGTCAGGTTGGTATCAAACTAAATATTGTTATATATTTAGAATGTTAAATTTTAAATACATGGTGACCCCAAGTGAAAAATATGAAAAAAATATGTCCAGACAGGAAAGAGAAGCGACTGAATATGGTACAACACATACACACAAAACAAAGGCATTAACAGAACAAATGAGGGATATCAAAGATATAAGACATAGAAAGGCTAAATAGAAAAATGGCAGAAGAAATTCCTGCATTATCAGTAGTGACTTTAAATATAAATGGTCTAAACTCTCCAGTCAAAAGTCAGAGACTGATAGAATGGATAAGAAAGCATAAACCAGCTATTTGCTGTCTGTAAGAGTCTCAACTTAAATTCAAAGTCTCAACTTAAATTTCAAAGCTCCTGAGAGCTCCGGAGACACCCTGGTCCTATATAAGGGGGGATAGTCCCAGAGACTGATGCCTTATCAGTGGGTTCTATTTTGGAATCTGTGCTCCTGAGAGTGACAGAATTAGACTCAATTAAGTCCTCCCTGCACATGGTTCACCAGTCCCTTCTATTCAAACCTATATGCGATGCTGGAGTTTTTAGGTATACTTCCAGAGACTGGAGCCTCCCGCCTACCTATGTGCCAGGTGTTCATGAAATCTAGGTGGAGCTGCAACTCCTACCCTACAGCTCAATGGACTCATCCAAGTCACCTGGTGAGGAGACAACGATGGGAAATGTCCATCCCAGGGAATGTAGAGGGCCTGCATCTGCAGGCAGGATCATCCCACCCACCATATCCATGGGATATAAGCCCTCTCTCACTTGGAGTTGGAGTGGACATCACCATCCCAGTCCCCTCAGGATTGGGGGAAGAACTATGGACTAGAGTGGACTTGATGGTATTCTCTTGTTCACATATGGTGATTCTAGCAATGCAAGAAATTATAACAATGAGGTGGAGCCAGTGGCCACTTGACACTTTTGGGGTAGGGAGGGGACGAGCAGTTGAAATACAGTGGCTTCTTTGGGAGTTGGAGGTTGTCCTGAGTTCTGTTGTGGCAACGGATGTAGGCCATTTTAAATCAGCACACACCACTCAGAACTGAGTGGGAGAGAGTGTGGTCTACAGTGTGAACTGTGGTCTATGGTTGGTGGCAAGTCTCCAGGATGTGTAAGTTCATTGAGGGTGGTGGGCCACACTGTGGGAGATGTTTGTGTGGGATGTGATGGGAGGTGTGGGAGGTGGGCAACATGGGAATCCCAGTGGGTTCCGTGTAATATTTTGGGTAATCTAAGCACCTCTTAAAATATATGTGTATATATATATAAACATTTTTGTAAGCAAATACACATATATGCATATATATTTATTAAAAATATATATATATATATCAACAAAAGAGAGCTAGCATAACTGTACTAGTATAAGAGAAAAGAATAAAATAGTCTTAGGTCAAAAACAGATATTAAAGATGAAGATGGTCATTATATACTGATAAAGGGCTGAATTCAACAAGAAAACATACCAATTATAAATATTTATGCACATAAGAGCAGACCCCCAAAACCCACTGCAATAAAAGGACTTTAGAGGATACTAAAAGCAATTGTATATCAATAAATTAGACAATTTAAACGAAATGGGCAAATTCTTAGAAACACACAAACTACCTACATGGACATAAGAAAAAACAGAAGGTCCCAACAAACCAATTGCTAGTAAACAGAATGAATTAGTAATCAAAACCTTCTAATAAAGAAATCCCGGGGACAGAAATCTTCATAGAGGAATTTTACCACACATTCTAAGAAGACATTACACCAGTTCTGTTAAAAATCTAAATAATTGAAGATGAAAAAACACTCCCAAATTTATTCTATGAGGCCAACTTCACTGTCATGCCAAAACCAGGTAATTATACAAAAAAAGGAAATTATACACCATTACTTCTTCAGAATATAGATGCAAAAAATCCTCAAAAAAATACCGGCTAACTGAATCCAACAGTACTTTAAAGGTATTATACATTTTGATCAAATGGGATTTATCACTGTTATGCAAGATAAATTAATGTAATTTACCACATTAACAGAAAGAAGGGAAGAAAAACACATGATAATCTTAATTGCTGCAGAAAAGGCATTTGACAAAATCCAGCACTCCTTCCTGATAAAAACACTTATATAAGTAGGAATAAAATGAAACTTCCTCAATATGATAAAGGGCATATATGAAAAAGACACAGCTAACATCCTAATAAATGGTGAAATATTGAAAGGTTTCCCTCTAAGATCAAGAACAAAACAAGGATTCCTACTGTCACCACTGTTATTCAACAATATACTGGATATTCTTGACAGAGAAATTAAGCCAGAAAAAAAAGGTATCCAATATGGAAAGGAAGAAGTAAGTTTTTCCCCATTTGCAGATGACATGATTCTATCTACAGTATTTCTATATATAAGCAATGAAAATTCAGAAGAAGAAATCAAGAAAAAAAATTCCATTTGCAATAGCAACTAGAAGAATCAAATATCTAAGGACAAATCTAATCAAGGATATAAAGGACTTATACACAGAAAACTACAAGCATTGCTAAAAGAAATGAAAGAAGCTCTAAATAAATAGAAGGATATTCCATGCTCATGGATTGGAAGAGTAAATATTGTTAAGATGTCAATTCTACCAAAGGTAATTTACAGATTCAACACAATCCCAATCAAATTCTCAAACTCCAAACAGCCTTCTTTGAAGAAATGGAAAACCCAATCATCAAATTTATATGGAAGGGTAAATGGCTCCGAATAGCCAATACCATCTTTAAAAAGAAAAATGAAGTTAGAGGGATCACACTTCGTGTTCTTAAAACTTTTTACAAAGGTACAGTAATCAAAACAGCATGGTACTGGCAAAAGAACAGATAGCAGAATCAAATTGAGAGCTCAGACATCAACCATCATATTTATGGCCAACTAATTTTTGACAAGGAAGCAAAGGCCACTCAATTTAGAGAGAATAGTTTCTTCAATAAATGGTGCTGGAAAAAGTGAATCTGCATTCGCAATAGAAAGAAGAATACCTATGTCACCCCTTATTCAAAAGTCAACTCAAAATGGATCAAGGATTTAAATATAAGAGCCAGAGCTATCAAACTCCTAGAAAACCAATGGGAAGCATTTTCAGAATTTTGGGGTATGCAATGGTTTCTTAGACTTTACACTCAAAGCACAAGCAACAAAATAATAAATAAATATAGGGAGTCTTAACAAAATTTAAAAAAATACAGCTTTTGTGCCTCAAAGGATTTTATCATGAATGTGATAATGGTAGAAATATTTGGAAACCACATATCTGATAAGGATTTAATATCCAGAATATATAAAGAAATCCTTCAACTTAACAACAAAAAGACAAACAACCCAATTTAAAAATTTGCAAAGACCTGAATAGACATCTCTCCAGATAAGATAAAAAATGGCCAGAAAGCAAATGAAAGATGATGAACATCATTAGCCATCAGGAAAATGCTAAGCAAATTCATAATGAGACATCATTTCACACCCACTGGAATGGCTACTATTAAAAAAAGAAAAACAGAATATAACATACGTTGGAGAGTATGTGAAGAAATAAGAACCCTTATTCATTTCTGGTGAGAATGTAAAATGGTACAGTCACTGTGGAATACAGTTTGACAGTTCTTCAGAAAGTTAAGAAGTACCATATGCCTGGCAATGACACTACTAGGTATATACCCAGAAGAATTGAGAGCTGGGACTTGAACAGATATTTGTACATGATATTCATAGTGGCATTATTCACAGATACCAAAGATGGAAACCCACCCAAGTGTCCACCAACTGCTGATGAAAGGATGAACAAATGTGGTTTATACATACAAATGGACATCCTTTCAGTCATAAAAAGGAATGAACTTATGATACATTCAACAACATGGATGAACCACAAAGATATTGTGTTGAATGAAATAATCCAGACATAAAAGGACAAATGTTGTGTCATCTAACTGATATGAAATAGTAAGATTAAAAATTATTGTAGAATCAGCATCTATAATATAGGTTACCAGGGGATTGGGTGGGAACGGGGAATAAGGAATAGAGTGTTAAAGCTTAAAATGTAGAGTTACTATTGAGAATGATGGAAATGTTTTGGTAATGGATGTTGGTGATGGTAACACAACATTTTGAATGCAATTAGAAGAACTGAAGTATATATCTGAATGTGATTAAAAGAGGAAATATGTATATGGTAATAGAATAAAAATTGAAAAACAAACAAACATGGAACAGCACCACACAAACAGAGAACCCTAAGTTAAACCTTGAACTATAGTTATTAGTACAATTATAAAAATGTGCTTCCATCTATTGTAACAAATGTACCACATGGATGCAAGGTGCTGATAATAGGGTGGCATATGTGAATCCTGTATTTTATGCATTATTGTTCACAATTTCTCTGACAATAATTTTGAAAATCCACCTAACCATGAATAGATCTTAAAAATTATATTGCTCAGTGAATAAAAAGAAACAGGGAGTGGATTTGGCTCGAGCAGTTGGGCACCTGCCTCCCACATGGAAGGTCCTGGTTCAGTTCCCAGTACATCCTAAAGAAGATGAGCAGAACTGCAATGAGCAGACGTCACGATCAGCAGATGACATAACCAGCAGGGAGTGGAAGTGGCTCAAGCAGTTGGACAATCGCTTCCCACATAGGAGGTCCTGGGTTCAGTTCCCTGTGCCTCCTAAAAGAAGATGAACAGACAGATGAGGGAGCCATCTGGCGGGAAGTGGGGAAGGAGATTAAATAAAAATAAATAAATATTTTTTAAAAAGAAACAGGATAAGTTTAATAACAAAATGTAGATAACATATTTAAACAATAATAGTTTTATAAGAACACATAGAAGTACCCTTCCCATCAACAAACTGGTATTGAATATTTTCTGTGTCAGGGTAGGGGATGGGTAGGGATACAGGTGTCCTCTCTTCCATGTTGTGAGAAACAATTTTCTCACAGTCAAGGGCTTTTCACAGCCTGCAATCCCTTGCCTCAGGGAGCCATGACTTCACTATTTTCCAACAGCCTTCTTTAGGAGAGGCCTTAGAGTTGCAGGGCAAATTCTAGGACAATGAAATAACATAAAGTATATTGGTTCAATCCCTCAGGCCACCACCAGAGAGATTGTCCCAGACATACATGCTTCCAATATGTGCACAAGGGCTACTCTGCTCCCTCCATAACTGGGAACTGGGCTCCCATTATGAGCTTGGGCCAGCTCTGTGGCAAGGTGGTAAGGTGATGAGGGAGGGGCCAGCAAGGGCAACAGAAGAACCTACTGCCTTTTTGTTGCCTTTTCCTTAATTCAGCACTAACCCTGTTACTGCAATCCTTAGCTGTTTTCTGGAGGTTTGAAAAAGATGTTTCCGCCAGTTCTTGATGGTTGTTCAAATCTTCTGTGGGTGGGGTGTGGGTGGTTGGGTTGAATTCTTGGAACTTCTCGCTCTGCCATCTTACTGGGGCTTTTTTTCCTCAATATAGTAACCACATGTAAATCTCTGCAGTCTAGTGAGAGAAAAGGAAAGCAAAGGAGGAGAATAAAAGAGGAAATTTAAAAAATAGAGAAAGGAAAAATAAGTGATGGGGGAGGCAACTGAGAGGAGAAAAAAAAGTAAACCAGGAGATTGTTAGCCTGAGAAGCTACATATTGTATCACCTCAACTTTTAGCATTCTCTTCTTCCATTTCTTCCTTTCTGTCCTTTTAGTAAGTAAATACTTTGCTTTACTATTTATATATTCATTTACAATAAAACCGTTCTTTGTTTTAATTAAAAAGAAATTTTATAGAGTTTTAATTCAGCTGGATGGTAAAGAATGGGAAATGTGTATTTAAGGAAATGCTTTAGCCACTCTCTTCCACCTCTCATGTAAAGGTCTTCTCTCAGTCTGTAAATTTCACAAGCAGAATTTGCTGATGGCAGGAAGTCCAAAGAATCCACATAAGCCATATTGTAAAAATCAGTAATAATAAAAGTTCACAATTATAAATAAATTTGGATATAATAAATAAGTTAACATATAAATAGAGAAAACTACATGAAAGAAAAATTAAGAGAAATAAATGTTCTTGATCAGAAATTATTTTCTAGTGAAACACTGAACAAATACCATTAGATTTGGAGGGACAGAAGGAGAAGATGTAATTATCACAAAACCTGTTCTCCCAATACTTGCTGCCTTTGGCTTTTACTCTTTTTATTTTACTATTTAGTAATATTTTCCTCTTCATTGAGGAACAAAAGTACAGTAACACATTATACACAAAAAATCAAGATCTGAGGAAAGAAGAGAATTGATGGACATAGGAATAGGAGGTGAAGGCAAGAGATTGGCACCAACCAAACAACAGAAAAACAAAAAATCTTTTTATTTGATCTAAATATAAGAATGCTTAGAATAGATATAATGTTTATAATATTTTTACATATATAATTATTTGGTCATTTTAAAAATAATACCTGCAGTTTCTTTTTTTTTATTATTCTCTTCTTAATAAATGGCCCCTCTAGCAGCTACATTCTCTTTGAATTCTATACCAAACACCAATGATAATTGTTTGCTTTAAGCATAATGTTTTCACAGCTGCAAACAAGTTTTTAAATAGCTAAGGTGCACTGAAACCATCCTCAGCAATAAATAAATATAACAATAATAATATCTGCACTTATGACTTTTTCACTCTGAGCATACCCAAGCACTTTACAAATAAACTTGTGTTATTAACCTAATTTTTTACAGATGGGGAAAAACCCTATAGATTTAGGTTAAGGCCATATAAATGACTTTGTCCAAGATTGGTCAGCAAATCAGAGACATGACCTTGAATGGAACCCAAAAGTCTAATTGGGCCTTGGCTTTGCTTTGTGAAAAATTCAGCACCAATTACCATTTGGACTGTAAATGAGCACCGCTTACTGAAATTTGGACATCATCTCATTTGTAATAACATTTTCCATAAAAAGCACTGTTAATTCTGCTTTCAAATAATTATGTTTCCATAAAAAAGCAAAAGTTTTGTTTTAGAGAGATTTTACAGAAAAGTATAAAAGCCTTAACTCGAACCACTCAAACTTTGGGTGATGTATCCTCCAAGTAGTAGTTAAGAAAGCCACTGGAGCAAAGTAGGAACAGTTAGTGGACAAAGAAAAGGGATCATCACTGGATGGATGGTTTCAAATGATATAAATCGTGAAGAGACTACCTCAAGAGTCCAGGATGTTCATTAAGACATACGTTTCCTAACTAAATACCAAAGTTCCTATGCCTTTTTTTTCTGTTAACGTTAGAGAGATTAGATACTTGCAATATTGTATAGCGAGTTCGCACACAATGCCTGAAGGCTAACTTGTCCACTGGTTAATAAAATGTACCTTATTTTCAACTACTCTAGGAACTTTGAAGAAACATGTCTTTTGTTACATAATTATATATATATAGTTTTTTATTGATTACAAGACTTGCAAAAATAATTTTTAATTCAATATCTTAATCTTCATGGACAAATATGCATTTTGGTTTGAAAATTTTGATGTAGCTTCTAAACCTTAACACAGATGGTTGTACTGGCTGGGACTTTTTTTCCACTGATCTTCTCCAGGCTATTCTGTCAAAGTTAAATGAAAATAAAGAAAAAAAAAATTTAATTTAGATTTTATAATATGTTAAAGTTTCAAAAGCATCAATGTCTTCTCATATTTATGATATTTTAAATCATTAAATTATTTTTATGAAAAATGCTGCAAAATTGTGAAAATTAGAATAGTATGATAGTTAACAGATATAACTGTTTCTTATCAAGGTGATGCAAATGACATTCTTAAACATAATTTTTCCAAAAATCTATGAACAAATTTGTTTTGAGCTAAAGAGCAAATGAAACACAATGTCATAAATGCTTACAAGTAGAAATCCTCTGTCCCTAAATAAGTTTTGAAAATAAAATGAGTTAAATATTATAACTCATTTATACCAAAGCTATGTACATTTACAAAAGGGCAATATCTAATGTGTGAAAAATCCTTTCCTTATGTGCTGTGCTACAGGAAACACAATAGACTTATTTTTATAGGACATTATAAATTACAGTTTTAAATTTACACATATTATTTAAATCCTATACAATCATGTAATATAGGATTTGCTATTTTCATTAAAACTTTTTATTTGCCTTTTTTATTGGTGAAGTTTTTCAAATTTAAGAAAATGATAGACATTTTTAATGAAAGAAAATATCAAATAATGAAAGGAATAAATTGAAAAGTGTATCATTCTTTCCTACTTCATAATCATCTAGTTATACATCTGAAGTAAAAAAATTAATACAGTCTCATATATTTATAAACCATTTTTATATAAATGAAAAATAACATATATTCTCTCCAAAAACAGAATTGCTTTGCAATTTACATATAGAACTTTGAAGAATTTGTATATCAGTACAAGTAGATCCACATTATTCTAGTATATATCTACTTAATATCTAAAAAATCTTCAATTGATAAACATTTCTATTTTTTCCAGGTTTGTTTTAGTTATAAGTAATTTGCAAAGATCAATGAACATATAACTACTGTTCACTTTTTAAATATCTCTCTAAAAAATTTCTCAAAATGAAATTATTGTTGCACCAAGTATATACAATTTGGATTATAATAGATACTGACAAATTGCTCTTCAAAAGTTTAAGCTAATTTACAATCACTATTACAAGTTATGAAAACACCCAGGCAAATGTACTTATTTTGACTAAACAAGTAATACATTCCATTCAAAATAATATGACCAGCAGCCCACAATATTATCTCCTCAAAATGTTTAGTAAAATAGCTTAAACACATTGGTGTACTCTCTAAACTACTACTCTCAGACAATTTAATGTATGCAGCATGGCAGTATCAGCACTAATTAAAGACAGATGGAGATAGAGTGAAAAAAATGCATCTAGCTTCAAATCTTGACCCAAATTGCATGTGTTTTTTAAAAATATAGTATAGACTATACAGAAGAGATAAAATATAGAATTATGCCACCCTTTCTACCGTCTGCTGCCTATGTTACAAATCCAGGGAATTTAGCAAGAAACTGGACCACTCCCAATCAATGTCTTAGGATTTTGTTCTGTGGGCTTCTGTAAGGCACAGGTACTCTTGAATAGTTTCTCTTTGATTTCCATTTAGAGTGAGTAAAACATAGGCTGTATTTATTGAAGAAGAGAAGACTAGAGAGGAATTTCAAGAAAGGAATGGTGGGAGTGAACTTTCTTTCTATTGTTGAGGAATTCTCCCTCATCTACACCACTGGAGAATGAGTTGAACACAAAAGGAATCCTAATAATCGTGCATGCTAAAGAACTGTAGTTTTCATATTATGTCAGAGTCAGAAAACCAAATCGTGAGGCACAAAGAAGGTTCCAGGGAAATTTAAAAAATATATTAAAACCAGAGATTGAAATGAAAACATGTCAAATCAACTTACTCTTAGGTTTACAACTGAGAAAGGGGTTTATTTATAAAAGTCAAAAATCACATTGACAGGGGTATAAGAACATAACTATTAAATATGGGTTAAACTACCTTGTTGAGTTAAAAAATTCTCAAAATTGTTCTGTTAAATAAACATATCAGAAGGGAAAGGGAATACTACATATGATTACTTCTGAAATGCCTATCTAATTAAGCATCCTCCAATTTTTTAAACAGCATTTGGCATTTACATGAAATACGTAAAATCTATGTATTGCATAAAATTTTTAATAAGAATTAAAAAAAAGGTAGATAGAAAAATTAAAGATGATGAGATGAAATGGCAGTAGGGTGAAATTTTAAATGATGAAATAGGAAAATACAATAATTTAAAAAAATGAAACATATTCTCCACCTTCTCATTCCACGTTAGATCTCCCACCACCTACACTGCATAGTCCAAATCCATGATTCTACTCATTGTATTTAGTTGATATCAGTAAGACCATACAATAGTGGAGAAGATTCTGGATGTATGTAGAATGTTTAATAAGGTGACATGCAAATATATTGTTAATGGTTGGTATTGATGGTAACACATTATAATGAATTTAACAAACTGTTGATTTATGGATGTGTTTGTGGCTGAAACGAGTGGTCTAGGAAGATGAATGTGAGTTGGAGGATAGCTGGAGGATAATATTGGGAATGAATAACAATGATTTTGGAAGTAAATGAAGATTGTGGTTAATAATATAAATGCAAGAATATTCTACTACAGGGTGTTAAGACCGTGGTGATACATGTGAAAAATATAACTAATGTAATTTATGGAATATAGTTAACAACATTGTAATATTTTTGTAGCAAAGTTGGTACTATATTAATTCTAAAGTTAAAAAAAAGAATATGGGGTTTGGTATTGCCAGACATGAGTAAGATTAAGCCTTTTTTCTCTCCTTAATTTTTTTCATTAATAAGGAGACCTTGACATGTCATTTAACTAATCTATGCTCATCTGTGTCTCTTTCTGAACCTAGAAGAATAACTGAGTTAGCTGTTGGAATTAGAGGAGATAAATGTATCTGAAAAAGAACTTTTAAGAGTAGTGTTTCCATAAATTTTTGAGTTGCCTTTTCTGTTCTTTTAGTTTTGTGAGTTTGAAATAATTTCTTAATAAAAAAATAAAAAATAAAATATTAGTAGTACTAAAGTATACTACTATAACATAGTATCATAATTAATTTATTAAAACCCAAAGTAAAAAGCCAAACTAATTTTGAAGGAAATTAAATCAATGATGTTGAAATGGATTTAAGAAACTTAACAAGGCAAATGAATCCTTGATATTTGAATAAATCAGTGAGGAAAAGTTTTATGTGGAATTCAGAAAATGGAGCTATAATTGCTATTTGGTACTCCTAATGAAGAAACTAGGAAATAAAATAAATGCAATAAAAAATGACAAATAGAAAATAACCTGAGAAATCACTAAAGGATATTCCAGAAGAAAACACACACTTTTATGCACACCGAGATTGTATTATAAAGATAAAGAAAAATATTATTTGAATGCAATGTAAGCACGCGCATCCACACAACAAAGTAACAAAGTTCTGACAGGACTAAAAATTTCTTCTGCAGGTTTAAATGAAAAAGGTTACCAAGATAACATGTACACAATTTTGAGACAGGTAAATATCACAGAATTATTTATATGCCCAACTAAATTATTTTCATATATAAACTGAAGGAAAGCATCAGAAAGTAAGATCTCAGAAAATATTTGACATGATTACTCTTCTGAAAATGACTTGAAGTTATATTCCTAATGGCTAAAAATATTTGAATTTAAAAAGTAGTTATAATTTTATAAAGAGAATTTGATTCCAAATTCAATAGAGATTAAAAAATGAAACAATTGCTGCATATTCAATTATGAGCAAAAACAAATGTAAACTTTTTTTTTTTTGAAAAGAGAAAGTGTGCATAAAAATGAACTCTGGCTTTTGAAAGACAAGGTAATTTTAACAATGATTAAAAAGTGAACAAGATTGGGGAAGTAGGAAAAAGCTTATTAAAGTTCCAACCTTAAGTGAGGGGCTTCTCTAAAATGCTATTCAATATTTATTCTGACCCTTAGAAAAATCATGCTAAAGGATTTTAAAATATTAAATATAAGACATAATTAATTTACAACCAAGAAATGTCCAGCTAAAAAAAAAGTGCAGAATGTATGTATTTCATAGAACAGATCCATATGGTAGCAATCTCTTTGAACAAGATGATAAGATAAAATGAAATATAACATATAGAGAGAGATAACTTAAATGCATTAACTCTCTTAATAAGAATTATAAGTTTCCTGAATTTTCAAAGGCAGAATATATCCAATGTTGTAGAGAAAAGATACATTTCAAAGTAAATATATAAAGTAAAAATATAAAAAGATACATTTCAAAGTAAATATATAAATATTTAAAATAAAAGGTTGAGTTAATCTATGTCAAATTAATGCAAATAAGACCTTTACACAAATATAACTCAATGTAACATTAAATTATACTTTGTATCAAGAAATAAAATACATAATAAAAATATGATTGTAATTAATATTGTAATAAAAGACAAAATATGCAGTGCAATAAGTATTAGAAAATGCAGCTTTGAACAGACAGAAACAAATAATAGTATTACACTTTATATATGTCTCAATCTTTAACAGATCAACTGGACAAAACCTATCGAAAGATATAGTTTACTTAATGATATAAATAATATGGTTGATTTATATAAAAAGCAACACTGATATTCAGGTATTTGAGTTTTTTAAAGTTCAGTATGATGGAATTATACTGTACTTATTGACTTTGTTTAAATCATCTTTCTGCATATATATTTCATTTCTGAATTGAAATCTTATGCATTTATGCTTTCTAGCTTTATTTTTTCATTTACTATACAACTTTACTTAACTACTTTAAAAATAATAAAATAGGCAGTGGTGTTGTTTTTAAAGTGATGCTGCTTATTTTTAAATGAATATATTCATTATTAAAATTCAATTTCATCATGCTTCCTTTAGTTTTCTGGGGTTGTATTTCTTTTTTTTTTTTTTTTTTGCTAAGTTTTAAAAAAAATTTTGGTAAGTTATTCAGTCAATAACTAAATTGCTTACAGTCATATAACAGTCTTGCTTAATGGCTGTATTAGATAGCACAACAATCACTAAAATAGATACCAATTAACATATAATAGATAATAGCATTCGCTTATGAAAACATATTATTTAACAAATTATGAGTAGAATGTTATTTCATGAAATATAAAGCTGAAAGTATATTTAAATTCCAATATGAAATAATGGTTTTCAATACTGAATAATGAATAATTATAATAAAAGATGTGACTAAGACTTAGGCATACACTTCTGTGCATGCACAGACATACACACACACACACACACATAAAAGTTCTCTTTCTCCATGTGTTTCTGCTATCATTTCTCAAGCTATAAATGACTCCAGTGAAAGGGCCCTGGGCCCTGCAATCTAACCAAAGGCCCTTAACTAAATTGACTTAATCAAAAGTGATCTAACCAAAAGTTCTCTTTACTGAATCTAACAAAAGGTTTTACATACAATAGTCTTACATGTACAGGAAAGGGCTAGTTTAAGAACAAAATTTTCTGGGGTCCACAGAAGACTCAAATCAGAACACTTACAGAATTAAAAAGTATTAAAAATGTTTATCTCTAAGTAGTTTGATCATTCCTGACTTATCCTCTTTTTTTTGTCCTATTTGTATTTTCTAATTACTCTACAATGAATATGTACTGCTGATGGAAAATATTTTTAAAGCATTTAACTATAATAAATCATGAGAGAAATTCTGAATCCTTGTATTGGGGGAAATTTTCAACTTTTTAAACAAAAGTTTGTATAAGAGTTGATCATTTTAATTTTTTATTATGCAAACTTCAAATGTATGAAAAATGAGAGAATATTAAAAATTGCCTCCATATAACACTTCAAAATTTATCAGCAATACAAAGAGATCATACAACATAACAATAAAAAGAAAAACTACCTGATTAAAAAATAGGCAAAATTCTTGAAAAGACATTTGTCCGAGGAAGAAATACAATTGTGATGAAACACATGAAAAAATGTCCAACATCACTGCAATTAGGTAAATGCAAACCATCACTACAATGAGATATCATTTCACACCTATTAGACTGAGTGCTATTAAAAAGTCAGAAAACTGTAAATGTTGGAGAGGACGTGGAGAGATAGGAACATTTATTCACTGCTGGTGGGGATGTAGAATGATACAGTCATTGTGGAGGACTGTATGACAGTTCCCAAAGAAGTTGAGTATAGACTTGCCATGTGACCTGGCAATACCATTACTAGGCATAGACCCCGAAAAACTGAGAGCAGAGACACAAATAGACATACAGAAGCTTTTGAAAATAAATTATGGGATATCAAGTTTGAAAGAGAAAAAGAGAAAAATGGTGTTGTTGGAGGAAATAAATGAAATAAGATCAGTTAAATGATGAAATTTTTTTCATTTGGTAATGTTATTTTATTTGAAAAAGTATTTAACAGTGCTTCTCAGAACCCAGTAGTTCCAAGGATAGAATGAAATATATACAGGAGAAAAAATATAATAAAGAAATATTATAAATAAACATCAAGTCATAAATCAATTAAGAAGATACAATAATATAGATTTATGATGCTATGTGATTTCTTGATTTATTCAAGATTAAATTTAATCAATGATTTAAGCACTCGTACTCAGAAAACTACAACCCATTGATAAAAGAAATTTTAAAAAGACCTAAATAATTGGAAGAACATTCCATGATCATGGATTGAAAGACTAAATATCGTTAAGATGTCAATTCTACTCAAATTGATATACAGATTCAATACAATCCTGATAAAAATTCCACCAGCATTTCTTAAATAAATGGAAAACATGATTATCAAATTTATTTGGAAGGGTAAGGGGTCTTGAACAGCCAGAAACATCTTTAAAAGGAAAAGTGAAGTTGGAGGACTCTCATCTCCGGACTTTAAGTTGTATTACCTAGCTACAGTGGTAAAACAGTGTGGTACTGACATAAAGACAGACACATAGACCAATGGAACTGAATTGATGGTTAAAAAACAGACCCTCACATTTATGGTTAAGTGATTTTTGACTAGCCTGTCAAGCTCACTCAGCTTGGGCAGAACAGTTCGTTCAACAAATGGTGCTGAGAAAATTCGATATCCATAGCAAAAGAAGGGAAGAAGACCCCTATACAAAAATTAACTCAAAATGAATAAAAAACCTAAATATAAAAGCAAGAACCATAATGCTTCTAGAAGAAAATGTAGGAAAATATTTTCAAGACCTGGTGGTAGTTGGTGGATTCTTAAAGGAGATAAGAGGAGGACTGAGATGGACTACTGATATTTAATGTATGTAGAAGTTTTAATTAACTTAACTGTAAAAGTGTGGAAATGTACAGAGTTGATGGTAACACATTATAGTGAATAACAGCTGGCTTATAAATTGGGATGTGGCTGCAAATATTAGGTTAGGGATGTAAATGCCAATTGACTGAAAGCTAGAGAATAATCTGGAGACTGAATTGTACAGTAAACCAGAGGTGGATGAGAAAAGTGGTTGATGGTACAGATGCAAGAGTGTCCTTTGTGAGCTAGAGAAGGTGTACATCAGTCTTGCAGGGTGGTGGGAATGTGGAGAAACATGGGAAAAATACAACTGGAGTGACCTATGGAGTGTGGTTAACAGTAATAATGTAATATTCTTGCATCTATGCCAAAGATGTACTGTGTTGATGGTGGGGGAGTGTGGAGAATGTATGCCAGATGTATGCTGTGGAACTGGTGGTGGTTGGATGATGTTGTCTCATAACCTGTAGCAGATGTTCCACCACGGTGTGGTGTGTTGATAGAGGGGTGTTGTTTAGGAATTCTTCACATGTGCATGATTGTTTTGTAGGTTTACAACTTTTGTCATAAAAATCTATTTTAAAAATGATAATAGGCTGGGTTGGGGGAAAATACACCAAATGTAGGATAGGGACTATAGTTAGTAGTAAGATTTTGACAATATTCTTTCATAATTTGTAACAAATATCTCATGACAATGCAAGGTGTTGGGGGAGGGTTGATGTATGGAACCCCTGTATGACATTATGAATGTTTGCTTTGTAAGTTCACAACTTTTACTGTACACTCATAACTTTTACTATACACTCATAGTTTGTGTATGTTCATGTATAAATTATATAAATAATAATAATAATAGGGTGGGTTGGGGGAAAATGCTTAGGTTATTAGTAATATTTTGAGGATGCTCTTTAATCATTAGTTAAAAATGTTTCACAACAATGCAAGATATTGGTGCTGGGTGAGGTATGAGAGCCCTGTACGATGTTATGTATGTTTGTTTTGTAAGTTCACAACTATTATTATACACTTATTGTTTATGTATGTTCATGTATGAGTAATATACTTTAATAAATTAAAAAATAAAATAAAATTATAAAAAGCTTCTGTATGTATCTGCAAGAGATAACTTTATAAGCATAATTTCAATATTATTTTCAAAAATAAATTTACTAATTTCATGTAAAATATGTACAATATGAAACTTTTCTATTTTAAAAAATATTTTGGGGTTGATTTGTTCAAATAAGAGTTTAAACCAGTTCTGCACATTAGTTTTCATTTTTTATTGGGCATTATTTTATCTATAACAGATTCCCTCCCTTTAACATGTGAGAGTTCAGATTTTGAGTTTCTCCCCGATTTGGTGAGTGGTTGTATATACTTTTATTCTTTCCTATGTCTTTAATTAATTACTTTTCTTTTTTGTGATTGCTCAATTGTTATAATCATTTAATAAAACCTGAAACTCATTTGATTGAATAAATCTTCCTTTGTATAGCATTAGAGTTTCTGCTTCTTCCTTAGCAGAACAGCTGGAAAGTCATGTTAATGTAATAATAGGGCACTTACATTTTGGGTCAGCTCAGCATAATTTTTGGCACTTTCATTCTGTTATTGAATGTAACAGGTTATTAATGGCTTTTTTAAAAAATTTATTTATTTTTTATTGTGGGTAAAAATCAAATTTTTCACAATTCATATCAATATTTGTAAAATGATATATAAATATATATGCATATATGTGCATTTGCTTACAAAAATGTTATATATATATTTTTTAAGAGGTGCTTGGATTACCTAAATATTACATGGAACCTACAGGGATTCCCATGTTCCCCACCTCCCACACCTCCCACCACATCCCACACAAACATCTCCCACAAGTGTAGCCTATCACCTCAATGGACTAACACATCCTAGGGCTTTTAATTGCTAAAAGTGTTCTATTCTAAGGCTATTTATCCATAGGTATATTCGTCAAACCCTTTTATCCATGAGTTTTTCCCATTTTTTCAAGTTTATGGAAAAAGCTGCTATGCATATGTTTTTAGAGTTCATTTATGAATATATTTTCATTTCTTTTCGATAAATACCTGAATGGAACTGCTGAACTCATAGGGTAGAGGTATGTCTAACTTTATGAGAAACTATCAAATAGTTTTTACAAAGTAGTTATATATTTTATGCTCTAATATATAATGTAAGAGGTTGGTACTCTGGGCACACATCCTTGCCAAGATTTGGAATTTCAATAGTTTTAATTTTATCCATTCTAGTGGGTGTATAGTAATATTTCTTTATGATATTGATTTGCATTTTTTTCTATTGAGTATTGTTGAACACCGTTTCATTTCCTTATTGGGCATGTGCATATTTTCCTTTGTGATGTGTCTCTTCAAGTGTGTTGATGGCTTTCAATTGGGTTATTTGTCTTTTTAGTATATTATTTATTGTTATATATTATTACAGTATTATTCAACTAGATATTGCTACTGCAATAAGGAAGGTAGAATAATTAAATGACATAAAAATTGCAATTACAATGAAAGAAGTAAAACTGTCTTCAGTATAGATATTATATTGTATTAATATTATGGATATAAAACCCTAAGCAATCTAGGAAAAAAGGTATTAGAATAAATAAATTTACCAAGGTCACAGGAGAGAAGATCAATATGCAAATATCAGTGGTATTCAATAAACAGGAACTGAACTAGTTGTACTCACAACAAAAATAAAGTACTTAAGAATAAATTTAGTAAGATGTGTAGGACAGGATACTACAAAACATTGCAAAGGGAAATTTTTAAAAACTAAGTAAATAGGAGATAGGCGATGTTAATAGATTGGAGGACTTGGTATCATTAGGTTTCAACTCTCCCCAAATTTATCTCTAGCTTTAGTGCTATAGCAATCAATAGCCTAGCTGAGTTGTTCTACGGATGTAGGCCATTTTAAATCAGCACACACCACTCAGAACTGAGTGGGAGAGAGTGTGGTCTACAGTGTGAACTGTGGTCTATGGTTGGTGGCAAGGCTCCAGGATGTGTAAGTTCATTGAGGGTGGTGGGCCACACTGTGGGAGATGTTTGTGTGGGATGTGATGGGAGGTGTGGGAGGTGGGCAACATGGGAATCCCAGTGGGTTCCGTGTAATATTTTGGGTAATCTAAGCACCTCTTAAAATATATGTATATATATATATAAATAACATTTTTGTAAGCAAATACACATATATGCATATATATTTATATATCATTTTGCAAATGTTTGTACGTATTGTGAGAATTTTGATTTTTACCCATAATAAAAAAAAAAAAAATAGCCTAGCTGACTTTTTTGTATTCTTTTGTTTTGTTTAACATAATCTATCTTCTGATTTTCACATGTTTATGAAAAAGCAAAGGACCTAAAATGGCAAAAACTCTCTTGAGAAAGTAAAGCAAGCTAATTCAATAAGGAAATTTAACCACTACACCAAAAAGTGCTGATAATCTATATAGATATCTGTATGGAAAACCAGTTGAATATTGGGTTGCATGTTATAATTATTGTTTCTTTTGAATCTCTTTTGAAAATCTCTGGCTTCTCATTGGAGTAGTTCAGTAGTTTATAATTCAATTTTGATATTGTTGAGTGTGACCCTACCATTTTATAATTTATTATATAGATTCCCTTCTCTGGTTTTAGTTATCAGTTCCACCATTCTTGTTTTTTTTTTTTTTTTCATTATGTGAATATCCAAAAGATATTTTAGCATATTTAAAATTTTATCTCTAAGTATTCTATTCAGTAATTGACATCAATTTCCACAAGTGAACAATTAAAAACCCCACCTATTATATCCTTTTTTAGAAAACAATTATGAAAATTAACATATCAACCCTTTTGGTACTATAGAAACTTGTAATTCTTTTACAACCAATGAGTATTTTGCTTAACACTCATTGTGATGTGCTAGTTCATATTTTTGTTGTTTTTTGTGATGTTTTTGGCAATTTTAACAGCATTATATGTAGTTATTAGTTAAATAGCATTCAGTCATTTTCTAATTCTATCTTACTTTTATTTCATGGATATCATTTTTAGTTTCAAAATTAGTATCATACATCTAGGAAATGATGGATTCAGAATTTGAAACCAAGGATGTATTATTTCTAAAACATCTTATTAAATATACAGAATTGTGTCTGAGGAGAGCTTATAGTCTCATTAGAAAAATAATCATGTATAAAAATGCTGTACTCTAAAGTGAGTCATTAAGTAATTTAAGGTATGTATAAAGGTAATACTGATTAATTCATATTAATATTTTTATCTGTGTGTCAAATAATCCAAACCCAGGATGGAAGTTTTGAATCATTATCCAATTTTATGTAGACATAAATACTTGAATAATTACTTGAAAATAGGATTAAATTCTTACTTTTAAATATGATGTAATATTCTATAGTTTAAAGATCATTATTTTAGAGATTATTAATTAATATTAAAGACATGAAAAATCATTTATTGCGAAAACTTTCCTAAAAAAATCATTTATTGCAAAAATTTTCCTAAAAATTGTTCATTGTATTTGTTTTAAGTGTAGTTAATTCTAAAAATTGCTACATTTTCTTTCTTTTTTAATTTTCTCTAGTAGTTCTAAAACACCATTCACTTGTTAGAGAGTTTATAATTCTACTTAAGAAAATATAAACTGGAGTACACACCTACTTGAATTAGGAAATTATCACATTATTTAGTTTGGAAAATAGGATTTCTGGTCCAGGACTTTCCAATCTTATATTCAGAGAAAGCCAATATAACTGAGGCATTTTCCTGAAAATATTTGAAATGAACAAGCTGATGAAACTTCTCCTTCCTCCTAATCAGAACATGTATTTCTTATTGAGAAAGGGAAATTGTCATCATTCTGAACAACATTTGTGGCAAGGACCTTCCTCAGTGAGTGGGAAATGCAGCTCTCTGGCAATAGAAATAAGAGCAATTTTAATGTATGAAAGTGGAGAAGATTATGTGGTATTCTTGCAGTGGATTCTATTGACTGTCACAGATTCACAAGAAAATTTGAAGCATGCAGGTTTACAGTACCTACCTATAGACAGTGACCTTTTGAGTTCTGTTAATTCATTACAAATTATCAGTTGTTTGGTTGATTGATTGGTTGATTGACTCACTAGCTGCCAGGCATTGTGGCTACCATTCTAAATATATATTTTAGTGAAGAAAACATATACAATATATATTTTTATAAATATAAAGTATAAATCTAGATATAACAAGATGCATTAGTGATGGCACAGACTCTACTGTGGCCAGTAAGGAACAAGTCTTGAATAATTTTATCATCCATAATAATCATGACCAATGAGTTCTGGGTGAACACAAAGACTTCCAATACCAACACATTATCATTAAGCACTTCATCTAAACTCAGGCATTAATTTTGTACCACAGTTCCTAAATGAATGACTCCCGTTGTAGACATAACTGCCTCCAGGGAGTACATGATAAATCAATTTTATCATGAAAATACCTGCAAGTAATCAAATACCCTCTAGAAAATACCTGCAAGTAATCAAAAGTGGCTTCATTTTGAGAAAGTTCCATAGTCATCTGTGACCTGCATGATTTATTGTTATTGTCCCATAAAACATTTGAAGTCTCTTATATCTACCTTTAATTTGCAAGTCACTGTGTTTTGGGGAGGAAGGCAAGTTAGTTCCCAGCTATAAGACAAGAAGCACAAGCTTGGCAAAGCCCATGATGTCCCCAGAAAGAAATATTCTTGTTGAAAATGTTGGGGTTTTCCAAGTGAGACCTACATCATTGTGAGGGAGGGGGTAGAATTTGAGAATACCTCTGATGTAGCCAGCCAGAAAGCTGATAAGTATTAGGTTTCCAAGTTCAGTTTGAATTAATGATCTAATTCTTACTCTACAGGGAGTGTCCAAGTCACCAGCAGGATGATCTCTGTCTGCTTCACAAATTGAGTGATGGCTATGAGAATATACAGTAAATATACCCCATGGTACTGACAAATGTGTTTTGTTGGGTGTGGAAGAGCTTGGACCATTTCCTCCTGTCCAAAAGATTTGCCAGGACAGTAAAGTGAATGGCAATAAAATTTTTGTTGGAGCTGTTTGGTGGGGGATGTCAGATCAAGTAGTCAGCTAAATTAAAAGTGCTTGCAATAGTTTGGGAGGGACACATTGGGGTGTATTCCTTCATGATGAAGATTCTAGAGGTGATTCTGAAAGACAAACATAATAATGTACCTTCCTCTCCCTTATATCTAGGGTCTTAAGCGTCATTCTCTATCACCAAAAATAGCTGTTTCCATTGCAGTAGTTATAAGTTCACTTATTTTCCAATCATACATTATAAGCAACCAAAATTTCGTCCAGATGGATCAGGAGAATTTGAAAATAAACCAATAGAAATTATAAAAATGAAAATCCAAAGAGAAAGAAACAAGAATGAAAAATACATTAAAGAATACCCAAAACTCTGAAATAATACTAAGCTTTCTAATTTATACATGATTTGTATCCCATACAGAGAAAAACAGAGATAATGAGTAGAAGAAATAGTTGAAGAAATAACAGCCAAGAATTTTCCAAAATGAATGACTGACCAATGACACCAAACCACAAAACCAAGAATCTCAGAGAAAACCAAGCAAGATAAATGGAATAAAAAGAAACATGCCTAGCCAATGAGGTTTATCCGAGGCACGATTATTGCTAATTGAAAACTTATCCCAAGTGCCAACTGGCAACACAGCTGGAAAAAGACCTTGAATAAAAGGGGGAAACGGTAAAGACAAATGAGTTCAAGTGGCTAAGAGACTTCAAAGAGAGTCGGGAGGTCATCCCAGAGGTAACTCTTACGCACACCTCAGTAGGAGCTCATAGAACATCTAAGTGCCTATCACCCCACTCAGTGGGGTTCCTGAGAGCTCCAGAGACACCCTGGTCTTATATAAGGGGGGATAGCCCCAGAGACTGATGCCTTATCAGTGGGTTCTATTTTGGAATCTGTGCTCCTGAGAGTGACAGAATTAGACTCAAATAAGTCCTCCCTGCACATGGTTCACCAGTCCCTTCTATTCAAACCTACATGTGATGCTGGAGTTTCTTAGGTATACTTCCAGAGACTGGAGCCTCCCGCCTACCTATGTGCCAGGTGTGCATGAAATCTAGGTGGAGCTGCAACTCCTACCCTACAGCTTAATGGACTCATCCAAGTCACCTGGTGAGGAGACAACGATGGGAAATGGCCATCCCAGGGTATGGAGAGGGCCTGCATCTGCAGGCAGGATCATCCCACCCACCATATCCATGGGATATAAGCCCTCTCACACTTGGAGTTGGAGTGGACATCACCATCTCAGTCGCCTCTGGATTGGGGGAAGAACTATGGACTAGAGTGGACTTGATGGTATTCTCTTGCTCACATATGGTGATTCTTGCAATGCAAGAAATTATAACAATGAGGTGGAGCCAGTGGCCACTTGACAGTTTTTGGGTAGGGAGGGGATGAGCAGTTGAAATACAGGGGCTTCTTTGGGAGTTGGAGGTTGTCCTGAGTTCTGTTGTGGCAATGGATGTAGGCCATTTTAAATCAGCACACACCACTCAGAACTGAGTGGGAGAGAGTGTGGTCTACAGTGTGAACTGTGGTCTATGGTTGGTGGCAAGGCTCCAGGATGTGTAAGTTCATTGAGGGTGGTGGGCCACACTGTGGGAGATGTTTGTGTGGGATGTGGTGGGAGGTGTGGGAGGTGGGCAACATGGGAATCCCAGTGGGTTCCGTGTAATATTTTGGGTAATCTAAGCACCTCTTAAAATATATGTGTATATATATATATAAATAACATTTTTGTGAGCGAATACACATATATGCATATATATTTATATATCATTTTACCAATGTTTTTATGTATTGTGAGAATTTTGATTTTTACCCATAATTAAAAAAAAAAAACTAAAAAAAAAAATAAAATGAAACATGCCTAGTGATATCATTTTCATTCTGCTGAAAACTAAAGATAAGATAAAATATTTAAGGAACTAGAAAAAGAAGATAGAATGCTTAAAATGGAACAAGGAAAATAATTAATGGCAAATTTGTCAGAAATAATGAAGGAATATGACAAAAAAATGACATAATTAAATGCTGCAAAAAAATAAAATCAACGCAGAATTCTAAACTCAGGTAAAATAACCTTTAAATATGATGGTGGGTAACATTAGCAAAGACGGCAGAGTAGTTACCAGTTGAAAATTCTTTCCTCCATAAAAACAATGAGTAAAGTGGCAAAAAAGGTCCGAATCAATATTTTTAAAACTCAGAAATAAACCAAAGGCTTGCAAGAAACTGAAGGACATATATTCAAGAGAAATGAGTGAACCTCAATAAAAATCATGATCTTTGTGGTATTTTAAATGTCTCTAATCCCCCTATCACCTCTGAAGTACACAGTAGCCTTGGAAAATAACTACATTTTGGTGGTGAACATCAACCACATAGAAGTCACTAGAGTGATGAGAACACATTTGAAACTCTTTTGAAGGCGCATCCACAAAGCATTGTCATTAATTGACCTGTCCGGTAATTTCCTGGAAGACCCCATTTGCAGGGATTGTTATTGTTTGACCTGACTCGGAGTTAACGCAGTGTGAACAACCTTTCTCCAGGGAATCTGTCAAACCTAATCAGCAGAATTGTTTAACATTGCAACTGTCTGAGGCTGTGATAATATTTACGGCAAACAAGAAACTGACCAACTAACTCAAAGGCAAAGCTGGGGAATAAGATATCTATAGAGGCTTTGAAGAACTCTGATATACTCTTATTAATCTAGAAGACCACACACATTCACAGGACTGTGTGCATTCTCAGGGTGTGTATATGCCATGCCCTTACCTCTGGCTTACCTTGAGGCTCTGCACAAGCAGGAAGTGAAGTACAAGGCAGAATTTTGTAACCCGCTTGCATGAACTTTGAAGACATGTCAACATACAGACAGAGAATGTCGGCAAAATTGGGGGACTTCTTTGTCTAAGACATTTCAGGAAATCTCAGTCTGGTCATTAGCATACCACTAAGCTGACTGAGTAGAGACTTCAGGGGCCACAGATGACAAAGAACACAGACTTTACAGGTTTAGTACAGAAAAGACACTAAACAGGCAAACAACAACTACAACAAACAGCATCAACAACAATCCTTAAGGAAGGAAGACAATCTGATTTCCACAGTTGCCACATTATATGATTGTTTTAAATCAATTTTCAAAAGAAAATTACAAGACTTAGAAAAATGAGGAAAGAAAGAAAGAAAAAAAAATTCAATAGAAACATCTCTGAACACAGATACTGGACTTACTAGACAAAGATTATAGATCAGCTATTTTAAATATCTACAAGGATGAAGGGAACTAAAGGAAAGTATGTCTTACCAAATGGTGATTATGTATAAAGAGAGAGAAAAAAGAAACTTTAACCAAAGAGAAATTCTGGAGTTTGTACTACAATAAATGGAACAAAAATTTCACTACAGGGACTCAACATATATTTTAGCAGGCAGAAGAAAGAATCAGCAACTTGGAGCTAGAAAAATTGAGATTATCCAGTCTAAAGAATTTTTAAAAAATGAACACATCCTCAGGATAGGCTATATGTATGACCATGAAATTCTCAAAGACATAAATCATATGAAGTTTGTTTTCTAGCCATATTGGAAGGAAATTAGAAATAATAACAGCAGGACATAGGGGAATTTCACAAATCTGTGAAAATTAAACAACACACTCCTAAATACCCAATGGGTCAAGGAGAAATCACAAGTGAAAAAATACTTTGAGATGAATGAAAATGAAGATACAACATACTAAAACTTTTGCAATGCAGATAAAGCAGTGCTTAAAGGGAAATGCATAGCTGTAACTGCCTGTATTAAAGAAGATGAAAGATCTCAGTGAATAACCTAAACTTTCATAAGAAGAAACTAAATAAAGAAGAGTCAACTAAACTGAAAGCAAGCAGAAAGAAGGAAACAGGAAAGACTGGAGAAGATAAAAGTTAATAGAACATAGAAAACAATAGAAAAAAATCAATGAAACCAAAAGTTGGTTCATTTCAAAGTTCAACAAAATTGACAAACCTTTAGTTCCACTGGGCAAGATATAAAGAGGGAAGGCACAAATTACTAAAATGATGAATGGAAGAACGGACATTACTATTGATCTTTCATAAATATAAGATAATGCTATCAATAAATTTATGCCAACAAATTAGAAAACCTAAAAGAAATGGACAAATTCCTAGAATCAAAAAAGCTACTGTTTATGGGTTTTATGTTTTTTCACATAAAACAAATTATTAAATTTTGTCACATAAAACATAATGTCAAACATTAAGTATTGGGTTGGGGACTGTTTTCGTTTCCTAGGTTGCTCAGGCAAATACCATGCAATTGTTTGGCTTAAACAGTGAGAATTTATTTGCTTATGGTTTTGAGGCTAAGAGAAAGCCCAAATCAAGATATGAAGAAGGCAATGCTTTCTTCCTGAAGATTGCCATTCTGCGATACTTGGTCTTTATCTCATCTCATGTCAATGCATATGGCAGCCTCTTCTACCCTCTCCCTTCTCTTCTGGGTTCTGCTGATCTTCACGTTCTGGCTCCTCCCTCTGTAGTTTTCCTCTCTTTGCTGTCTGAATTTGATTCTTCTTATAAAGGACTCCAGTACTAGGATTAAGACTCATCCTGATTGAGGTGGGCCACACCTTAACTGAAAGTAATCTCATCAAAATATCCTACTTACAATGGGTTTATACCCACAAGAATGGATTAAATATAAGGACATGTTTACCTGGTATACATACAGTTTCAAACCAACACAGCCTCCAAAATTGACTCAAGGAGAAATAAAAATTTGAACAGTAAAATCATTGACTTTTTAATTTAAAAAAAATCACAAATTTAGGCTCAAACTTTATATTTAAAGTAGAATTATCACTAAGACTCACAAATTTTCCCAAAAATTAGAAGAGAGGGAATACTTCCCAACTCATTCTATAAGTTCAGATTTATCCTGTGACCTAACCAGACATAGATAACCCATGAAATAAAAACTGCAGAATAATATCCCATATGAACATGGACACAAAATACTATCAGACTGAATATAGTAACATAGAAAAAAGAATATACAACATGACATAGTGGGATTTATTCTAGGAATACAAAGTTGGTTTAACATGTGTAAATCAATACATACAATACACCATATTAATAGAATAAAAACAAAACAGCATAATCATTTCAATAGATGTATTAATATTATTTGAGAAAATCAATACATTCATGATAAAAAACACTTGAACTGGATTTTATAGCTTAGTCAATTAGTCAAATTAAAAATGGAAAGAAAGATATAAAAGAAATCCAGATTGGTAAAGAAAAATGAAAACCATCTTTATCCCCATATGATATGAACTTATTCAACCTTATTTGAATAATTATTAATTAATAATATTAAGATGGAAAAACTCTCCAAATTGTTCTACAGATTTAATATATACATGAATGTTCACAGCATCATGATTCATAATGTCAAAAAAAGGTAACATATGAAATATACATCAGCTGATGAAAAGGATAGATAAAATATGGTATATGCATATGACAGAATATTACTCAGCCATAAAGTAATGAAGTTGTAATACATGCTACAAAATGAATGGGCCATGGAAAAAAGTGAAAGAAGTCAAACAAGTGAAAGAAGTCAAAACTACATATTATGTGATTACCCTTCTGTGATGTGTCCAGTATAGCTGAAGCCATAGAGAGCCAGAAATTGATTTAGTTGTTGCCAGGGTCTTAGGGTTGGGGGACAAAGGGATTGACTATTAGTAGTTACATGTTTTTTGGTGGGGGGGTTGATGGTAATGTTATAAACCAGATGAATGAAGCTCTGGAAGTCAGAAAAGTATTTACCTTTTATGGGTAGTAACTAGAAAACAGCCTAGGAGAGGCTCTGAGATATGGATGAAGTTCGACCTCTTGTTCTGTTTGATGTTTATATAGGTGTGTTCACTTTGAAAAATAAAGCAAAACAAAAACAAAAACAAAACTAAATCCTTCCAGCTGTCTTTCTATATGATCACTCCCTTTATGAACATAATATATGTTTAAAAACAAAGGTGAACAAAAATCAGGATAATTGCATATTTTGAACATGAATAATTTCCCCATGACTCTAATAGTTTCACAGGTGTTTATAAAGATTAAGAAATTAGACTAGAAAATAAGTAATTTTCAGCTAGACCAATTGTACTGTACAAGCCATACTCATTTATATTGCCCTCTTTAACATATCAAATACAATTGGCAAGAAAATTATGTGTTGAATAATGATTAAAATGCAGCAAAAATGATAATATTATTAAGGATTATTTTAAATAAATTCTTTGATAGAATTAATTTTAAAACAATTAAATGACCTTTTAAGAAATCTGATAAACAAAATCTACACACCAGTTTTGAATATTTTGGGAAATTTAGAAATAACACTGTCAAGATGATACTTAGAGCACATTTTCATGTCATTTTCAAAGTTTGCCACTATTACATGAAATTAGAACCCCCTTTAATCATTTCATACAGAAAAGAAAGCATGTTATTATCCTTACTTAGGGAACACAAACACTTCTTATTGAATTTGGCCATCCATTACAGCATGAGAACATCATATCTATTTCATTACAAATATATCTTGACTAAGCTGTTCAAAATAGGTGGAATACCATCAGTGGTAGATTCAGAATTTCTGTTTAAGAGAGCCTTTCTAATTGGAAGGGAATCTTAGGGCTCTTGTCTTGATGATGTGTTTATTTAGCAATACTGTTTTAATTAGAGTTGGTATTTGTATGAGAAGACTTAGTGGAGCTTATGGAGATGAAAGACACCCCCCACACACCCGCCGTGGCAGTTTGGTATTATTGATCAGTTCCAAAAAGAAATACTGTTTATGTTTGTAAACTGGTCTGTCAAAGGTTTCATGTTACTTGATTAAATAATGATTAAGGCTTTGATTGGGCGATGTCAGTAGTACATTGAGTCCCCACCCCCTTGATGGGTGGGGACTCACAGAAAAACCTCACTGCAGAGAAAGGAGGTTGGAGTTTTGATATTGGAGCCCCAGGAAGTAAACACACAGAGAAGAAGATACATGAGGAAAGAGAGAAGGCTCCATTAGACACCGCAGAAACCCTGGGAAGAGAGATGAGCCTTGCACCTGATAGTCTACAACTGGCCTTGTGGAGAGACTGGACCAGCTGAGCCTGGGTAGAAACAAGCCCCAGGAAGAGAGGAACACAGAAAGCCTGAACCCTTGCAGATGTTGGCAGTCATCTTGCTCTAACACATGGCAACAGACTTTGATGAGGGAAGTACCTTATGCTTTATGGCCTGATAACTGTAAGCTTCTAAACTTTCAGAGTTCTGGTATTTTACATCAGCACCCCTTTGGCTGACTAATACAGAATTTGGTACCTGAGAGTGGGGTTGTGCTTTTGCAGTTACCAAAATCCTGGAACCATTTTATACATGTGTAAGTGATATTCTTTGGAGGAATTATGATATCCTTGGTGGAAAAGACCTACAGTGCTTTGAAGCGACTATTGTTAGTAATATGGACTCTGAAGAGACTTTTTTATGAGGTCTTAGAAGTAAATGATGAAACTATTATTGGAAACCAGAGAAAATGCAATACATGTTTTAAAGTTGCAAAGAACTTAGCAAGATTAACTCCTGGTGTTTTATGGAAGGCAGAATTTGGAAATGGCAAGCCTGGGCATTTAGCTGAAGAACTTTCTAAAATAAACTCAGGAATGTGGCTTAGCTTCTCCTTGCAGGTTATAGCAAAATGCTAGAAGAGAGAGATCAGCTGAGGACTCAATTGTTGGGCACAAAGAAAGCAGAAACTGTTTCTGGAAATTCCAAGCCTCTGGAAATCAAGCTCCCAGATGATAGTGCCCTATGTGAGGACTTAACTAAAATTGGAACTTGTAAATCAGTATTGAAAATAAAGTTATTTAGGAAAGACTTGTGGAAAGTCTTAATGTCTGATGGCTTGAACCCTTGCTTCTTGCATGCTAAACCAACAAACTTTTTGAGAGAGCTGTATGAACAAAATTGCTGTCAGCCTGGAATAAAAGGGACATGGAAGGGAGAGAATGAGGGAGAAATAACTTCAAGAGGAAAACCATGGAAGCTGATATCTGGAATTAAGATGTCACCTTGGGCCAAGAGAGGAGCCCCACACATGTGTACAGAGAGGGTAAGTTTACCCCAGCAGATGAGGAGGGTGAATGTTCCCATCCAAAGTTAAGGGAGAGTCTTGCCATCCCAGGGTACAGAGAGGGTGGAGCACATTCCCCAAGGATTAGGAAGGTTAAGGCTACCATGTCATAGGTCTGAGAGGGATGGACCAGCCCCCCATGTATTAGGGAAGGCCAGGTCATCAACTCGTTGCTCTGAGAGGGTTGGGACTGTATGCCAAAGGTTAGGGAGAATGTTGTCTCCACCTCACTGTACCAAACCAAGGATTGGGTAAAGT
This sequence comes from Tolypeutes matacus, assembly GCA_026826555.1. Classification (NCBI taxonomy): domain Eukaryota; kingdom Metazoa; phylum Chordata; class Mammalia; order Cingulata; family Chlamyphoridae; genus Tolypeutes; species Tolypeutes matacus. The sequence continues at coordinate 13,758,238 of JAKSZT010053791.1, forward strand.
GTGGCAATCACCCCCAACACACTTGGAGTGTGAGGTCTGGAGCATGGTATCCACCCAGATGCTTGATGAGGATGGAACCAAGAAAAAGGTCTTTGGACAAGCCTGTGGAAAAGGTGGGTCCTCCTGAGGCCCCAGGGAGAAGAAACCATCATCTTAAGAATCACTCTCAGACTTTGACATCTAATGAAGCATGCCCTTCAGGTTTACTGTAGAGAACTCATGAATCGTGTTTCTCTCCCAATTTCTCCTTATGGCAATGAAAGTGTTTATCCTTTGTCTGTCCATTTATGTATTGGAAGCAGATAAATTGTTTTGTAAGTTTCAGATGTCTACAGCCAGACTGGACTTTATCCCAAGATCAACTGTATTTCTTTACACTGAGTGTGATATGATCTTGTACTTAACATTGTCACTGATTTAAGGTTGTTGTTATTTTTTTAATATTGTAATGTCTTTTTGGAAGTCAGAAGGTGGAGTGTGGCAGTTTGATATCATTCATTAATTCCAAAAAGAAATAGGTTATGTTTGTAAACTTGTCTGTCTGAGGTTTCATTTTTACTCAATTAAATAATGATTAAGGCTTTGATTGGGCCTCATCAGTAGGACACCAAGGGAAGGGGGACTCACAGGAAAACCTCACCACAGAGAAGGGAGGTTGGAGTTTTGATACTGGAGCCCTGGGAAGTAAACACACAGAGAAGCACATATGTGAGGAAAGAGAGAATGCTCCATTAGACACAGCAGAAGCCCTGGGAAGAGAGATGAGCCGTTCACCTGACAGTCTACAGTTGGCCTTGTGGAGAGAGCAGACGAGCTTACCTGGGAGAGAAATGAGCTCTAGGAAAAGAGGAACCCAGGAAGCCTGAACCCTTGTAGAGGTCGGCAGCCATCTTGCTCCAACACGTGGCAACAGACTTTGAAGAGCAAAGTAACTTATGCTTTATGGCCTGGTAACTGTAAGCTTCGACCCCAAATAAATACCCTTTATAAAAGCTAACAGAGTCCTAGTATTTTGTTTGCATCAGCACCCCTTTGGCTGACTAATACACCCCCAAACATTCTTATTGCTGTTACTTAATATTATTCCCTAGAAATAGCCCCATAGAAATAGAATTTCAGTTTTCAAACTTATAAATGTTCTTCAGAAGTTGGTGTGCAATGCAGAGAACAGACTTTGTTTTCATGAAGAACTCATCTGTTCTGCTAGGTTTTACCAACTAACTAGCCTCTGTTTTAATCAGCTAGTAAAAGTCTCAATTCAATGCTTTTGGATTTGTGCTCTGAACTTTCCAGTATCAATGAGGGAAGTAAGCATGACTATAAAAGTTTTTCTATGTTGTGGAACACAAAAAATGCACTCTATCAGAACTGCATGTCATTCAAAACCAGTGTTCTTTCTTATTAAATGATCCAGCAGCTGAGCATCAGAAAAAAAATCAGAAATATATAAGTCCCTTTCTTTGAGAGCTATCAATATTTAAAAACAAAGAGTTTTAAGAACTGCACCTTGAACAGGTTAGTTTTGCTATAAGGATCTCCACAAAGTGAATGCATGCATTATTGTGAATAAACTGTGAAGTAAATTTTCTTAAAAAAAATAAACTCTTCTTAGCTATAACTTGTGAGTTTCATACAGCTGAAAAGTTACATAATTGTTAGCTATAGGAAGGTGGAACTCAAATATAAGTGATTGGTTTAATAAGCCTGAAAAGGACTCATATATAAACCAAATGTTTAATTTCAAATATTGAACATCAAAGACACTCTTTTTTTTCTTCTGACAGTTAAACTACTTTAACACAGTCTGGAAATTGGTTTACAGACTTCTCTTATAGCCAAAGACGCGAGAACAGAGATTCTGGCCATGTGGCTGCCTCAAGCTGTAGCCCTTGGCCTGCCATGGATAATTTAAAAAGTTTCTATATAGAAAGAGCCAAGACTTTTTTGGTCTGTATTTCTAAGTGAGTATAGTTTGGAACAGTTTAAATGGGGAGAGACCTATGCTCTTGGAAACCTTGACTATTTCTTAATTTCTTCATTTTTTTCCCCCAGCTGGCCAGAGGCTCTGCTTTTCTCCAAATCAGGTGTCTGTCTAGAAGGAAACCAACTTTTTAGGAATTACATGGAAATGACACTTACTCTTTCATATTTTCAAATATCAAATCTCCACTGACAGAGCGGGACAATTGGAGCCAAAAAATGCATAAGTGTTCTTGAAATGGCTGGGAGGAGTTAAAGGAATAGATATATTGCTATAAATCATGAGGTTAAAGTGTCACCTCCTAACCCAAGTCACACACGGATTTCTTTATTACAGAAGTCAGGCCCCTTATGCAGAGTATTCCTCCCCACATGCCCCCCCCCCTCCAGCTATTCATAGCCTTGACAAAGTGAAAGTCTTTGAAGGCTTAAGTATTGTGGGGGTCCATTAGGTTCTCGTTCCTGGCTTCCCCTCCCTAAGGGAAACCTCAGCCCACAGTATTCAGCCACCTGAATGCCCCAGGACACAAGTTAAAATGTAACAAACCTCCTCACAGGAGAATAATGTACAGATGATATCTTAAACTGTAATTTCCCCTAGGCTGTACAATTCCTTCCTACAATAACATCACCAAAACCCATTTATGTAACTCTGTTACGGTATGTCTTTGTTATGAAACCCTTTATATTGCCCTTCATTTTCTCACCTCTTTGTGGAGTGCTGTCTTCATTTTCCGGACCACCACTACCAGAGAAAATCTCTCCTGTCCGTAAGTCCCAATAAATAAAGCTAATGTCTAACACTGTCTCAGGTGCATTCTTTGGTCTTGCAGTCGCCCCAACCCGTGCCCTTCAGGAGCTGGATTGTGAAAGGCATATTCATACACTCATAAAAGTGATGCACTAATTATCAATTATTAGAAACCTAAAGGAATTAGGTTCTACTTCCAGCGCCATTGGATCTGCTGGATCATATGGTCCAAGTGGTAGTACAGCTTGCACAGCAGCCTGGACCTGTTACAGGGCCTCCTGTTGTTCCAGTCCCCAATCAAAACTGTGTTGTCTCCAAAATCCGAAAAGGCCAACTAAGCATTGTGCCTCTTTTTTGGTCATAGGAGGGGCCAGGTGAAACAGCTTATCCTTTACTTTAGAAGGGATATCTCAGCAGGCCCCACACCACTGGACCCCTAGAAATTTCACTGAGGTGGAATGACCCTGTATTTTTGTTGTATTTATTTCCCATCCTCTCTCACACAAATGCCTTACCAATAAATCTAGAGTCTTTGCTACTTCTTGCTCAGTGGGTCCTATCAACATATCATCAATATAATGGACCAGTGTGATGTCTCTTGGGAGGGAGAGATGATCAAGGTCCCTGAGGACAATATTATGACATAGGGCTGGAGAGTTGATATACCCCTGAGGCAGGACTGTGAAGGTATACTGCTGGCTTTGCCAGCTGAAAGCAAACTGTTTCTGGTGGTCCTTACTAATGGCAATTGAGAAAAAAGCACTTGCCAGATCCACAGCTGCATACCAGGTACCAGGGGAAGTGTTGATTTGCTCAAGCAATGATACCACATCTGGGACAGCAGCTGCAATTGGAGTCATCACCTGGTTAAGTTTATGATAATCTACTGTCATCCTCCAAGAGCCATCTGTTTTCTGCATAGGCCAAATAGGTGAGTTGAATGGGGATGTGGTGGGAATCACCACCCCTGCATCCTTCAAATCCTTGATGGTGGCCCTAGTCTCTGCAATCCCTCCAGGAATCCGGTATTGCCTTTGATTTACTATTTTGCTAGGCAGGGGCAGTTCTAGAGGCTTCCGCTTGGCCTTACCAACCATAATAGCCCTCACTCCACAAGTCAGGGATCCAGTGTGGAGATTCTGCCAGTTACAGTCTATTCCAATTATGCATTCTGGAACTGGGGAAATAACCACAGAATGGGTCTGGGGACCCACTGGACCCTCTGTGAGTTGGACCTGAGCTAAATCTCCATCAATCACCTGACCTCCATAAGCCCCTACTCTGACTGGTGGACCGCAGTGAGGTTTTGGGTCTCCTGGAATTAATGTGACTTCTGAGCCAGTTTCTAATAATCCCCAAAATATCTGATCATTTCCTTTTCCTCAATGCACAGTTACTCTGACAAAAGGCCACAGGTCTCCCTGGAGAAAGGTGGGAGGAAGATTAACAGTATACATTTTTGGCATTTTAACAGGATCCTTCTCCAAAGGGACCTGGCCTTCTACTCATTCAAGGGGCTCTGGGTCTGTAAACTGTCTCAAGTCTGGGAATTGATTAAGGGGTCGTGATTCTCTGTGTCTGTAATTTGATTTAGGGTTTTGTTCACTTGACCTAGAACTCTTCTGCTTATACAGATCCAGAAGAAATTTAGTTGACTGCCCATGTATTTCACTTCTAGGTACCCCATGATCTATTAGCCAACCCCATAACTCCATGTGACTCAGACTATTCTGTGTGCTGCTTTGAATCTGTCTTTCATTGGGTAGCCACTCCTACCTTGCCTTTGGCGATTAACTGTGCATTACTTGCCTTTTACCAGACCAACCAAGATCCAATCCAATCATCCCCATAATCTTTAAGGACTCCAATTCCATTACAGCCCTCCCTACAGTAATATCTGGACCACAGAGAAGAGCAACCACAGAGCTCTTCAGAGAAGATGGAGTTAGTCTTAAAAATTATACAGTATTTTTCCTTTTCAATCTGGCTTGCTTCACTACAGGTTCATCCATGGTGTCCTATACTTCATGACTTCATTTCTTCTTACAGTTGCATAATATTCTGTTGTGTGTATACACCACAATTTGTTTAGCCATTCTTCAGTTGATGGGCACTTGGGTTGTTTCCATCTTTTGGCAATTGTGAATAGCAGCACTATGAACATCAGTGTGCAGATGGCTGTTCGTGTCACTGCTCTCTGTTCTTCTGAGTATATACCTAGTAATTGTATTGCCCGGTCACATGGCAAGTCTATATTCAACTACCTTAGGAACTGCCAAATAGTCTTCCACAGTGGCTGTATGAGTCTACATTCCCACCAACAGTGAATAAGCATTCCTTTCTCTCCACATCCTTTTCATCACTTGTGGTTTTTCAACTTTTTAATAGTAGCCATTCTAATAGGTGTGAAATGATATCTCATTATAGTTTTGATTTGTATTTCCCTAATCACTAATGATGTTAAACATTTTTTCATGTGTTTTTATCCCCATTTGCATTTCTTCTTTAGACAAATTTCTACCCAAGTCTTTTGCCCTTTTTTTCAATCAGGTAGGTCGTCTTTTTATTGTTGAATTGTAGTATATTTATTTATATCATATGATTTCCAAATATTTTCTCCCATTGAGACAGCTGTATTTTCAGCATTTTGACAAAGTCCCTTGAGGTTCATAAGTGTTTAATTTTGAGGAAGTCCCATTTATCTATTTTTTCTTTTGTTACTTGTGCTTTGGGTGTAAGGTTTAAGAAACTATTGCCTACAACAAGATCTTGAAGATGTTTTCCTTGATTTTCTTGTAGGAGTTTTATGGTTGCTGCTTTTATATTTAGATCCTTAATCCATTTTGAGTTAATTTTTGTATAAGATGTGAGACAGAGGTCTTCTATCTTTCTTTAGATAGAATAAATTTTTGATACTCAGGCCTATATTTTTTGACATCCATCCCAAATTTCTCACTATTTCTTTCCAAATCATGGATTAAATTGCAAATCAATATGATACTTGTATTACTGCCCAATTTTCAGCTATATCATGGTAATTTTATTTAGAAATCTCTTGAATCCAGTTATTTACTCTAAAAATGAAGTAATGAAGAGTTTTAATTTCTAGTTTTACAAGGAAAACCATTGAAATATACCAACATTTTGAGATTATTTGAAACCTATTTATTAGTTATTTTTTCCAGATAAAATTAGACATTTTAAATTGCTTCATAATAAACATCAACATTACTAAGTTCTGATATATTACTTTGTATTTGATTTGTTGTGTTATACCTTCATTAATTGCATTAAAACCATGTCTGTGAACCTTCATTTAACTTCTTTTAAATTACAAAGATTGGGCTTCATGAATATTGAAGAAGGAATCATCTATTTTATTTTTTCTATAAATATTAACAGTCCATACTAATGGCGAATATCTATAGATATCTGCCTATATGTCCTTATTTAATGGTTCAGAAAATCTGTAGAAAACAGTAAGGAACTTTCCCCAGAACACACAGCAAATAAGCAGTAGAATCAGGATTTGAAAACACATGTTCTGATTCCAGAACACACTTCCTTATATTCAGTGATTCTGCTTATTATATCGATGTAAAAGCCTTAGTATAGAAAACATGTGATGGTTTTACTTTGAGTAGTTCCCTCAACATTTCTTCAATCTGAATCTGAACCATTGGAAGGTCAGCTATTTGACACTCTTCGGAATCCTGGCATTGGCATTCTCTACCATTTTCCTTTTTACATACATCACAATTAGTACACTATTTGCTCCCAGTGTTGTAAGGGATAATTAGACAGTTCAATAAGCATTTATCCATTCATTTTTCATTTTTCATAATTCCAAATGCTCCTATTATATACTGTTGCTTTTTTTAAATCAAAAGATGTCTTATTTTCAACATATTTGACACTACAGCATATCAGACAGAAAATAGATTGTGTTACCTTAAAAATGGAGTGTGACTAATGCAAAGCGTTGGACTTTGGTTTCGAACTAGTGAGTTGCTCAGTGTTGCTCACAACACAAGCACCATCCACAATTTGTGATTCCCTTTAATTTTTAAATTTTTTAACTTATTAACTTTCTAGCAAAGTTTGTATCAATACCCAACAATATGATTTTCAATGTAATTTATTAGGCAAGAAATGGAAGGAAGTTCTCTTTAAGTCCCAGGGGAAAAACCTTATTCAACTTGATGAAACAAACTTATCTCTTAAGCCATGAAATTAAAATTACCTTAGTGGTTTTATAAATTAGAGAAGAATATTACCAATTTATAAATTTAGGAGAATGGAAACCAGTCTAGTAAATACTTAAGTATTATTCTTCTGTTAATCATAGAACTATTTTGAGTTTTAGACTATCTGTATTTCAAGATGAAGGCAAAATGCTTTAAAATTCTATAAATCTTGACTCACTAAATCAAAGAATATATGCAGTTACTCACCACTATAGTCCAACTTCTCTTATTGTATAAATACCCTGGTTTGTTTTTCATTATATTATTATGTAAATTATCAAATATTTAGAAAAGTTGAAAAGATTATAAAATAAACATCAATATATAATCACCCCTTAATTTCAAATTTTAACATTTTTTCATATCACTTTGTCTATTTATTAATATATATGTATGTATATTTTTTCTGAACCATTTGATAGGTGCACTTCTCATGCAGTTTTACCTCCATATGAATCAATACACCTTTACTAAACAGTACATATTCCTTTGTAATCACAATATTAATAATGTAATTACATAATATATCTAACATTCAATCTATATTTAAATTTCCCCAAATGTCCCCAGGGCAACTTTCATAGCTGTTGTATTTTCAACCATAATCCAAAAATTTTTCACATGGCATTTGGTTTTTCTGGCTTTTAAATCTAGAATAAGTCCACTGCCTTTTTATTCTTTTAAGACATGATGTGTGAAAAAACTAAATCTGTTGTCTTAGAATTTGCCACATCCTAAATTTTCCTAATTGTTTCCTCATGGTGTCATTTAACCTTTTTCTTAAAACTCTTATTGCTTCCAAACTAGAAATTAAGTCTAAAGATCTGATTATATTCAAGTTAATTTTTTCCCCAAGTTTTGGCAAAGATATGGCACAAGTAATGCCATGTATTCCATATTGCATCCCAACAGTTGGTTCACAAAATTAGGGTATCTTACAGCTAGTGGTTCTAATTTTTATCCCATTTTAGTATAATAATAAGACATATCTATTTTAAAGATGGATTTTCCTCCTTTTGCAGAAATTTGTGGGATAATAATTTTCATGTCTTACAAACATATGATCACCTAAAATCCTTTATTTATTTATTTATTTATTTATTTATTTATTTATTTATTGCATCTACTAATGATCCTTTACTTAATCAGCAATTTGAGGAGTGATTTTTTTATTATGTCATTCCTTCCATATTTTTAGCTATTTTCTAAAGCAGAGCTTTTCCTTATCAACAGGAGATGAACTATAGTTCTTTCAAAGGATAACATTTATGTGCAATTCTTATTCTTTAATAGATTTCAGATAACAATGTTGAAGTAGTATTTGCAGCAAATTAGTCTTTCTTTGCCATTTTCTTTCTTGAACCCATAGATTATTATTACTTGAATATTTTATAATCTATTTCAGTTGTTATTCATTCTGATGCTAAACTGTTGAAAATTATTTTATTAAAACAGAAGCAGAATAATATGTGGAAGTAGAAGAGATATCTATGTAAAACAAATGAAGCCTTTTGGAAAACACCAAGACATGATTTGTGCCCCAGAACATGTAATTAATTTCTCAAGTAATATTTTGGTCTTTGAAAATGATTTTTATTCATATCATTACCCCAATGTGTTGCCTTATTATGCATAAACTCAACATAATTGGATGTTATTGAAAGATTTAGGACAAACAAACATTCAGCTATAAATTGAATAATTAGACATTGTTTGATTTGACTTACAGCGTTGTCATAGTTAACTTTATCATTTTCATCAAATATTTAGTATGCCACCAATTCAGAATGGGCTTCCTCTGACACGTAAATAGATTAATTTACTTCACTAAATATCTTTTTCTAATCTTTATGCCAATGAAGACAGTATAACAATATCGTTTTTGCATTTAACTATTGTACATTTTACTTTCATGTCCTATTTATAAACCTAAACAGTATTATTTATTAGGAAAGCTACAAATCCAACACTTCTCAACACAAATCTTTTTCAATTAAACAGAACTTGAAGATTTTCTACAATTTGATCTCAAGTATTCTTTATCGTTGGAACTCAAAAGAGTTTGGAACTGCTTTATTAATATGAATAAACATAAGCATAATATTTCAAATTTATGAAGATCTAATCTTTATAAATTATAAATTCAGTATAAATTCTGAGACCATATAATATATAACATCCAAAAAAAGGTATGAACTCAGCCTTCTTAAAAGTGAGCCTTGGTCACCAACTAGCAATGCAATTGGAAAAAGACCTTGGCCAAAAGGGGAAAAAGGTAAAGACAAATGAGTTTATATGGCTGAGTCGGGAGGTCATTCCAGAGGTTGCGCTTATGCACGTCTCAGCAGGCTCTCATTGACTGACAAAGTAGATACTACCCCAAATAGCAGGGTCTCCTGAGGGCTCTGGAGACATCCAAACACTTTAGTCAGGGCAGATAGCTCAGGAGTTTGGTGCCTTGCCAGGAGCCCTATTTTGTAATTTATGCTCCTCAGAGTGACAGAGTTGGACTCAGTTGTGGTTTCCCTACACATGACTCTTCTGTCTTTCTATTTGAACCTATAATTAATATTAGAGTTAATATGAGTAAGTCCAAGAAACTTAAATCTTTGGGCTGTCCATGTTCCAGCTTGGCCCTGAATCTCAACAAAGTTGCAACAGCTACTCTCCAGTTCATTGGTCTCACTCAAGACAACTAACAAGGAGGTGATGATGGACAACTGCTATACCAAGGAACCGAAGGAGTATACAAACGCAAGCAAAAGAGTCCCATCCATGGGATCGCAGACCCCTCTCAATTAGAGGTGGAGTGGACATCACCATCCCAGAATCCTCAGGATTGGGGAATGAACGATGGTCTGGAGTAGACTTACTGGTATTCTACTTTAGACTTATTGTGATTCTAGCAATGGAAGAAATTATATCATTGACGTGGAGGCAGTGGCCACTGGGGGTTCTGAGGCCAGGGGGAGGGAAAACAGATGTAATATGGGGGCATTTTCAGGACTTGGGAATAAGTACAGGCCATTATATATCTTGTCATAACCTACAGAATTGGGTGAGAGAGGATGTAAAACTACAATGTAAACTTTAACCCATGCTTAGTGACAATGCTCCAAAATGTGTTAGACAATCACAAAGAATGTGCCTCACTAATGAAGCATGTTGTTAATGTGGGAAAATGTGGGAGGTGTAGGGAGAAAGGCATATGGGAATCCCCTATATTTTTTATGTGACATTTGCGAATCTAAGTATCTTTAAAAAAAAAAAAAGTGAGCCTTGGTTAGTGGGCTTAACTCAGTGGTTAAGCTCCTGCTTCCCATGTATGGATTGAATCTCCATACCTCCTACTCCCCACCCCACCCCTAAAAAAGTGAGCCATCTTGCATAACTCTGTTCTAACTGAGCAAATGGCTAGGTCTAGCTTGGTAATTTTATGAAATAATTTGTGATTTTGGTAAAGAACTGGTAAGTAGACACTGTTTTTATAAAGTAAGAGATCCTAGGGGTATCCCACTGGCATATGATGGGCAATAACTAAGTCCAACATTCAGAATATGATACCTGGCACCTAAGATAATGGGACACAAGTGGGAGCCCCAGATAGTTGTAGGTATCATGGAATTTAACAACTAGCAAGAGATGTGTTGGATGTACTGATAGGGATTATAGAATGGGTATACATTTAGAAATTCACAAAACTAGGCAGGCAGTGAGTTGACTTTAGGGAAATCTGCCATATGGTAATGGGAAAAAAGCCATGAGGATGAGTTCAATATAATATTCCACTCAGCAAGAGAATGTCACAAGCTTTACAAGATCCCTGGCATACATGTACAAGAGCACTAGCAAGCTACTATAGACAAGAATTGGAAGTTAATTAATGCAGTTCTATTTCAAGGCAAACCCTAATATTGGGGAATAGTATAAGCATCCTCTAATTTTACATGGAAAAGAATCAAAACTAGAATAGCTGCAAGGTTGATGTGCAGTCTTAATATTAGACTGGAATTCCTTAATTCTGTGCAGAACAAGTTCAAGTCTGATGGGGCCTGAAATACAATGATCCAATCATGAGGATATGGAGGGAAAGTATATTGAGGTCTAGATGAGACAGGGCTTGATAGATTGCAAACCAAATGGATTGCAGGTGCTTTGAATTTACAACTAAAATTGGTTTTAATTAAAACTAAGCAATACAGTAGGAAAAAAAGAGGAAATTCAAATGTTTTGAGGAGTTCCAATATTCTAAAACACAGCAAATCATGCACATATATTTAGGTACCTGCAAAAATTGGAAAATGGATTATCATATGTCATATGCTAGTTTTTAAATTTTTAGATACACATCTAACATTTTGATAGCCCATTAGATCCCTATTACTGGTCAGTTTAAGTGTTTAAATAGTGTCAATCTTTTTTTAAAAAAATTTATTTATTTATTTCCCTCCCCTCCTCCCCTTATTGTTTGCACTTGCTGTATGCTCATTTTCTTTTTATTTTAGGAGGCACCAAAACTGAACCTCCCATGTGGTAGGTGGGAGCCCAGCTGCTTGAGCCACATCCGTTTCCCGACATGTACATCTTAAGATGAATTCTTATTCATGTATTTACACGGATGCAGCACTGTAGCCTCCTGCCATATAAACAATTTTTTTGCCTGTTTCTCTTATTTTCTTATGAAAATAAGTTGATTTTACCCTGACATGCATTCCCACATGAGTTTTCATTGAAATTTTATTGTTTTGTTATCTTATCTATTCCATGTCTTTTTAAAGGGAAAGGATGATCCAACTAATCACTCTGGATCAACTTCATATTTGAACCCAGAATTTGACACATTTGTTCCTATTTAAGCTTTCACTTTTTGAAAGCATCACAATGAAAGTTTAAAAAATAAACAACTCAGAAATCTTTTGCAAACTTGAATAAAGCAGGCATTATTAGTTAGTGTGGTATATTAAACACATGATTATGTATAAAAGCTTTATACCATCATTTTAATAACACATTGTTTTAATTAATTTAGCTAAATCCTGTTGCTTGAAAAATGTTGTGGCAGATTGTCTGGTGACAGTTCATTTTTCCTGATTATACTTTAAAAAATATTTTATTGATTACATGGAATACAGTTTTGTCTTTGTAATAACTTATCTTAAGACAAGGAAGCTTTCATACACTAAAATCATTATCTTGACAATCGTTTTTGGGCATAATTCTGAATTTGTTTTAAACTTTTTAAAACTTTTCCTTGTAGTTGGAAAATGAATAATGAGAAATTTGTTCAAAATCAGTATTTTAAAAAATAATAATGTTAGGGAGATAGGCCTGACTATCAAAATTTAGAGTAATAAAAATTTCCCCTTTTATAATTTACTTTAGCACTGTTAACATGTTTTAGTTCAAGATTTTGAAATGTGTTGGAGCATTGGAGTTAACCTGTCTTAACAAATAATAAATCCCTTCCCTTTATCAAATTTAGTTCTCCTGGAGATGGCTATACTTGTATTTCTGATCTGAATTCTGCTTCCTAATGACCTAGTTCTTTTCAAAGATGAATGTATCTGAAATTGCAAAATATTGTAATAAGAGTTATTTTTATGTCCTTTTTCTAGAGCAGGGGTTCTTAACCTGGGGTCCACAGACTACCAAGGGGTCTGTAGAAAGATTTCAGGGGGTCCTTGAGCTTGAATTGAAAAAAATCAACTTATTATCTTTATTTTCCCCGACCTCTAACTGAAATCTAGCTTTTCCTTCTCTTATGAATGTTTGCAATAAATTACATTAGTATTCATTTCATATTACATTATAGTTGTTGAATATTTCTAAAAATCGCTTACGCTCATCCATACTAACATATAGTAGTTGTTAGACCTGATGCTGGTTGAGTGCCATAAAACTATCAGCCGCTACATTCTGAGAAAGAGTCTATAGAACAAAGAAGGTTAAGAACCACTGTTCTAGAGTATAGTATCAATAGATTACTTGTTGATTTTGATGGTTTCTCTCTTTCCCTCTCTCTCTTTTATCTTTCTCTCATTAACACACCTCTCCTTTTTTCCCCTACCCTTTCAATTTTTGGACACATCTGTCTGAAATGTTTATTTTGCATTTACATTTTAAAATGAATAGCCAAAGACTGTAGAGGAAACATGATTTCTACTATATGTACACATGGCTCTACGATTGGAGAAAAAGAAATATTTATGAAGCTCATTTATTTTTGTAGTTATTTTATGCCAGAAAAGAAGCATTATAACTTTGAAAATATGGTTCTCCAACTCTCCTATGTTCAGACACAACTGTCATTTGGGCCATGGTCAAGTCATAGGTATGTTCAGAAAATAGGACATAAATTTGCTGCAACTTATTTTAATGACTGCTTAATATGTGATTTCAATTTCTAGTAGCTAATTATATCATAAAGTACACCTTATGCTCACCATATGCTTTACTATCTTAAAAAATAAATACAATCTTCCCTTGACCACTAACTGCAATTATTTTTGTTTTATTTATGGGAAAAACTATTTGAAAGAATTTAAAGACATCAACATCTACCTGAATTTTCTTGCATTTAATCCATCTGTAAAACCTGTCATACCTTAATTCAATATATATCTGATATAAACTGCTATTACTGCTTTACAACTATCACTCAAATACAAGCCATTATCATATTGGCTGGATAATTGTAAAAACCTTTTAACTTGTCTTTCTAATTCCATCTTTAACATACAATTCTCCATATGGCATTGCAAGAAACTGTATATAAATATGTCAGATTAAGTAACCCTTTCTTTCAATACCCTACGATTGCATTCCATCTCATTCAAGATAAAACCTGCAATCCAGGATCCTAACTGTGACCAAAAAGGTGCTCTATAATCTGGCTCCTATTATTTACCTAACTGTTCCCTTCCCCTATACTCTTGTTAATCTGCCACAGTAAAAATCCTCAAACCTAGGCTTGAAATGCTTTTCCCCTTGATAATTATCTGGCCCAGACTCTTGTTTCTTTCATTTAACTCAAAACTCAAGAAATATTGCCTATCCACTTTGTATAAATGAGCAACTGCCAGAAAGTTGCCAGAATTTACCTTTCCCTGCTGTATTTTATTCCACAGGACCTATCAACACAAGAAATATTTTTGTTTGCTCATATCTTTATTGCCATTTTCTTTCACTGGAATATAATTTCCAAGAAATTAAGGGCCTTGTTTCTTTTGTTCACTGTTTTAATACCAGTACTTAAAAGAGCACCTGATATGTAATAGGCACTTATTGAACATTTAAAAATGTTTGGATAGATGAAAGGAAGGAAGGAAAGACAAAAGTTCTGCAGATAGTATAATATAGCATCACGTTAAGGTTGTGTCTATTGATTTTGGAATTACATAAACTTGAGTTTAAATTCTAATCCTGCCATTTATCAGGTTCCATTAGACTAGGTGCTTAAGCAATATGAGCACCAGGTGACTTTTCTATAAACTCCTTTTTTACTAATATGACTTCACTGTTTTAAAAATTAAATGTGGTATTATATGTCAAGTACTTAGCCCCAGTACCTTGTAGATAATAAGTGCCCAATAAATGTCTTTCCATGAGAGTTCAAATATATTCCTATGAGTATAAGAGGTAAAATTTTACATAGCATTATTACAGAGTTGAGATATATATATATATATATATATATATATTCCCTTTTGAGGAACAATAGAGTGATAACAGGATTTATGTTTTAGTATGAAAGACCATTTATTGCTCAGGGTTAAATGAAATTCACTGAGTAGCCCAGAAAATTTCTCATGATGTAATGTCCACAAGCCACCAGGGGTGAAGGCCAATATTTAGCTTCTTTCCTATCGATGCGAAGATTGACATAGGGCACATTATGATAGAAATGGTGAGCAAATATCATATTTTTTTCTGTAGGGTTGATTAAACCTGTCGTCCTGTTAAACCATAGTTTGTGCTGCAAAATGGTTTTTCATAATATCAGAGCTGTTTATGAAATTCAAAAGATAACTGAATTGCATCATTGCCATTCTTCATGGCTTAATGTTTACCTTCATTAGATTAGTTATAAAAGGAAAAAATAATATCCTGTCCTGGATGGATGAAGTGGGAGATGATGCTTCCATTGCAAAAAGTCAAAGCCTACAGAGAATAAATACACAGAGGAGGGGAAAAAGGAGGGTCATATTAGGCTCATTTAACAGTATTCTATTCAAGCATGTTCCAGTTTCCCTCAGGACATGGTTATAAAGATAGTCCCTGCTGAGTTTAGGTCTACACATCACTTGTTATGTCTAGAGGGAGAAACAGTTAATGGTTTTACATACCTCTTGCTGTGCTCAGAATCATATGTCTTCTCAATCAAATGATACAGATAATTAGTAATTCTAATAAAGAATCAAGCTTGACAAATTTTACAGAATTGATTTTAATTTGTTTCCAGCATGTTTAAAATTCCCAAAGTTTTAAGACAAAGTTTATCAATACATACTCCAATGGAGAAACAGATTGTGCCTTGGTGTTGTACATAGACCTTAACAAATTGATTCAAGAGCAGATTTTCTTACTTTCGCAACTTTATTATCATATTTTAAATACTTAATGGAGCTTATCCTCCTATATCCTATTTTTCTCACCTATGAAATAGAAGTACTGTATTTACAGCTTAAAGGTTATTGACTGAGAGAAAACCTTCAAAAGAGAGAGATGTAGATATTATATCTGTGTTTTTAAACCCTTAAAATATCATAGTAAAGTTAAACAAATGACAATTGT
This sequence comes from Tolypeutes matacus, assembly GCA_026826555.1. Classification (NCBI taxonomy): domain Eukaryota; kingdom Metazoa; phylum Chordata; class Mammalia; order Cingulata; family Chlamyphoridae; genus Tolypeutes; species Tolypeutes matacus. Next base: position 13,774,009 of record JAKSZT010053791.1, read on the forward strand.
GCAATATTGAGTTTGTAAATTAGTATCAATGTTTATTAATATAAATATTAGTAAAAGGAGTAAGTATACAACTTTATCTAAAGTAACCCTTAATTAACTAAGAATACTTGGTACGTATTTAAGAAGTAGTATTCAAATTAAAATTTGTTTTCCTGGCTTTCTAACATTCCAAGGAAAATAAAATATTTTTTTTAAAAATGAGTTGAGAGAGGATTTCTCAGTAAGTAAATTTCAGAAACACAGCATTGTTTGGGATAATTCAATAACAATTGAAAAAATTAAAGCATCTAATAATTCCTTCAGTAAATATGAAAGTTAATTTTTTAAATTCATCAGTTCCAAAACATATTTAATCATGACATATATTCAAAGAACATCTATTAATATCTTATGCATCATCCCTTCAGCAGGACATACTATGGCAGACAGTGGTAAAGCTATGATTGATTATTTGACTTATTTTAAATATAATACTATGGAAATTACCACAGAACTCTTTTACAATTCTTTCATTGTGATGAGAGAAAATTGAAGTGTAATTTTTAAAACAAGTAAAGTTTGTTTAATCTTCCAGGTATTCTGTGTATTATTTTTTAATCTTTCATATATTTGTAGAGTTGTTTCATTCTTACTGGTCATTTGCAGTAGATTGAAACATGATGAAAATTAGAAGTTCAATATAAACCCACTATCCTACCTACCACCACTAAGTTTGCATTAATAATTTGAGGCAGCTCTTAGTAATCAGCATACTGTATGTGAGAGTAAATTGATTGTATACGCGGGTTAATTTTTGATGATTTGGGATTTATAAAAACAAATCAAATGTAGGATGAACAGAGAGGGTGAACATCATAAAATATGCACAATTTAAATTAACCTATGCTTTTTAAATATTGTTTCTGGATTGCTCCTCTGGTAATTCTATATTTCTTATCATTTTGCAATTGCCAATTAATTATTGCATTCTATTTTGAATACTCAAATTGTGTTTTTTATTGACTATTTTTTTCTTTAGCACATTGTCTCTTAACACAATATGAAGAAGTTGTCTAAAGTAGTAGTAAAGGAAGGTGATTAATCATACAGGAGTCAATGCATTTATCCTTTCCTTCAAGAAGGTGGAGGAAAGATATTTTTATAGGCATACTAAATAAATTTGTTATGGTACTGTTTGGGATTCTGTTCTAAGATCATTGGCTCTTTCTGGCCATGAAGACATATTATGTGATAAAAGAAGCAGATTTAGGGCTTTTGTCTACAGGAAGCTAGTGAAATTGTGGGCAAGAATCAAATGAAGAAGTGGCTGGAGGTGGAGGGCATTGCAATATTGGCCCCTAGATCCAGGACTGTCTATTTTGAGTGAGGTCCCTGAGATGGTCCCTGAGCAGTTCAGTGGCTTGGAGAAGGCCGGTTTAGCATCAGAAATATACCAATATGTGGCAGCCTATAAAGTGTATGTGGACATGTATGATTTCAAGTACAATAACTTCCTGTCTAACTCTAAGGACTGCCATAACAGGGACCACTGCCTAGCTTGTATATTTTGTGCTCAGACCTCCAGACTATTCCAGCATATTACTATCATTGAACACAAGGTGGAATGGGAAAGGAACCTACATCTCTAATTTGATGCTATACTGAGATATATGTGCACCCTGGACTGGACAGATAAAGCAGTGGATATTACCATCACCTGATTTTTTTCAAGTATTGAAGCTCAGCTTCACCCATTTTTAAATTGACATATCTTATTGATGTGTGACCAGAAATTAAAATTCATGTATGCTTTTTACTTTTTGATATTTTACCTTTGTACACCTTTGTTTAGATGATTTGATTATGACCTTTCTGAATGGCAAGGTCAAAAGGGCAAAGAGTATTTTGTGCTCTAAAGAGTAGTAGATAACACAAAATATAAGTATTTCAGACTGCTGAATTTTCAGTAATTTAGTCTTGAATTTTAAGTTCAAAATAAACCAGAGTTGTCAGTATTGGCCAGTTATATTAGTTCATATAGAATCCCATGTAAGTATCCACTGCATAAATATCTCTTGATTTCTAACAAAATGAAGGGTATTTAGAAACTTTCCTAGATTTCTTAGCTAAATAAAGGTGGTTTTGAATTAAAGTGAGAGGAAATTTTGAGAAATAAATTTAAAATAAAGGCAAAATCAAGTAATGCCTTGAAAAGAAATGACAAAAGAAGTGGGGATATGGAACAACTTGAAATACAACTAGACTTGATTGGTAAACAGAGACTGATAAGAAAGGCTGAAAAACAATGAACTGTATTGAAAAAACAAACAAACAAGGAAGAGTAGTAGATGGAGGTTTGAAATCACACACACGAAACCTGGCAAGTAAATTAACATACTGAGATATGACAAAAAGGAGAAAATGGCATGAAAGACAATAGTTAACTGAAGGAAAGAAAAGAAATTATTCCTTAACTTAAAGATTTTGATCATTTTAAAACTTTTATCTGGTGATTATTGTTTCAAGACTTTCCTCTGTTCTTGCTTTTCCCAGAATCAGTCACTTCACATAATATATTTGTCTTCAAAATGGAAATGACATTAGAGGAAGGGGCAAGATGGCAACTGGGTAAGGAGCTCTAAGAGTCAGCTTATCCTACAGTGCAGTTAATAATCACCCAGAGCTACCTAATAAAGCACATACTTTGGTGCCCAAGGAGACCAGAAAAGCATCCTGCAACATCTTTGAAAGAGTGGAAGGAGAAGGCTGCCCATCTGCAGTGGATTCATGAGTAGAGCACTCCTTGCTATGGAAGCCAGTACCCATCTTCCAGTGGCAGTGCAAGCCACCTTGGGAGCTATTCTGTGGCTGGTGTAGGAAGCTCCATCACCCAAAAATGGAGGAGGAAGAGACGGTTAGTCACCAATTTCAACTACTGATTAGTAAATTCAGCTGGCTAAAGTATAGTCATAAGAACAGCTAAAGTCTGAACCTGTCCAAGTCAGAAAGAGGCCAGTAGCCACCATTTTAACTCTGTCCCCAGCATGAGGAGGAGCGGGCCTGCTTGAAAATCACAGTGATGGTAGGTACCAGCTTCCTTCCACCCAGATCAGACTCTGGCCCTAGGGTAGGTGCCAGCCCCACCTCCAGAAAGGACGAAGCTGGCAGGATTTGGACCAGCCACTCCTTACAACTACAGGTACTTTCAGCCAGGAGAGACTGGATACTCAGACACCTAAGGCTCCTTCCCCACAACCAATAGGATAGTAGGGGAGCTGTGTTTTCTTGGCCTCTCTGGGAAACTGCAGGTGCTTTTGGCCTGCACAGACTAGTTTGTTGAGTGCCTTCAATACCACCCTTGACCACCCCCTCATAGGATGAGGGATTGGTGTTTCTTCAGCTTTTCAGGGCAAATGCAGGTGCTTTCACCCCAGTCAGATTAGATCATTTTTTCACTCCAATTGGTTCATCCCTACCCCTGGCAGGGGAGCAGGGGGGCAGTGCTATGTGAATCTATTTGGTAATTGTGGTCCAATTTGACCTGCACAGTTTAGTTTGCTGCCTACACCTGCAGATCCATACCTGCCCCAGGCAGGGAAGGAGGGGGAATAAAGCTTCATAAGTCTCTCCAGGCACCTATACTATAGATGTTCTTGGATTGCATGGATTAGATTACTATACACAGCTGAAGCTATGTCCATACCTGTGGCAGAGGAGAAAGGTGGGAGAAACGTCATTGGTTCCTGGGGCAATGTGGGCAGTATCAGCCTTCAGAGTTTACAATACCAACTATATTTTCAGCTCCTACTGCACAACCAGCAAGGGAAAACAAGCAAGAAAACCCTAAACTAAAGAAAGAAACTGTGTTCAGAGTAAATGTATCTAGTAAGCCAGATGCCAAGACACCAACAAAAAACTTCAATCCATACCAAGAAACAGGAAGATATGGCTCAGTCAAAGGAACAAGATAAGCCTCCAGATGACATAAAGGAGTTGAAACAACTGATCATAGATGTTCAAACAAATCTCCTTAATAAATTCAGTGAAATGGCTACAGACATAAAGAATATAAAGAAGGCACTGGGTGAGGACAAAGAAGAATTTGAAATCATACATAGAAAAACAGTAGATCTTATGTGAAAGGCACCATAAATGAAATTAAAATACACTGGAGGCATATAACAGCAGATTTGAGGAGTCAGAAGAAAAGATCAGTATGCTTGAAGATATGGCCTCTAAAGGCAAAAATACAAAAGAACAGGAAAAAAAAGAATGGAATAAATTAAACAGGGTTTCAGGGAACTAATGACAGCAAGAGATGTGCAAACATATATGTCATGGCTGTCCCAGGAGGAGAAGAGAAGGGAAAAGGGGCAGAAGGAATATTTAAAGAAATAAGGGTAGAAAATTTTGCAACCTTATTGAAGGACATAGATATCTGTGTCCAAGAAAGACAATGTACTCCCATCCAAATAAATCTGAATAGACCTACTCTAAGAATTCTAAGCATAACAAGAGAAAAGTGATTCATCATATACAAGGGATACGCAATGTATAATTAAGTGCTGATTTCTCATTAGAAGCCATGGAGGCAAGAAAGCAATGGTATGATACATTTAAGATACTGCAAGAGCAAAACTACCTGCCAAGAATTTTATAACTGGCAATATTGCTTTTCAAAATGAGGGTGACTTTAGAATATTAACATAACCAATAAAAGAGTTTGTCACTAAAAGATCAGCTTTGCAGAAATGTTAAAGGGAATGCTACAGTCTGAAAAGTAAAAGCAGGAGAGACAGGCTTGGAAGAGAATTAGAAATGAAGACTATATCACAAAAGTAACTAAAAGTTTAAAAAGAGTGGTGAAAATAAAATATGACAGATAAAACCCAAAAGTCAAAATGGGTGAAATAAGAATTGCCTTTACAGTTTAACATTGAATGTTAATAGATATTAAACTCCCCAATCAAAAGACACAGACTTGCAGAATGGATAAAAAAATATGAGCCATCTATATTCTATCTACAGCAGACTCACCTTAGACCCAAGAATACCAATAGATTGAAAGTGAAAGGCTGGAAAAAGATATTCCAGCATGCCATAACAACAACAACAAAAAAGCTGGAGTAGATATACTTATATCAGATGAAATGGACTTTAAATCAAAATTCTTATTAGAGACAGGGAAAGACATTATGTATTGATAAAATAGTAATTCAACAGGATGAAATAACCTTCATAAATGTATATGCACCTAACCAGTATACATGAGGCAGATGCTGGCAAAACTGAAGAGAGAAATAGATGTCTCCACAACAATTTTTGGAGATTCAATACACCACTCCCAGCATTGGATAGAACATCTGGGCAAAGGATCAGTAAAGAAATAGAGAGCTTGAATACTATGATAAATGAACTAAACATAATAGACATAAGCTGAATATAGCACCCCAAAAGAGCAGGATATGTATTCTTCTCAAGTGCTCCTGGATCTTTCACCAGGATAAGTTTGGTGACAAAACAGATCTCAATAAATTCAGTGAGATTGAAATTATACAAAGTACTGTCTCTGAACATAATGGAATATAGCTGGAAATCAACAAGAGGTGGAAAAGGGGAAATTTAACAAATATATGAAGATTAAAAAGCATGCTCTTTATTCGTTGGTCAAAGAAGAAATTTTGAGAGAAATCAATAAATATCTTGAGATGAATGAAAACTAGAACACGACATATCAAAATTTATGGGATGCAGTGAAGGCAGTGCTGAGAGGGAAATTTAAAGCCTCAATGCTTACATTAAAAAAGAAAAAAGAGCAAAAATCAATGACCTAATTTCACAGCTGGAGGAACTAGAAAAAGAACAACAAAACTAATCCCAAAGCAAACAAAAGGAAATAAATAACAATGACCATAGTAGAAATAAAAGAAATAGAAAACAAGAACAACAAAAAACGATAGAGAAAATTATCAAAACAAAAAGTTGTTTCTTCAAGAACATTAACAAAATTTACAAATACTTAGCCAGAATGACAAAGAAAAAATGGAGAAGATACAAATAAAATAAAAATGAAAAAGGGGAAATTACTATTGACCCCACAGAAATAAAAGAGATCGTAAGAGGATACTATGATCAATGGTATACCAACAAACTATTCAGTGTAGATGAAAAGGAAAAATTCCTAGGAACATATGAACAACACACAGTGACCCTAGCAAACCAATCACAATAAAGAGATTGAAATGGTCATCAAACAACTCCCCAAAATGAAAAGCCCAGGACCAGATGGTTCCACAAGTGAGTTCTACCAAGCACTCAAAGAAGATTTAATACCAATCTTACTCAGGTTCTTCCAAAAAATTGAATAAGAAGGCACACTACCAAACATTCGATGAAGCCAATATCACCCTAATGCCAAAAAGGAAAATTACAGACCCATTTCCCTAATGAATACTGATGCAAAAATCCTCAACAAAATACTTGCTAATCAAATCTAACAACACTTTAAAAGAATTAATCTTCATGATCAAGTGGGTTTTACACCAGGCATGCAAGGGTGGCTCAACAGAAGAAAATCAATAGTGTAATACACATTAATAAATCAAAGAAGAAAAATCACAAGATCCTCTTGATTGATGCAGAAAAAGCATTTGACAAAATGCAGGGAAGCGGCTGTGGCTCAATCAGTAGGGCTCCCGTTTACCATATGGGAGGCCCTGGGTTCGGTTCCCGGGGCTTCCTGGTGAGGGCAGGCCCGCCCGCACGGCGTGGTTGGCTGACCCAGTGAGCACAAGCAGCAAGGGGGGATAAATGAATAAATAAATAAAAATCTTTAAAAAAAAAAAAAAAAAAAATGCAGCATCTTTTCTTGATAAAAATACTACAAAAGATAGGAATTGAAGGAAACTTTCTCAACATGATTAAGACAATATATGAAAAACCCACGGGTAACACACTCAATGGTGAAAGCCTGAAAGCTTTTTTGTTGAGATGGGGGAAAAAAAAAAAGCAAGGATGCCCACTGTCACCACTGTTGTTCAGTTTGGTGCTAGATGTTCCAGCTAGAGCTATCAGGGAAGAAAAAGAAGTAAAAGGCATCCAAATCAGGAAAGAAGAAGTAAAAATATTTTTAGTCACAGAAGATATGAACCTATATCTAAAATGTCCTGAAAAATCTACCCCAAAGCTGCTAGATCTAATAAATGATTTCAAGCAGATTGTCAGGATTCAAGATTAATATGCAAAAAATCAGTAGTGTTTCTATGCACTATTAATGTACAATCTGAGGAGAAATTCAGCAAAAAAAAAATCCATTTAAAAGAGCAACTAAAAGAATCAAATACTTAGGAATAAACTTAAGCAAGTACCTAAAGCACTTGTATTCAGAAAACTACAATGCATGGCTAAAATAAATTTTTAAAGACCTAAATAATTGGAAGAACATTCCATGCTTATGGATTGAAGACTAAATATCGGTAAAATGTCAATCCTAATGGCACTGATATACAGATTAAATGCAATCCCAATAAAATTTCCACCAGCATTTTTTTTTTAAATTTGAAAACACAATTATCAAATTATTTGGAAGGGTAAGGGGACTTGAATAGCCAGAAACATCTTAAAAAGGAAAAGTGAAGTTGGAGGACTCTCACTTCCAGATTTTAAATCATATCACCTACCTACAGTGGTAAAAACAGCATGGTACTGGCATAAAGATAAAAACATAGACCAATGGAACCAAATTGATGGTTCAGAAAGAGACCCTAACATGTATGGTCAACTGATTTTTGAAAAAGCTGTCAAACACACCTAGCTGGGGGAGAACAGTCTATTAAAGAAATGGTGCTGTGAGAACTGGATATCCATTGCCAAAATAAAGAAAAAGGACCCCTATCTCACACATTATTTAAAAAATAACTAAAAATGCATCAAAGGCCTAAATATAAAATCTACAACCATAAGGCCCTTAGAAAAAAATATGTAGGGAAACATTTTCAAGACCTGGTTGTAGGTGGTGGATTCTTAAACTTCACACCAAAAGGATGAACAATGAAAGAAAACATGGATAAACATGACCTCCTCAAACTTAAACATTTTATGATTCAAAGGACCTTGCCAAGAGCGTGTAAAGATAACCCACTCAATAGGAGAAAATATTTGGAAACCACATATCTGATAAGGGTTTGATTTCCATTCTATATAAAGAGATCATATAACTCAACAATAAAGAGCAAGCAATCCAATTAAAAAATGGGCAAAAGACTTAGACATTTATCCAAAGAGGAAATGCAAATGGCCAAAAAGCACATGAAAAAATAGTCAATATCACTAGCTATTAGGAAACTGCAAATCAAAATGACAATATGATATCATCTCATACCACATAGTATGGCCATTATTAAGAAAACAAACCAATAAGTGCTGGAGAGGATGTGGAGAAATAGGAACACTCTTGCTATTGGTGGAATTGTAAAATGGTGAAGCCTCTGGTGGAAGACAGTTTGGTAGCTCCTCAGGAAGCTCAATATAGAACTGCCATATGATCCAGCAATTCCTCTACTAGAAATATATCCAGAAGAACTGAAAACTGACGCAAACAGACATCTGCACATCGATGTTCATAGTGGCGTTATTCACAATTGCCAAAAGATGGAAACAACCCCATTGTCCATCATTCAATGAATGGATAAACAAAATGTGGTATATACATATGATGGAATGCTATGATGCTGTAAGAAGAAATGAAGTTGGGACACATACGATAACATGGATGAAACTTGAAGACATTATGCTAAGTAAAATAAACCAGACACAAAAGAACCAATATTGCATCGTCTCACTAATAGGAACCAAATTTGAAAAATATACAATTACTATAACCTATAGGGTATAGTTAACAGCAATACTTTGATATGCTTGCATCAATGCCAAAGATGTACTCTGTTAATACCAGGGGGATATGGAAAAAATATACCAAATGTACGCTGTAGACCATAGTTAGTGGTAATAGTCTGATGATATTGTATCATAATCTGTAACAAATGTTTCACAACAATGGAGTGTGTTGGTGGAGGGGTGTTGTATGGGAATTCCACACATGTTCATGATTGTTTTGTAAGATCACAATCTATCTAATAAAAATATATTTTAAAAAATGGAAATAGCTTTATAATTGTTTTATTTAAAAAGTACAACTTTCTAATTGTTAAAAAGTCTTCAAAATATAGAAAGAGAAAAATAAAAATCTCTCTTATTTCCAATTTCCAGAAAAAAAATTGCTGTTAACATTTAAAGTGTGTTAACATTTTTTGTCTTTATTTTAATCTACATAGGTATATATTATTGTACATATATCATTGTAAAGCCCATATATTAAAAAATGAAAAATCTATATTGTATAATCCTTTTCATGTGAAATTTGCCTTGTCTATTTTTACATGTCAAATCAAATTAATCTTTAGAATTTTTACATTTAATGGATTTAAATATATTTAATCCATTTAGGTTGTCAAAAATTTCTGCTTCTATAACCAGTGTTACAATTAATACAATTGTATGAGCATGTCTGTATAGTTATTAAATTATTCCCTTGGGATAAATTCCCAGAAGTAGAATTGTTGGGCCAATGATTAAACACTTTATATAACTTTATGCATATTTACCATATTTATATTATACCAATATAATATTTCTGTTAAATTATCTGTTTATTCATAACCTCCTCAACAATGGAAGTATATATATGTGTAAGTGTATGTGTATTATATGATATAAGATATTTATTCTTCCTTATTATTTTCCAAATTTTTAGTAAATTGTCCCAAGAAATATTATTCAATAATTCTTATTTTCCACTAAATATAGTGGTCACTTTATACTTATTTTAAATAGTTTAAATGTGATAATGTTTGTGAAATTTATATTTTCTCCATCAGCCTACTGTTCTGATCTCAGAACTACATGTTTTTAATTGTTAAAAGTTCTTTCCATTTTCAAATTTTTATAGAACCATTTTAAAGCCCCAACTTCCCCATACCCATCAATACTGAATCTTAATAGAATTATATTTTTCAGTTAGATTTATACATTATTTTGAGAAACTTGTTTCTTTATGATATTGATTGCTACATAATTATGTCCATGATACTTGCCTTTCTTTACAATTTTAAAATAATTCCTCTGTGGCTTTTAATGAATTCAATTTTTTTCACATGGTACTTCTCATTTTGATGTTACTATCCCAGGACATTTCATAAATTTAAATGTTATTATAAATGAAAAACTATTCCTACTACCAATTTAAGTGGTTTTAACTTTAAAATAGAATAGTCATGATTTTGTTCTCTTTATAATATTGATTGACATTTGTGTATTATATTTTAACAGTTTTATTGAAATAAAATTCACTTGCCATAACTTCACCCATTTAAATTGTATAATTCTGTGGTTTTTAGTATATTCATAGAGCTGTGCAAACATCATGACTATCTACTTTTATGTGAACAGCATCTTCACTTAACATAATGCTTTCAAGTTCCATCCATGTTTTACCATGAATCATTACCTATTTCCTTTTTATTGCCACATAATATTCCAAAGCATAGAGAGATCACATTTTGTTTAGGCATTCCTCAGCTGATGTACATTTGGGTTGTTTAAAGTTTTTGGCTATTGAATAATGCTGCTAAAAACAGTGTACATGTTTTACACAGGCATGTGTTTTAAGTTTCATCAGTATATACTAAGAGTGGAATTGCTGGTCATATGCTAACTGTGATATTTTCAAAAGGGGCTGGTCATATGCTAACTATGTGATTTTCCAAAGGGGCTACAGCATTTGAATGCCCATCAGCAGTGTATGAGGGTTTCCATTTCTCCACATCTCATCAACATTTTTAATTGTCTTTCATGTTAATTATAGACATCCTACTCAGTGTAAAGTAATTTCACCTTGTGTTATTGATTTGTATTTCCCTGATGACTAATGATGAACACTGTTTCATGTCGTGTACATATTGACCATTTGTACAGCTTCTTTAGAAAAATGTATGTTTAAATCCTTTGCCAATTTTTATTGTTTTTTAAATTTTTTATTATTGTTGGAAATATTTTCTCTCATTTGTGTGTAGCATTTCACTTTATTACAATATCATTGTAACAGAATGGTTTTCAATTTTGATGATATCCAATTAATCTGTTTTTCCTTTCATATGTATTTGTATTATATCTAAGAAACTGTTGGCAAACTCAAGGTCACAAATATTTACTCTTGCATTTTGTCCAAAGAGTTTTATCATTTTAGCTCTTATACTTAGGTCTATCATCCATTTTGAGTTAATTTTGCATGTGGTGTTTGACAGGATTTCATTAACATTATTTTGCCCATAGATAGTCACTTGTCAGGTTCTGGAAAAAAAAAAAAAAAGGCCGGTTGTGATTTTGATAGAGATTGTTTTGAATCTGTAAATCAATTGGAGATTATTATTAACAATATTAAGTCTTCTAATCTGTGAACATTGTGATGATTTGAAGCTGTATGTACCACAGAAAAACATGTACTTATATCTAATCCATTTCTGTGGCTGTGAATCCATTTTAAGTGGGATCTTTTGAAGAGGTTATTTCATTTAAGGTGTGGCCCACCTCAGTCAGGATAGGTCTTATTCCTATCACTGGAGTCCTTTATAGGAGGAATGAAATTCAGACAGGGAGAAAGAAAGCCAGAAGCTGAAGATCAGTGGAACCCAGAAGAGAATGGAAAGATGAGCAGATGCCACCATGTTCATTGCCATGTGGCAAGCTAAGTACCAAGGGTTACCTGCAGTCTTTAAAGAGAAAGCATCACCTCGACTTTGGACTTTTCATGACCTCAAAACCATGAGTGAATAAATGTCCCTTGTTTAACCTCACCTGTTTCATGATATTTGCTTGAGCAGCCCAGGAAACTAAAACAAATATGAAATGTCTTTCACTTATTTAGTTATCTTTAATACTTTCAACAATGTTTTGTACAAGTCTTGACTTCTTTTGATAAATTTATTCTGAAGTATTCTATCTATGCTTTTTCATGTTATCGTAAATGCAATTTTTAATTTTATTTTCAGATTGTATATAAAATACAATTAATTTTTATATTGATCTCATATTCTTCAACATTCTGACCTCGATTCTTAATTATAATAATTATTTAGTGGCTTTCTTAGGATTTCCCATATATAAAAACATGCCATTTATAAATAGAGATAGCGTTACTTCTTCATTTCCAATCTGGATTTCTTTCATTTCTTTTTCTTGCCTAAAATCTTGCCCAGAATCTCTAGTACAGTGTAAGAATAGGAGTTCATGAGAGTGGGCAACCTTGCCTTATTTCTGATCTTATGGAGAAAGAACTGTCTTTTATGGACAGGTATAATATTAGCTGTGATTTTTTGTAAATGTCCTTTGTCAGGTTGAGGAAATTCCTTTCTATTCTTACTATGATGAAAGAGTGTAGAACACTGAAAATTGCATTTTCTCTATGTATTGAGATGATTATATGGATTTTGTTTTTTATTTTTTAATATAAATGTATATTAAATGTAGTACTTTGATTATTTTTTAAACATTTAACAAACTTTGCATTCCTGGAATGGATATTACTGGGTCATGGTGTATGTAGCAGTTTAGATTATTTTATGAATCCCCAAAAGAGAAAGATTATGTTTTTAAACTAATCTATTCTTTTGTCTGTGTCACCCTTTGATTTCATTAGATTTGGTTGAGTTTCCTTTGGTTAGATTACTTGATAAGGCTGCTTTAGGGCTTTTGATTGGACAATGAGTGAGGTGTGATGGGTTGAGTCTCTGCCCTCTTGCTGGGTCTAATATTAACTCAGAGACACAGAAAGACACAGGCAGACAGAGGAAAAGTGAGCCGGCATATTTGATTCTGAAATGTAACAGAAAGGACTGCAGGAAAACAGAACCCCAAGAGGCTCAAAGAGGCTGGGCCCATGAGCAGCTCAAGAGGTGATGAGCCTTGCTATATGCATGGTTGCCGTCACCTGAGCTCAAACCTCAGGAAGAAATCAGAGCAGCTGAGATGGATATAGAAAGCCCAAAAAGAGACAAGCTCTGTGCCTGGTTGACCTCAGCTGAGCTCAAACCTTGGCAGAAATTGGCAGCCATCATGCTTTGCCATGTGCCCAGACAACAGCATCAACAGTAACTGACTTTGTTGTGAAAGCACCTTTTATGGTGTCTAGTCTTGGACTTTTCATAGCCTTGGAACTATAAAGCTTTTACCCCAATAAATCCCTTTTATATGAGCTAAACCATTTCTGGTACTTCGCATTGGCAGCCCTTTGGCAAACTAAAACAGTGTATAATCCTTGAATGGATTCAGTTGGCTAGTATTTCTTTGAGGATTTTTGTGTTTATAGTCATTAAGAATATTGGTCTGCAGTTTTCTTTTCTTATGATACGTATGGCTGTTTCTGATATCAGGGTAGTAATGACCGTATAGAATGATTTAGGAAGTGGTCCCTCCCCTCTAATTTTTAGAAGATTTTGTGAAGAATTGATGTTAATTCGTTTTAATTGTTTGGTGCAATTCACCAGTGAAGCCATATGGATCTGAAATTTCCTTTATGGAATATGTTTTGATAGTAAACTGAATCTATATACTTATTAGTCTATTCAGAAATACTATTCTTCCTAAGTTAGTTTTCATATTTTGTGTCATTTTAGGAATGTGTCCATTTCATCTATATTGTCTAACTTGTTGAATACAATTATTCACAGTATTCCCTTATAAATGCCACAAAACCTGATGTTCTTTCCAGGCTCAGCAGGTTTGCTTGAATTAATGTTCTTCAGATTGTTGCAAGCCTTTTGTTAATTTCCATCTCTGAAAATGCTGATTTTGACAATGTTTGCCAGTGCTTTCTTTGCTTTTTATTAGGATTGGGTTTATGAAATAATTCACTCTTCCATTCCAGAAAGCACTGTGGTTTATGTTTAATTATTTGAGTCCCTATTCTTTCTGTCATAATTCCTTTTTTCAAGTTATTTTTTCTTTTTTTTTAAATTTTATAATATACTATTAGGAACATTTTCAAAGCAATTGGAATATATTTGGGCACAGGAATGAACACCAGCTTACTTACTACTAGGGGTCCGAAGACCACTGAGATTCCATATTTCCCTAGGAGTATTCACAAGATTTAGTATTTAGTCATACTGATGACTAATATTTACTATAAGAAAAGGGCACAGAACATAATCAGTAAAGGGCAAAGATACATAGGATGATGTCTGGGGGGAAACAGGTGCAGGCTTTCAAGGATCTTCTCCCTGTGGAATCACACAGATCACACTTCAATTCCCCAGCAAGGAGGTAGGACAACATGTGTGAAATATTGTCTACAAGGGAAACTCATTAGCAATTCAGTGCCCAGAGTTTTTATTGTTTTTTTTTGTTGTTGTTGTTGTTTTACATAAGCATCCTCTATCTAACATGTACCAAACTCAGAGAAAAAATGCAGTTGTTCTGTATAAACAATATTGTTTGCATAAACGGTTAAGGCATTATCCCAGGACTAGCAGAGCCAACACCAAAATGAAAAGAATGCTGGAATTAGACTGGACCCTAGTAAAAAACCATGAGAAAGGACAAATACTGTTTTTTGTTTATCCATTTTCACTCTTTTTCTGTGTTTTTCAGGTTAATTTATTTGTTTCCTCACTCTTTCCTCTATCATCCCACTCTTTTTCTTCTGCTATCTCCATCTAAAGTTATTCTTATTTAGTGAACATATTATTTCAGATATTTTTATTAGAATTTTAATTTTCTTTCTTTGTGGTTTTTTTTCTATTTGTCAGATCCTCTGACTAGCCAGTACCCAAATTCCAGATTCCAATAAAGAAAACAACTGTTCTGCATGAATCATATTGCTGTACATTGTAGGAACAATGAGCCAGTCTTAGTTGATGGGGGCAGTGTTTATTGAGATGTTTTGTCTTATTACTCATATGAATATTTTCCTTTATATATTTAAGCATAAATAAATAGGTGCTGGCTCTGACATTGTCTTTTCTTTTGAGTACGGGTCATGTTTCCCTGTATTTTTTGTGTTATCTAAGTTTGGATTGTATCCTGAGCATTAC
Organism: Tolypeutes matacus; assembly: GCA_026826555.1. Classification (NCBI taxonomy): domain Eukaryota; kingdom Metazoa; phylum Chordata; class Mammalia; order Cingulata; family Chlamyphoridae; genus Tolypeutes; species Tolypeutes matacus. Next base: position 13,789,134 of record JAKSZT010053791.1, read on the forward strand.
TAATGATATATCGTAGGAAATTTATTTTCTGTTATATTCTCTACAAGAAGATTGATGTTTTTAAAGTCATTTAACTTTGCAGGATTCAAATGACAAACTCTGTCCAGCCTATGATAGCAGTAGCCCAAATATCAGCTCTTCCTTCAGTTTTAGCTGGACTGCTTGATGTATATCTACCACATACACATGCATAATTCAGGGAACAGTCAGAGATTTGGGCATGGTATATATTAAAAATGCAGGACTCACTCTGATACATGTGGAAAAGTTGGTTTGATAGATGCTTAATAGGATATAAGGGAAGGAGAACTCCGTATTGATTTTTTGTTAATAAATATTAAATATTAAATAAATGTTTAAATTCCTTCTTCAATTTAATCTAGTAATTTTTCAGTCAACACTTTTGATTTCTTTCATATAGTAAACAGAGTCATTTGCAAATAACATTATTTGTTGCCCTCTTAGCAGGAAATTACAATTCATAGAGGCTGACAATTTGTTTTAGAAAGATTTTTTACTGAATGCAGTTTAAGAAATAGATGTTGAATTTTGTTGAAGTTTAGCAAATGTTTTTTCTCTGATACCTATAAAGATGGTTGCCTTTTTAAAAAAAAATCCTCCCTATTCCCTATCCCCACCTTGTCCTGTGGTAATCTATATTCTAGATTTTAACTCTATAAGTTTGCTTATTCTAGTTATATCATATCAGTAAGAACATATGATAAAGAAGGTTACCTCTTTTCTATGGTTTAATGTAGTGATGTACTACAAGTAAATAAATGAATTTACTTATATCCTACTATCTAATATTTCTGGAATTAATTGGAAATGGTCCAGCATATTAGAATTTAAAAGTCACTTGATACCTCTGATATTTCATTTAGGATGATTTCATTTATATTCTTATTTGAATTGTTAGTCCTATATTTTTTCTTCTCTGATAATTTTATATAAGGTTGTGTTTTTACAGTTTGTTATATGATAAAGTAAATCAAGAAACTTCCCATATGGTTCTGTGCTATGAAACATTGTAGTTTTGTATATTTTACTAAAGGGATTGACTTTTATGAAAAACATAGTACTCTTATATGAAGATATATATGCAGAAAACCAGAATAGATAAATAAGGACATGTGAATATAAAACATAATTTACAAATTACTTTCAATGATATTATAGTTGAACTCTACCAGTCCTTTGAGGAATACAAAATTCATATGAAATATAAACTGTTTTAAAGTATTTAATCTCTTATTTTGATAAACTTTTCTCTAGAAAATGTAAAAATTGTTTATGCAAATTTTAGATAAATCATCAACCACTCTTCAAACACATTTTGACAATTTGAAGCTGGGTGAATCCCAGAAAATCATGTCCTTAGAACTGACCCATTTCTGTTCATGTAAACCTATTATAGATGGAACCTTTTAATTAGATTCAGTTAAGGGACTTTCCTTTTGATTAGATGACTTCAGTAGGGCATGTTCCAGGGTAGGTCTTAATCTTTTTACTGGAGTGCTTTATAAATGGAGAAATAAAAGCCACAGATGCAGAAAGAAAGCCACAGAAATGGAGAGAAAGAAGCCAGGAGCTCAGAGAGGAAGCCACAGGTGGAGTAACCAGAAGCTGAAGCAATGAGACCTATAAGAAAAGCAGATGCCTCCATGTGTCTTGTCCTGTGAGAGAGGACTCCAGGATCTCTGACAGCTGGTCTCTTGATGATGCCTTGATTTGGACACTTTTACCAGCTCAGAACTGTTAAGCTTTAAATCTAATAAATACCCATTGTAAAAGCCAACCCATTTCTGGTATATTGCTTTGGTAGCCTTTGGCAAACTAAAACACATGTGAACATATTATTTAAGTGAACAAAGAATATAGAAAATTATGAAATCATTTTCACTAGATTGCCTTTTTTGAGGTTAGACTTGCTAGTTGAGAAGATAATGAAACAATTCCAACTATATTACTACTGGAAATATATATAGTAAAAAAAATAAGCCATAAAGAAAACAAAAAGAAATGATGATTTATACCATATACATTTTCAAAACCCAAGACTGACATTATGAAAGGTAGTCAAAAATGTACATAAATTATTGTCTTTATACATGACCCTCTTGCTTATTCACTCTTTTTATGTATACATTAGAAATAGTGACAATTTAAATTAAAAAATAACCACTGATTTTTTATTTCTAGTATTAGTATTCAATATTAGTATTAAATAATTAAAGCTAATGTACTGCTTTTGATTTTCTAGGTTAATGGTAGTCAGGTTTCTAATATTCTCATATCAAATAATAAAATGATATCAAATCAATGGGAAATATAATTTTACCCATTTTTAGATAGAAAGGATGCATAAATACTATAATATAAAATTTGTCATTTTTTCTTCCACTGTAGACACTAATTACAAACTATTTATTGAATAGTTTTTGTCCTAGTCTCTGGGGTTGGTGGAGATAGGAAGAAAAAATAAGAAAAGTTCCAAAATCCTGTGTCACAAACCTTCACATACTAGCCATTTTATTAAACACCAAAAAATAACATTCAAAAAATATTTTAAAATTTGCATGATTAGAAATTTAAAAATATTTGCCTTGGCAGAATTTTTAGATTATATTAGCTAATATTTCACTTCATCATAATTTTTAATGAAATAATCAAGCTAGAGAGAGTTTCAATCCTTTATTTCTGGTCAAATTATGTTAAACAATTGTGGGGAAGTAGACCTTAAAAAGTTTCTGCAAAACAACTGGATGATAAAATTTTAGGACTTAACAGGGCATATAAATAACTGAAAGATTCTATTTTTCTTCCTAAGATGATTCCATAAATAATGAGATTGGTATTTCTGATTCTCTAACTCCCAGAGGATTATATAAACAGGCCCTAGTGAGTCAAAATGTTTTAATCTTTTGACCATGCTCTATTAGACCACACACGTTTGGATATTTCCAAAGATAAATATTATTGACACTCTCATGAATTAGTGTGTTGCCCACCCATTAATATGATAGCTATAACAGATTATTCTAAAACCCCACTGAACTTTCATTTAATTTGACTGAAATTGAGATTATAGTTAAGATCCCAAGATTTCTTCTGAATATAACATTTTATTTCAACAATTATCTTTTAAAAATTAAAGCAAATTTTAGTATAATATAATTAAAATATGAATATTTGTTAAAAATAAATAACTTAATGTTTCTATAGCCCTAAGAATAAAAAAGTAAACAATGTATAATCAAACAATGATTTAATCTTAAAAATCATAATTGCTCAGTGACAAGGGCATTATGAATCATAGTTTATCAAACTGAATAGCATTTTGAGTAAACTAAAATGTTATTAGATAGCATGTTTGAAATATGCATAAAGAGAATTTCAGGTACCATACAATTTGCACAAGGAATTACTTAAAATAAGAAAGTCTCAGGGAAGTCTCTAAGCAAAGCCAAGAGAGAGAAACAATGGCAATGGAATAGTTGTGAAGATGATATTAAAAAAACACATAAAAATCTACTAAAGCTCATGCCATTTGGCACATTTTGGTGTAGAACATGCAAAAATAGATTTTCCAGGGTTTTATAAATAAAATTCATTAATCACCTGAAAAATTGTAATATTAAATATATAGGCAGAAAAGGAAATTATACTATTTAAAATGAAGAGGAATTGAATCTATGTTGCTGTATCTCAAAGCTATTACAAAAACAGGATGCTGTAACATCCACTTTCTTTCCCTGTACTGGCAGCAGTGGCCAGAAGTGATGGTAAGTGAGATTAAGAAAAATCTAGCCTATCACTCAAACTTACCTGTGTGCTCTTATGCTGAAAGGGTAAAATTCAAAGGCAAAATAGTGTTAATGTAGGCATTCTGCAATCTATTCATCCTTAATGTCCTCTGCTCCTTAATTTTGCAATATAAGATATGTTTCCTAGAACATAATAGAATTGAACCCTTCCCTTAGTGCTATGTAATGCCTCTTGAATTGAGAAGTAACTTTTTGTATCCAAATCTATATGTGGAATGGTACTTGTGAATAGATAAATATTTATATATTAGGAAGGCAAGATTGATAATAAATGTAAGCATAACTGACGTCTTTTTTTGTTATTACTTCAGTAAACCTTTTTTAGACAATATGTTTCAGGAATTGTGTAAAATGATAGAAACAGAAAAATATGCCTTCTAGGAACCTCCACTTCTGGGCTAGAAATAGATGCACAAAAAATAAACAAATGCAATAAAATTGTCCAGCACATAATTGCGAAAGACTGATATAGAGAAACGGAATTGTGCATTGATCTCAAGCAAATGCTTATTTAAATTTTTATTAATTTGGGGAAGATAAATTTACTCAGGATCTCTCTGCCTTTACTTGTGGAATGGGTATAAGAATATGTGACTCACAGATTCTCAGATTTTTCAGCTCAACATTTAAAATATATTCTAACCATTATTATTTTGTACTTTGAATTTCTCTAGAATCATCTATCATAAAATACTCAGGGGAAATTATAGAGATATTAATATTTAAGTTGATTTTCCGTGATTAGCAAGTTCCCATTTGGATAATGAATTAATGGTATTTATAGTAGACCAAAAAGAGTGATAATATCTAAGCCATAGGTAAAAATGAATTTACAAGCTTCCAGTAGTGACAGTGCTTATTGTGCTCAGAGAATGGTTTGGTTTAAGCATAGTATATATAGAGAGGGATTATCTGGATATGGGTTTCAGGACAAGGATAACATCTAAGGTCCTCTAAGGTATTATACTTAAATAACTGCAGTCTTCACAATATATTGTAATTAGGTATTCCCCCATCATTTCCCCATTCCTTGAGGGCAGGTAGCACTCTCTTTATTCCAGTGACCCTACATTAACAAATAAATATGTTTTTACCATAGGAGTTGGCAAACTATATAGCCCTTGACCAAGTCCAGCCTCCAATCTGTTTCTGTAAATAAAGTTTTATTGGAACACATCATACCTGCTCATTTACTTGTCTATGGTTGCTTAGCCTTCATGCAAATAACCAGAGTTGAGTAGTTGAAACAAAGGCCTTACTACTAACAAAGTTGAAAATATTTACAATCTGCCTCTTTACATTAAAAAAAAAAAAAAAAAAATCAAAACCAAACTTGCCAACCTCTGTTCTACAACATTTGGGAGGCTGGAATGGAAGGAAAGGAGAGAAAGTATAGATAGTGAGTCACTGTTTCAGTCCAGGCAAAGAAGATGAATGATTGTACTGGAGGTAAAATCCTGAAATAGTATCCTCCTGAAATAGTAAGGTGGAAAATTAAATAAGCAGACATGTCTGAGCTCAGGACTTTGATGTTAAATTATAAACAATAGTGCAAATGGAATGAATCCTGCCTCCCAAAAAAGATATATTCAAGTCCTAACATCCAGTGCAACAAATTCTTGATCCTATGTGATGATAGGGTCTTTGAAGATGTCATTATTTAAGATGGGGCCAAACTGGATGAGGGTGGGCCCTAATAGACTATGATTGGTGTTCTTATAAGAAGGGAATAATTGGATACACAGAGATAGAGAGGAGAACCTGTGTGACAACTCAGGCAGAGAATGCCATGGATTGCCTGCAAGCTACCTCCAGAAACCAGGAGAGAGGCATGGAACAGATTCTCCGCTACATGTTTAGAAGGAAGCATAGTCCTGATGATACCTTGGTTTCAGAATTCTATCCCCCAGAACTTTGAGGCAGTACATTCCTAATGTTTTAAACCACCCAGTCTCTGGTATTTCATTATGGCACCTCTAGGAAGCTAAGACATAGTGTGTTAATACTACTCCCAGAAAAATGTTGGCAATAAAGAATTTTGAGTTGTTCTAATTTTCTTTGTTTCATGTCAATGAAAAAAGTTAATAGATTGTTGCAAAATTTTGTTAAATAACTAGACTAAAATCATACACTCTGTGGAACAGTGGCCTTACCAGTAAGTGTTGGGTTTTGTTGTATTATTATTATTACTATTATTAAGATTATATTCCCAAGCAAAAACCAGTGCATTCTTTTGATACTATCATATAGTGTAATTAGCTTTTGAGAAAAATTTCCCTCATTTCTCCCTTCCTTTCCTTTATGAATGTGAGGTTTTAATGAGAAATTTAAGAGTAATAGTGCAATATGTTAGTAATGGCATTAGCTAAAATGCATTAAATCATATTGGCAACGTTTTTTGCAAACTATTAATGCCTTCTATTAGTATTATTAGAAGAGCTTTATATAATATACTGGGAAGCTCTTGATTTCTCCAGATGCATTTCTAGGTAAGGAGGCATCTTGGTGCATTGCTCCAGGAGACTTTTCTCTCCATACAAATAAAGAGAGTAAATGTGACTTTTTACTCCACTCAAGATTTATTGTCCGTATAATATTTTAGGTAATCTAAGCACCTCTTAAAATATATGTATATATATATATATAAAATAACATTTTTGTAAGCAAATACACATATATGCATATATATTTATATATCATTTTACAAATGTTTGTATGTATTGTGAGAATTTTGATTTTTACCCACAATAAAAAAAAAAAAAAAAAAGATTTATTGTCATATTCAAGACTTTTCACATTTAGTCACACATTATGTGCCCCCCAAAAGTAAATGCAATAATTGTTGGTTAATTTCTGCTCTCCTACCTGCTACATTCTGCAGTTTTCTTCCTTCATTATTTGACCCTATCTCTCCACACATTCAAATTCTATGAATCCTTCAGTTCCTAGGTGTGATGGTTCCATTAATGTTTCAATGTGGCCAGGTGATGGCACTCAGCTGTCTGGTCAAGCAAGCACTAGATAATAGTAATACAAAGACATTCATGGACTTTAATCATCAGTGAATTAATTATTTAAATCTCTGGTTACATCTCCAATCAACAAAGGGGATTGCTGTCAGCAATGAGTGACGTCTCATCCAATCAGTTGAAGACCTCAAAAGGGGAAGTGACTTCAGAATTCAGACAATTCCCATTACTACTTTAGACAGCCGGCATCTCCTGAAAACTCAGCCAGGGCCATCATTGGAACCTTTGGTTTGCAGTCTGCCTGCAGAATTTGGACCTGTGCATCCCCATGGTTGCATAAGAAAATTTTATAAAATCTCTTACTATTTACAGATATCTTCTGTCAGTTCTGTTTCCCTAGAGAACCCTGACTAATACAGCTTGGCACCAGGAATGGTTCTTGAGAAATAGAATCTTTTTTTATATATAATTTTTTTAAGAGGCTTTAGATTACATAAATATTACTTTAAAAATATAGGTGATTCCCATATCCCCCACCCCACTCCCCTTCCACACTGTCCCACATTAACAACATGCTTCATTAGTGTGGTACATTTGTTACAATTGATGAACACATAATGAAGCATTGTTACAAATGGTGGACTATAGTTTACATTATAGTTTACAGTCTGTCCCACACAATTTTGTAGGTTATGACAAAATATGTAATGACTTGTTTCCATCACTGTCATATCATGCAGGATAATTCCAATGTCCCAAAAATGCCCCCATGTTACACCTATTCTTCCCTGTCCCTCCCCTCAGAACCTCTGGTGGCCACTGCCTTTATACCAATGATACAAGTTCCTCCATTCCTAGAATAATATTGTCAATAATATAATAATAATAGAATAATAATAAGTCTACTTTAGTCCATTTTTCATTCCCCAATCTTGAGGATTTTAGGGTTATGATGCCCAGTCTGTTTCTAACTGAGAGGGAACTTAGATCCCATGTGGCAGATGGATGGAACTATCTTGCTTGGAGTTATAGAGACTCTCTGATCCTTAGGGTGGATGTTGTCCATCATCACCTCCTTGTTAGTTTTCCTTGGTGAATCCAATGACCTGGAGAGAGGTATTGAAACTCTGTTGAGATTCAAGGCTCAACTGGCACATGGACAGACCAAAGATTTAAGTCTTTAAATCTATTTAACAAGTATAGTGATAATTAATAAATTCAACTAAAAGGGGTAGAAGAGCCAAATGTAGGGAAACTATAAATGAATCTAACTCTATTACACTGGAGAGCATAAATTCCAATGTAAGTCCCACTGACAGGGTGCTGAATTCCTGAGCTTATCTGCCCTGCTTACAGTCTCCAGAGCCAAGCCCTCAGGAGCTCTGCTATTTGAGGCACTCATTACTGTGGCAATCAATGAGTTCCTGGTAAGATGTACATAAGCGTAACCTCTGGAATGACCTCCTGACTAACTTTGAAATCTTTTAGCCATAAAAACTCATTTGTATTTATCATTTTCCCCTTTTAGGCAAGGTCTTTTTCCAAATGCATTGCTAGTTGGCGTTTGGTAATAATCCCTCCGTGCAAGGGAGACTCATCCCTGGGAGTCATGTCAGCATTTATGGCTTAGAGAGAGGTCACATTTGAGCAACAAGGAGGCTTTCAGGAGGTAACTCTTAGGTAATATATAATACTAGGCTAAGTTTCAATTTCACAAGGAAAGGTTCATAAGTACAATCATCAATATTAAGGTCTTGGTGTAATGGTCTGTCTTCCTTCACTAAGCACTGCCCTTGTACTTGGGGGATTCTTGCCATCCTATTAGAGGATGTAGCAGAACTCCCCAGGATGGGAATTCAATATTCTTTCTGTTATTGTGTGAGTCTCCACCCACCAAGACAATGACCCATAAATACTTGAACATATTCATATGACTTAGAGGCGTGTCCCAGGTGAACCCTTCCCCATACAATCCCCCATTACCGACTCTCACACCAGTGAACCTCCCCTTCCACAGTTGTGACATTTCTGTGATCCAAAACCTCTTCAAAAAAGAAGCCAACAAAATAACCAAATAAAAATAATAAGAAAATGAAATAATAAAAATAGTATTAAAAATAAGGTATAAAATACAAAAATAAATAATTAAATTTAAATAATAAAAAGTTTTTTAGACATTGTGTCTTTCATTATAGTAAGATCTGTTGTCTTGTAAGCACAGCAACATTTTCTTTCATATATTACCCTAGTGTCTTATTTTTTCATTTCATCTTCAAAGAAGCTTTAGGTTATAGAAAAATTACATAGAAAATATAGAGGGTTCCCATATACTCAATGCCCTTCACCTTTTCCACTATCCCTTATTAATAACATTTTACATGTAAATGGTACATACCATTGTTTTGATATACAAATATTGAAGCATTGTTACTAACCATGGTCAATGTTTACATTATGGTTTATATTTTGGACTATGGACTACACTGTTATAGGTTTTCATGAAATTGAAAATGACCTGTACCATTATTGCAAGATCATGCAGAACAATTCTAATGCCCTATAAATGCCCTATGTTCCATCCATTCTATTCCTCCCTTCTCCTCCCCTCAGAACCTATGGTAACCACTAAGCTTCAATTTTTGAAGAATAATATTCATAGCTACTTGCAATAATATTGAGGCTTTGACATATTGGTTTGTTTTCAACAATCCCACAACTGGGTGTATACTCAGAAGAACTGAAAGCAGGGACATGAACAGATATATGCACACCAATGTTCATAGCAGCATTATTCAGTATTGCCAAAAGTTGGAAGCAACCAAAATGTTCATCAACAGGTGAATGGACAAGAAACTGTGGTATATACATATAATTGAATATTACTCAGCTGTAAGAAGCAATGCAGCATTAACACACAGGATAACATGTAGGAATCTTGAAGACCTTATGCTGAGTGAAGTAAGTCAGGCACTGAAAGAAAAATATCACTGATAAGAATTAAGTAAATTGGGCAGTCTCACAGAGCTAGAATCTGGATGAGAAGTTTAAGTGATACAGAAATGGAGTAGGGGGTGATGAGCCAATGCCCCTATGGGCAAAATATATGAAAAGGTGGAATGGTGTGGTTAAGCAATAGATGGGCATGACAGTGGTGCAGTGATGTGATTGGGTTTGGCAGTGCTGGTCTGTGAGGGGGAGTAGCGTTGGGGCATTGAGTTAGACTATCCATGGAACTGGGTAGAGGGTTAGAGGAAGGAGCAGCTGAACTCTGGGTATTTGCAGATCTGTGGTTAAAACTATAATGTTAGGAATGCTCTTTTGGCAAATATGAGGGGTTATACGGGGGAGGATGCACCTGGGGCAGGTTTCTATAGACTATGTAAGTGTTCATCTTGTCAGAGTGTGTTGTATCAGTGGGTGGAGACTCACACAATAAACAAGAAAATATTAATCTCCCATCTTGGGGAGTCCTGCTATGTTCTCAATTAGAAGGGCAAGCATACATTGAGAAACAGAATCTTTAAAATGGGAGGTCTAAATTGGTTCTGGGATTTTTGCAATTGGCTCTCTACTCTGATTAGATTCAAGGGCACTCACTCTCTTTCCAAAAATCAAGAGGCCCCTGACAGTCCATGGTGTGAGTTGGCAATAGAGATATGCAAAATATCACCACTGGATATAACTATGTCTATGCTTATAAGTGGCAAGGATTTGTGTGAAAGTGTTTTTAACACCTTAACAGTATTTTGTGGAGTTAAAAGTTGCAATGATGTTGGCTGGCTGTTCCTAAATATGCTGGATACAGTTACAAAAGAAAGGGATGGGAAGGAGGGACAAGATGGCAGCTGAGTAAGGAGTTCCAAAAGTCAGCTCATCATACAAGGCAGTTAGTAATCACCCAGATCTATCTAAATCACATGTTTGGGGAGGACCCAGGAGACCAGAAGAACATCCTGTAACATCCTTGAAAGAATGGAAGGAGGAGACTGCTCACCTGCAGTGAAATGTTTGAGAGGAGCCCTCCACACAAGGGAGGCTGGTGTTCATCCTCCAATGGCAGCACAAGCTGCCTTGGGAGCTGTTCCATGACTGGAGTTGGAAGCACCATTGCCCAAAAATGGGGGAGAAAGAACGGTTGGCCACCAACTTCAGTTACTGAGTAGTAAATTCAACTTGCTAAAGTATAATCCTAAGAACAGGTAAAATTTGAACCTGACCATGTCAGAAAAAGCCATAATTTTAACTCTGTCCCCAGAATTACAGGAAGCAGTGCTGTTTGAAAATCACAGTGATGGTTGGCACTGGCTTCTTTCCACCCAGATTGGACTGCAGCCCTCACCTAAGCTCCAGCCCCAACTCCAGCAGGGAAAAAGTTGGTGGGACATGCCCCAGTCTCTCGGGATTACTTCAGGTGCTTTCATCCAGCACAGACTGAATAGTCAGACACCTGGAGCTCCATCCCCACACCCCACTAAGATAAGAGAGGAGCTGTGTTTCCTCAGCCTCTCTGGGCAACTGCTGGCACTTTCAGCCTACACAAACTTGTTTGTTGAGTGCCTTTGATTCCATCTTCACCCCTCTACCTCCATAGGATAGGAGGGGGCTGATGTTTCTTCAGCCTCTCTGGGCAACTGCAGGCACTTTTGGTCCACACAGACTGAATACTCAGAGACCTGTAGCTCCATCCCTGCCCCCTCAATAGGATAAGAGAGGAGGTGTGTTTCCTCAGCCTCTCCAGGCAACTGAAGGCACTTTCAGACCATACAAACTGGTTTGTTGAGCTCCTCCTTTTACAGCTCCACCCCCATCCTCCCCCTTTCTGCCATAGGACAGTAGTGGGATGATGTTTCCCCAGCCTGTGGGGACAACTGCAGGAGCTTTTCTTTGCACAAACTCAACTGTTGGGCACCTGTGGCTCCACCTCCACTTCTGATAAGACAATAGGAGGCAGTGTGCCCCCAGCATCTCTGGGTAACTGCAGGTGCTTTTAGCCCAAACAGACTGAATAGTAGGACACCAGTAGCTCCATCCCTACCCACAAGTAGGATAGGAGGGAGCTGTGTTTCATCAGCCTTTCTGGGCAATGGCAGGCACTTTTGACCTGCATGGACCGAACTTTTGGGTGCCTGTGGATCCGCCCCCATCCCCCAATACGATAGGAGGGGGCTGGTGTTTGCTCAGCCTCTCTGGGCAATGGCAGACACTTTTGGCATATATGGACTCATCTATTGCATGCCTGTGGTTCCATCCCCAGCTCCTAAAGGGCAGAAGGAACAGTACTCCTTCAGCCTCTCAGGGCAACTGCAGGTGCATTCAGCCCACATAGATTAGATTGTTGGGCACTCTAGGGGGTCCATCTCCTCCCCTGGCAGGAAAGGAGGGGGGGGCGGTGCTTTGTCAGTCTACGTGGACAACTGTGATCAGTTTGGTCCACACAGCATAGATTGTTGCCCACACCTGCAGTTCCATCCCAGCCCCCAAGTAGGATAGGAAGGGAACTGTGTTTCCTTGGCCTTTTCTGGTAACAGCAGGTACTTGTGGCCTGCACGGACTGAATTCTTGGGTACCTGTGGATCCACTCCCATCCCCCAATGGGATAGGAGGTAGCTGGTGCTTCATCAGCCTCTTCAGGCAATGACAGCTACTTTCAGCCTACAGGGACTGAACTGTTGGGCACCTATGTATCCACCCCTACCCCCCAATGAGATAAGAGGGGGCTAGTGTTTCTTCAACTTCTCTGGGCAATATCAGGCACATTCGGCCTACTTGGACTGAACTGTTGGGCACCTGTAGATCCACCCCCACCTTCCAAAAAGATAGGATGGGACTGGTGTTTACTCAGCATCCCTGCGCACTGGCAGGCACTTTCAGCCTACATGGACTGAACTGTTGGGCATCAGTAATACCATTTCCACTCCATAAAGGGCAGAAAAGACAGGACTCCCCCAGTCTTTCAAGGTAACTGCCATCGCATTCAGCCCACATGGATTAGATTGTTGGGCAATATGAAGGGTCCATCCCCTCCCGGCAAGGGGAAGAGGGGGGGTGGTGCTGTATCAGCCTACCTAGGCAACTGTGGTCATTTTGGACCTAGATTGCTATCCTGTAGCTCCATCCCCACTCTGGGAAGGGGAGGAAAGGGTGTGAAGTTTCATCAGTCTCTCTGGGCAACTACAGAAGGTCCTGGCCTGCATAAATTTGATTATTACACATGGCTGTGGCTCTGTCCCTACCTCTGGCAGACGAGAAAGGTGGAAGAAGCTTCATTGGTCCTGGGGCAATGTGGACAGCATCACCCTCCAGAGTTTACAATGCCAACTATATCCTTAGCTTCTACTACACAAAAAGCAAGGGAGAAAGGGCAAGAAAACAGTATATTAAAGAGAGAAACTGTGCCCAGAATAAACACAGCTGGTAAATCAGATGCCAAGACACCAACAAAAGAATTACAATCCATACCAAGAAGCAGGAAGATATATCCAAGACAAAGAACAAATGAAGACTCCAGATGACATAAAGGAGTTGAGACAACTAATCATAGATGTTCAAACAAATCTCCTTAGTAAATTCAATGAAATGGCTAAAGAGATTAAGGATATTAAGAAGACATTGATTGAGCACAAAGAAGAATTTGAAAACATACAGAGGAAAACAGCAGATCTTATGGGAATGAAAGGCATATTAAACGAAATTAAAAATACACCAGAGGCATATAACAGCAGATTTGAGGAGACATAAGAAAGGATTATTGAGCTTGAAGATATGGCCTCCAAAAGCAAACATACAAAAGAACAGATGAAGAAAAGAATGGAAAAAAATTGAACAGGGTCTCAGGGAACTAAATGACAGCAAGTGCAAACATACATGTCATGTGTGTCTCAAAGGAGAAGAAAAGGGAAATGGGGTAGAAGGAATATTTAAAGAAATAATGGTAGAAAATTTCCCAACCCTATTGAAGGGCATAGATATCCATGTCCAAAAAACACAACATACTTCCATCCAAATGAATCCTAACAGAAAAAGTCTGAGAAACATACTAATAAGTATGTCAAATGCCAAAAACAAAGAGAAACTTCTGAGAGCAGCAAGAGAAAAGTGATGCATAACATATAAGGGATACCCAATAGGATTAAGTGGTGATTTCTCATCATAAGCAATAGAGGAAAGAAGGCAATGGTATAATATATTTAAGAAACTGCAAGAGAAATACTGCCAGCCAAGAATCTTCTCTCCAGCAAGTTTGCATTTCAAAAATGAAGATGAATTTAGAATATTCACAGTCAAACAGAAACTGAGAGAGTTTGTAATCAAGAGACCAGCTTTGCAGGAAATACTAAAGGAGTGCTACAGCTTGAAAAAAAAAAAGAAAAGACAGGAAAGATTATATCAGTAAAAGTAACTAAAAGTGTAAAAAGAGTGGTGAAAATAAAATATGACAGAAAAACCAAAGGTCAAAACAGGTGATGTAAGAACTGCCTTTAAAGTAATAATATTGAATGTTACTGGATTAAACTCCCCAATCAAAATACACAGACTGGTAGATGGATAAAAAAGTATGAGCCATCTATATGTTGTTTACATGAAACTCTTCTTAGACAAAAGGATATCAATAGATTGAAAGTGGAAGCTTGGAAAAAGATATTCCATATATGCTGCAACAAAAAAAAAAAAAAAAAAAAAAGAAAAGAAAAAAAGAGCTGGAGTAGATACACTTATATAAGATAAAATAGACTATAAAAGAAAAACTGTTATTAAAGACAAGGAAGAACATTATATATTAATAAAGTGTCAATTCAGCAGGAGGAAATAACAATTATATATGTATATGCACCTAAGCAGGATGCCCCAAATTACATTAGGCAAACACATCTTTACAAAAATATTTGTAGACTTCAATACACTACTCTCAACATTGGACGACACATCTGGGTAGAGGACCAAAAAGAAACAGAGAGCTTTAATAATATGATAAATGGGGACTAAACCTAATAGACATATACAGAACATTGAACCCCAAAACAGCAGGACATACATTCTTCTCAAGTGCTTATGGATCTTTCTCCAGAATAGACCATATTTTGAGTCACAAAAGAGTTCACAATAAATTCAACAGGATTGAAATTATACAAAGCACTTTCTCCGATCATAATGGAATAAAGTGGGAAATCACCAAGAGGTGGATGTAGCAGTTGGATATTGTTTATGAATTCCAAAAATATATATTTGATTATGTTTGTGAACTGCTCTGGGCATATTAGATTATATTGGATTCAGAGTTTTCACTTTTACTTGATTAAATAATGAGTAAGGCTTTGATTGGGCCATGTGAGTAGGACATTGAGTCTCTGCCCCCTTGATGGACAGGGACTTACATATAGAACCACATGGCAGAGAAGAGAGTTGGAGTTTTGATGCTGAATTTTTGAGCTGGAGCCCTGGGAAGTAAGCACACAGAGGAGCTTGGTTGTGAGGAAGGAGGAAAGGCCTTGGGAAAAGAGATGAGCCATTCACTTGATAGTCTACAGCTGGCATTGTGGAGAGAACAAGCAGCTGAGCCCAGACAGAATGGAGCCCCAGGGAGAGAGACAAATCCTAGAGAGCCTTCCCAGAGACCCTTAAGAGGAAAAAGAAGGCTGAACATCAGCAGCCATCTTGCTCCAACACAAGGAAACAGACTTTGGTGAGGGAAGTAACTTATGCTTTATGGCCTGGTAACTGTAAGCTTCTACCCCAAATAAATACCCTTTATAAAAGCCAACAGATTTCTGGTATTTTGCATCAGCACTACTTTGGCTGATTAATACAGTGGATAAAAGGAAAATTCACAATTATTTGGAAATTAAACTATACACTCTTAAATAATCAGTGGGCAAAGAAGAAATTGCAAGAGAAAACAATAAATGTCTCAAGATGAATGAAAATGAGATCACAACATATCAGAACCCTTGGGATGCAGTAAAGACAGTGCTGAGGGGAAATTTTATAGACCTCAATGATTACATTTAAAAAGAAGAAAGGGCTAAAATCATTGACCTAACTACACAGTTGGATTAACTAGAAAAAGAACAGCAAACTATTCCTAAAGCAAGTAGAAGAAATGAAATAATAAAGATCAAAGCAGATGTAAATGAATTTGAGGGAAAAAAAAACAATAAGAGAATTAACAAAATCAAGAAATCCTTAGCTCAACTGACAAAGAAAAAAGAGAGCAGATGCAAATCAATAAAAGATGAAAATGGGGACATTACTACTGACTGCACAGAAATAAAAAGATCATAAGAGAATACTATGAAGACTGTATGCCAACAAACTAGACAATTTAGGTGACATGGAAAAATTCCTAGGAATGTGCAAACAACCAACACTGACCCTAAAAGAAATAGAAAACCTCAACAAATCAATCACAAGTAAAGAGATTGAATCAGTCATCAAACAACTCCCCAATATGAAATGCTGAAGACCAGATAGTTTCACAGATGAGTTCTTACCAAGCACTCAAAAAATATTGAATACCAATCTTACTCAAGCTCATCCAAAAAACTGAACAGGAAAGAATGCTACCAAATGCCTTCTATGAAGAAAATATCACCTTAATACCAGGGTCAGGTAAACGTATTTAAAAAAAAAGAAAATTACAGACCCATTTTCCTAATGAATACTGATGTAAAAATCCTCAACAAATTACTTGCTAGTTGAATCCAACAACACATCAATAGAATTATTCATCATGATCAAGTAGGTTTTATATCAGGCATGCAAGGGTGGTTCCACAAAAGAAAACCAATCACTGTAATATACCATATTGAAATATCAAAGAAGAAAAATCATATGATCCTATCAATTGCATAAAGGACATTTGACAAAATAGAGCATCCTTTCTTGATGAACATACTACAAATGGTAGGTATTGAAGGAAAATTTCTCAGCTTGAGAAAGGCCACGTTTGAAAAACCCACAGCTAATGTTGTACTCAATGGTGAAAGACTGAAAGCTTTCCTGTTCAGATCAGGGACAAGACAAGGATGCCTTCTGTCACCACTGTTGTTCAATATAGGCCTAGAGGTTCTAAATTTAGCAATCAGGCCAGAAAAGAAATAAAAGGCATCCAAATCAGAAAGAAAGTAAAACTTTTGCTATTCCCAGATGATATGATTCTATACCTAGAAAGTCCTGAAAAATCTACACCAAAGCTGCTAGAGCTAACAAACTATTGCAGTAGAATGTCAGTATACAAGATCAATATCCAAAAATCAGTAGTGTTTCTATAAACTAGGTAATGAGTAATCTGAGGGGGAAGTCAGGAAGAAAATTCTATTTACAATAGCGACTAAAAGAATCAAATATTTGGGAATAAGCTTAACTGTATTAGTCAGCCAAAGGAGTGCTGATGAAAAGTACCAGAAATCTGTTGGCTTTAGTAAAGCGTATATTTATTTGGGGTAGAAGCTTACAGTCACAAGGTCATAAATGGTAAGTTACTTCCCTCACCAAAGTATGTTTCCATGTGTTGGAACAAGGTGTCTGCCAGTCCTTGTGAGGGTTCAGCCTTTCTCTTCCTCTTAAGTCTCCATGTTCCCAGCTTCTTCTGATTTTAGCTGTAGGCTGTCATAAAGCTCATCTCTCTTCCTGGGGCTTGTCTCTTTCTGGGCTCAACTGCTCTACTCTCTCCACAAGGCCAGCTGCAAACTATCTGGTAAATGGTTCAGCTCTCTCCCTGGGGCTCCAGCATCAAAACTCAACTCTCTGTGTTCACCTTCTCCCTGTGTTTACTTCCCTCTCTTTGATTGAGCTTCTGTTTATAGAGCTCACAACTGTAGGCTAGCTGTAGGAACTGAACCACCCTAATGATGTGGTCAAATAAAAGCCCTAATCTTGATTTAATAAAGTGAAAGTGAAGCCTCTGAATCTAATACAATCTAATATGTCCAGAGGAACAGACCAGTTTACAAACACAATCCAATATCTATTTTTGGAATTCATAAACAATACTAAACTGCCACATTAACTAAAGATATAAAGCATTGTATTAAAAAAAAAAAAAAAACTACAATGCATTGCTAAAAGAAATTTAAAAAAAAAAGATCTAAATAATTGAAAGAACATTCCATGCTCATGGACTGTAAGACTAAATTTCACTAAGATGTTAATTCTACCCAAATTTATCAATTTGATGCATTCCCAATAAAAATTCTATCAGCATTTTTTAAATAAATAAAAAACCACAATTATCAAATTTATTTGGATGGGTAAGTATCCCCAAATAGCCGGAAACAACTTAAAAAGGTAGAGCAAAGTTGGAGGACTTTCACTTCTGGTCTTTAAATCATATTACCTAGTTATAGTGGTAAAAACATCATGGGACTGGCATAAAGTTAGAAACATAGACCAATGGAACAAAATTCATGGCTCAGAAAAAGACCTTCACATCTATGGTGAAGTGATTTTTGGCAAACCTGTTCATCATACCCAGCTGGGTAAAAACAGTCTATTCAACAAATGGTGCTGGGTGAACTGGATATCCATAGCAAAAAGAAAAAAAGAGGACCCCTATCTCATACCCTATACAAAAATTAACACCAAATGGATCAAAGACCTAAATATAAAAGCTAGAACCATAAGCTCCTATAAAAAAATATTGGAAAACATCTTAAAAACCTGGTAGTAGGTTGTGCATTCTTAAACATTTCACCAAAAGCATGAACAACAAATGAAAACATCGAAAAATGTGACCTAACTTAAACACTTTTATGATTCAAAAGGCTTTGTCAAGAAGGTGAAAAGGCAGCCCATTCAATGGGAAAAAAAATTGAATGGAACCAATTTTTGGTAAACCACATATCCAATAATGGTTTACTTTCCATTCTATATAAAGAGATCATGCAACTCAACAATAAAAGAGCTAGCAATCCAATTTAAAAATGGGCAAAAGGCTTAAATAGACCATTCTCTAAAGAAGAAATACAAATGGCCAAAAAGCACATGAAAAAAAAAAGTTCAATATTGCTAGCTATTAGGGAAATGCAAATCAAAATGATAAAAAGATATCATCTCACACCTCATATATGGACATTATTTTAAAAATCAGAAAACAATAAGAGCTGGAGAGGATGTGGAGAAATAGGAACACTCCTTCACTGTTGGTGGGATTGTAAAATGGTGCAGACTCTGTGGAAGTCAGTTTGGCTGTTCCTCAAAAGCTAAATATAGAACTACCATATGATCCAGCAATTCCTCTATAAGGAATATGTACAGAAGAACTGAAAACTGTGACATGAACAAACATCTGCACAATAATGTTCATAGAGGTGTTATTCACAATTGCCAAAAGATGCAAACAATACATGTTCATCATTCAATGAATGGATAAAGAAAATGTGGTATATACGTATGATGGAAGTACAAAGAAATGAAATTGGGGGCATATGATAACTTGGGTGAATCTTGAAGACATTACGCTAACAGAAATAAGCCAGACACAAAAGGACAAATATTGCATGGTCTCACTAATATAACTAAATATGAAGAATAAACACATGGATTTAAAACCTAGAGAATAGGTTATTGGAAATAAGAGGAGGGCTGTGAAAGAGTACTGTTGCTTAATGTATGTAAAAGTTTTAATTAACTTTTCTGTACCTGTGTGGAAATGGATAGAGTTAATGGTAAACCAGTGAGTAATATTTGCTTTATAAATGGGATTGTGGCTGAAAAGAGAAGTCTAGGGATGTAAATCTCAGTTGAAAGAAAGCTAGGGAATAATCTGATGACTGAAAAACACAATGAACACAGAGGCGGATGAGAATTGTGGTTAATAGTACATTTGCAAAAATGTTATAGCTCACATACGTGAACTGTAACAAATGTACATCACTATTGTAGAATGGTGGGAATGTGGAGAAGCATGGGAGGAATGCAATTGATGTGGCCTATGGACTGTAGCTGGCAGCAGCACAGTGGTACTCTTTCACTGGTGCCAAAGTTGTGCTGTGTTGGTAATAGGGGAGTATGCAAAGAATGTGCCAGGTGTATTCTATGGACCATAGTTGTTGCTGGTCTGACAATGTTGTCTTCTGATCTGTGGCAGGTGTTCTGCAGCTATGTGGTGTGTTTGTGAGGGCTTATTGTGTGGGTGTTCTGTACATGTGTGTGATTGTTTTGTAGGTTTGTGGCTTCTGTAATAAAAATATATATTTAAAAAAGGAAAAAAAAGAAAGGGATGAGCTAAAGGCTTCAAATTTACAACTTAAACTCAGCATGAATGACGTGAAATTCTCTATGTGTACTCTGAAAGGAAATCTTGTTTCATGCAACCACAGACTTGAGAACTCTGAAAACCAGACTTAGGGTATCATTGTATGAGTAGCAGAGTTACAACAGAAACTAAAATTCCAACCTTGCAGGGTGTCTGTTGTTCAATTGAGGGCATATATTGGAAAGATGTGGAACCCTGAGGATTGGGATGGAAACATATGGGTTGATAATGATACTGGGGACATTGAAACCCTAAATTCTGCTGAGACTTTGCCAGATAAACCTGTAATGGTCTGCCCTGTGGAGACCAAACACTGTCAAGCTTGTATCATCCAGTCTTCAGCCTGCCCCAGGGAGTAAGCACCCCATCCCTGCCCTGAGGTGAGTACCATCCAAACTCAAGCCTAAAATCCCCAATCTCAGCAATGCCCCAAGGAGTCTGCACCTCCTCCCTGCCCTGAAGAAACCATCACCTAACCTCCACCCTCCCATGAGGATTATGCTATCCAACCCCATTCTGGAGAGATAATCCTGTCTAACCAGACAAAAACTCAAAGGAATGCCCCAAGGTCAGTAACTTGCAAGACATTTCTACTCCTTCTCCTTATGCACCCCACCAGCCCTCTTCTCATCCAGACCTATAACTAGACTAAAATCACAACAAGCCCAAAAAAGTGAAGTATGAAGTTTGACCCATAAGGAAGTATGCTATAATCTAAGAACTGAATGAGTTCTCCAATTTATATAGACGTAAATCAGAGGGATATATGTGGGAATGGATATTAAGGGTATGGGATAATGGTGAAAGGAATATAAAAGTTAGATCAGGTTGAATTTATTGATATGGGCCCATTAAGCAGCGTTTTTTTATTCAGTACTATAGCTTGAGGGGTTAGAAAGGGCTCTAAGAGTTTGTTCAGGTGGCTGGATGAAACATGGACGAAAAGATGGCCTAGAATGTCTGAGGTTGAGATGCCCAATTTACCCTGGTATAATGTAGATGAGGGAATCCAAAGGCTTAGAGAGATTGGAATGCAAGAATGGATTCACCATTTAAGACCTGCCCACCCACACTGGGAATGTCCATAAGACACAACTTTAATCAGGAGTGTGAGGCATAAATTTGTAAGACTAACTCCATCATCCCTGAAGAGCTCCGTGGTTGCTCTTCTCTTTCCAGATATTACTGTGGGAACTGCTGTCATGGAACTAGACTCCTTAAACATTATGGGGATGAACAGATCTTGGGCTGTCAGAAGCAAAGTAACAGCGCTTAATTGCCAAAGACAAGGTGGGCGTGGATACCACAATGAAAGGTGGGCTCAAAGCAGCAATAAAAAAAGTCAGAGACACATAAAGCTATGGTGTTGGATAATAGATCATGGGGTACCTAGTAAAAAAAAAAAAGATGGGCTGTCTACTAAATTCTTACTTGGTCAGTGCAAGCAGACTAGTTCTAGGTTGAGTGAACAGAACCCTAACTTGAATTACAGAAACAGAGAATCACAGCTCTTTATTCAATTTCCAGACTTGAGACAGTTTACAGACCCAGAGCTCCTTGAATGAGGGGAAGGCCAGGTCCCCTTAGGGAAAGATTCTGTTATACTGCCAAAAATTTATAATGTTAATCTTCCTCCTAGCTTTCCCCAAAGAGACCTATGGCCCATTATGAAACTAACTGGGCATTGGGGAAAAGAAAACAATCAAATATTTCAGGGATTATTAGACACTGGTTCATAACTGACATTAATTCCAAGAGACTCCAACCATCACTGTGGTCCACCAGTCAGAGCAGGAGCTTGTGGAGGTCAGGTTATTGATGGAGTTTAAGCTCAGGTCTGTCTAACAGTGGGTCCAGTGAGGACTTGGATGCATTCTATGCTTATTTCTCCAGTTTCAGAATGCATGATTGGAATACTCAGTAAAAGTCAGGATCCCCACATTGGATCCCTGACTTGCAGAATGAGGGCAATTATGGTAGGAAAGGACAAGTGGAAGCCATTAGAACTGCCTCTGCATACAAAAATAATAAATCAAAAGCAATACTGGATTGCTCGAGGGATTGCAGAGATCAGTGCCACCAACAAGGATTTGAAGGATGCAAGGGTGATGGTTCCCACCACATCCCAAAACAACTCTCCTATTTGTTCTGTGTAGAAAACAGATGGATCTTATAGGATGACAGCATATTATCACAAACTTAACCAAGTGGTGACTCCAATTACAGATGCTGTCTCAGATGTAGTATCATTGTATGAGCAAATCAGCACATAGCCTGGTACCTGGTATGCAGCTATTGATCGGGCAAACACATTTTTCTCAGATGCTATTAATAAGGACCACCAGAAACAGTTTGCTTTCAGCTGGGAAAGGCAGCAATATACCTTCACTGGCCTGCCATTGGGGTATATCAACTCTCCAGCCCTATGTCACAATATTGTCCACAGGGATCTTGATCATCTTTCCTTCCCACAAGATATCACACTGATCCATTACATTGATGATATTATGCTGATTGGATATAGTGTGTAAGAAGTAGCTATTACTTTAGATTTATTGGTAAGGCATTTGTGTGAGAGAGGATGGGAGATAAATTCAACAAAATACTTGGGCCTTCCACCACAGAGAAATATCTAGGTGTCCATTGGTGTGGGGCATCTCGAGATATCTCTTCTAAACTGAAAGATAAGCTATTGCATTAGGCTCTTCCTACAACCAAAAAAGAAGCACAATGCTTGTTTGGTCTCTTTGGATTTTGGAGACAACACATATCTCATTTGGGTGTGCTACTTGGGCCCATATACTAAGTGACCAGAAAAGCTGCTAGTTTTGAGTGGAGCCTGGAACAAAAGGAGGCTCTCCCACAGGTCCAGACTGCTGTGCAAGCTGCAATGCTACTAAGGTCATATGATCCAGAACAGATCCAATGGAGCTAGAAGTGTCATTGACAAAGAGAGTTGTCTTCTAGAGGCTTTGGCAGACCCCTATAGGAAAATAGCAATGCAGACCCCTAGGATTTTGGAGCAAAGTCCTACCATGATTTTCAGTTATCTACTTTCCATTTAAGAAACAGTTTTTGGCTTGCTACTTGGCCATAGTAGAGACTGACTGCTTAACCATGGGCCACTAAGTTACCATAAGACCTGAGTTGCCTATCATGAGCTGGGTATTGTCTGACCCACCAAGCCATAAATTGGGGTGTGCACAGTGGCACTTCATCATAATGTGGAAGTGATATATACAAGACAGGGCTTGAGCAGGTTCTGAAGGCCCAAATAAGTTACATGAGGAAGAGGCTCAAATGCCCCTGGTCACCACTCCTGCCACATTATCTTCTCTTTCCCAGCCCACAACTATGGTTTCTTGTTGAATTCCTTACAATCAGTTGACTGAGGAAGAGAATACTCGACCCTGGTTTACAGATGATTCTGCATGATATGCAGGGACCACCTGAAATTGGACAGCTACAGCCCCTTTCTGGGATGTCATTAAAGGAAAATGGTGAGAGAAAATACTCCCAAAGGGAAGAACTTTGAGAAATGCACCTGGTCATTCATTTTGCTTGGAAAGAGAAATAGCTGGAGGTGCATTTGTACAGTGGTTCATTTGCTATTGCCACTGGTTTGGCTGGATGGTCAGGGACTTGGAAGGAACATGATTGGAAAATTGGTGACAAAGAGGTCTGGGGAAGAGGATAGACTTTTTGATTGGCCAAAAACAAATAAACAAACATGAAAATATTTTTGTCCTTCGTGAATGCTTACCAGAGACTGAAGTCAGCAGAGGAGGATTTTCATAATCAAGTGGATAAGAAAAGTCACTCTGTCGCTAGCACTCAGCCTCTTTCACCAACCACTCCTGTCATTGCCCATCGGGCTCATGAACAAAGTGAACATGTTGGTAGGGATGATTGTTATGCATGGGCTCAGCAACATGGACTCCCCCTCACCAAGGCTGACTTGGCTATAGCCACTGCTGAATGCCCAATCTGCCAGCAGCAGAGAACCACACTCAGCCCTGGATATGGCACCATTCCCTGAGGTGATTAGCTTGCTACCTGGTGGCAAGTTGATTACATTGGACAACTTCCATCATGGAAAGGGCAGCAATTTGTTCTTACAAGAATAGACACATACTATGGATATGAGTTTGCCTCCCCTGCACACAATGCTTCTTCCAAAACTATCATCCATGGGCTTACTGAATGTCTTATTCACAGCCTTGACATTCTACACAGTATTGCCTCTGATCAAGTAACCCACTTCACAGCAAATGATGTGTGGAAATAGGCACATGCTCATGGATTCACTCATCTTACCATTTTCCCCATCATCCTGAAGCAGCTGGATTGATAGAACAGTGGAATGGCCTTTTGAAGACTCAATTATGGCACCAGCTATGTAGCAATACTTTGCAGGGCTGGGGCAATGTTCTACAAGAAGCTGTGTGTGCTCTAAATCAGTGTCCACTCTATGGTGTTGTTTCTCCCATAACCAGGATTCATGGGTCCAGGAATCAAGGAGTGGAAATGGCAGTGGAACCATTCACAATTACCCCTAGTAATCCCACTACTCCAGCTCTTTTATGGTTATTATTTGTATGGAATATCTTTTTCCAAACTTTCACTTTTAACCTGGTTGTGTCCTCATGTCTGAGGTGGGTCTCTTGTAAACAACATAGATTGCTCATTTTTAAAATCCATTCTTTCAGTCTATGTCTTTTGATGGAGGTGCTCAAGCCATTTGCATTCAATGATATTACTGTAAAGGCATTACTTACTTCATCAAGTTTGTCCTTTGGTTTTCCATTTTCATATCATAGTTTTATCTGTCTTTTTACCCTTTAATTTACCCTTCCTAATAACCTTCATTTCTACACTCTTCTCCACGTCTCTTGCCTTTGTTTTTATCTTTCAGGCTGCATCACTTCCTTTAGTATCTGTCATATTTCTGGTCTATTGGTAATATATTCTATCAATTTTTGTTTGTCTGTGAAGACTTTGAACCCACTCTCATTTTTGAAGGATAGTTTTGCTGGATACAGAATTCCTGGCTGGAAGTGTTTCTCTTTCAGTTCCTTAAATACATCATATCAGTTTCTTCTTTCCTCCATGGTTTCTGATGAGAGTTCAGAACTTAATCTTAATG
Organism: Tolypeutes matacus; assembly: GCA_026826555.1. Taxonomy (NCBI): domain Eukaryota; kingdom Metazoa; phylum Chordata; class Mammalia; order Cingulata; family Chlamyphoridae; genus Tolypeutes; species Tolypeutes matacus. The sequence continues at coordinate 13,814,328 of JAKSZT010053791.1, forward strand.
AGATTTGCTTGTATATGATTCTTTGCTTTTCTCTTGCTGCTTTCAGAATCTTCTTTTTATCTCTGATAGTTTTCATTTTGAATAGTAGGTACTTTATGGTAGGTCTATTTAGATTTGTTCTGTTTGGGGTGTATGGTCCTTCTTGGATATTGATGTATATGTCTTTCATAATGGTTGGGAAGTTTTTGGTTATTATTTCCTCAAATATTATCTCTGCCCTTTTTCCATTCTCTTCTCCTTTTGGGACACCAAAAATGCTCTTTTCGCATTGTCATTCAATCCCTGAGAACCTGTTCCACTTTTCCCTTTCCCTTCTCTTTCTGTCCTCCTATCTTTTCATGTTCAGGTGTTCTGTTTTCAAAACCACTAATTCTGTCTTTGAGTAATTCATCTGTTCTTATGTGTCTCTAGGTATTTTTAATCTCATCTATCATGTCTTTCATTCCCATAAGGTCTGTTAATTTTCTTTGCAGGCTTTAAAATTGTTCTTTATGCCCACCCATTGTTTTCTTAATATCTTTTATCTCTTTAGTCATATTTTTCAATTCTTTGACTTGATTTAGGAGAGTTATGTGATTATCATTGATTAATTGTCTTAAATTCTGTATCTCTTCAGGATATTTGGTTTCTTCCTCTGGTTTGGCTGTCTCTTCCTGTTTCCTAGTATGGATTGTAATTTTTTGCTGATGTTTAAGCATCTGAATATGTTGGTGAATTTACACTGATGGTGAAATTCTCTCTCTTTCCTAATGGTTCTTTTTCACAGATTTTCTTTGAAATGAAATGGTTCAACTTATTCTAAATATTTAAAGATGCCCAGCTCAAGTTATGTAAATTGGGTTAGGGACTTACTGATGGGGCACAGATTTTCTCCTAGCAGTTGGGATACAGATAGAGGCAAAAGCAGTTTTTGTCCATGCAATTTCCAGACAGGCCAGCAGATGGTGCTTCTTGTTGCACCTTTCCTTTGAGAGGAAAACTCTGTTTTCCTGTATTTTGGTCTGGCCAGATCCAAGATTCAAAGCAGGCTGTGTTAGCTGAATTTTCTGAAGAAAAGTCCCCATCTCCCCCTCCATTTTTTCTTCTAACAGCTGACAGAAGAGATGACTGTTCCCTTCTCAGTCAGCTGCAGTGAGCCAGGGGTTTTACTCCAGTTTAATATCTTTGGGATGGGGGGAGGATAACCTTTCCTGGCCATTGCTGGGATTTAATAACTCACGTTTGTTGTTTCAGGCTTATGATCCCTCCTTGTTCTCACCCTCGAGGGAGTTGTGCAGCACTTTACTGGTCTGCTGACCACCAAAGCATGTCCTTCAGACAGGTTTTGCCTCCTTCTCCATTGTTTTTGTGAGAGAGTTGAGTCCTGTCTCCCTAGACTGATGCCATCTTCTGACAATTCCCTCCTGTATTTTTTATTTCTTTTATTGTGCTTTTCATTCCCAAAAGATCTGCTGTTTTTCTGCAATTCCTTTCAAAATCTTCTTTCCCCTCACCTGCTGCCTTCTTAATATACTTAATCTCTTTATTGAATTTTTTATTAAGGAGATTTGTTTGAGCATCTATGATTAGTTGTTTCAACTCCTTTATGTCTCAGGTGTGGGTAGCAAACAAAGCCATGCAGAGCCAAACTGATTGCAGTTGTCCATATAAATTGATGATTCATTAACCCCTGGTCTTATGCCCAGGGCAGGGTTGGAGTCACAGGTGTGTGCAACAATCTTGTCCATGCAGGCCAAAATGTCTGCAGTTGCCAGGAAAAGCTGAGGGACCACTGTGCCTCCTTCTGCTCTGTCAGACATGGGGATGGAACCACAAGTGTTCCCCCAAATCTAGTTCATGTGGGTCAAAGGTGGCTGCAGTTGTTAAGAGTGCCTGAGGGAACACTATCACTCCTCCTGTCCTTTCAGAGGTGGGAATGGAGCCACAGATGTGTCCAACAGTCTAGCCCATGTGAGCCAAAAGCAACTACAGGTACCGGGAGGGTCTGAAGAAACACCACTGCCAATCCTGAACTATTGGGGGTAGGGATGTAGCCACAGATTTGCCCAACAATCTATTCTGCGAGGACTGAAAGTGACTCCAGTTGCTCAGAGAGACTGAGGGAGCACTATCCTTCTCTTGACCTGTCAGCATTGTGGATGGAGTCAGAGATGTGTCCAACAGTCTAGTCCATTTGGGTCAAAAGTGGCTGCAGTTACCCAGACAGGCTGAGGGAGGACTGTTCCTCCTGCCATGTCAAGGGTGGGGATGGAGCAAAAAGCATGCCCAACAAGTCCATGCAGGCTGAAAGTGCTTGCAGTTGCTCAAAGGGGTTGAGAAAACATGACCTCCTTCCTGTCCTATTGGAAGATGAGATATAGCCACATGGGTGCCCAAAAATCTAGTCTGTGGACACTGAAAATGGCTACAGTTGCCTGGAGAGTCTGGTGCACATACCCCCACTTTCCTCCCCATTGGAGGAGGGGCTGGAGCCTAGGCCAAGGCAGCAATTCAATCTGGGTGTCTGCCATCACTATGCTTTTCATTCAGCCCTGCTTCCCCTCTTGCCAAAGGTGGAGTTAAAATGGAAGCTACCAGCCTTATTCCAACTTGGACATATCCAAACTTTAGCTGTTCTTAGGACTGACCTTTAGCCAGGCTACTGATTTACTAATCAGTAGCTGAAGTTGGTGCCTGACAGTCTCTTCCTTCCCCTTTTTGGGGAACTGTAGCTTCCAACTCCAGTCAGGAAATAGCTCCTGAGGCGTTTTTCACCACCGGCAAGGGATGGCCACTTGCAAGGAGTGCTCTACCCACGAATCTTCACTGCAGATGGCCAGCCAGCCCCCTCCTTCTGTTCTTCCAAGGATGTTGCAGGATGCTCTTCTGGTGGCCTAGGCCCCCCAAACAGGTGATTTAGATAGCTCTGGTTGATTACTAACTGCACTGTAGGACAAGTTGACTCTTGGAGCACCTTAATTTGCTACCACCTTGCCTCTCCTTTCTCTATGCCTCAATGAGCTATTAATTTTAATCATAACTTACATTTTGATATTTCTTTTTTTTAGAGAAAAAATACAATTTCTATATTAAATCCCTGGTTTTGAATCTCTTTTTTTTTTTTTTTAATTTATTTTTATTATGGGTAAAAATCAAAATTCTCACAATACATACAAACATTTGCAAAATGATATATAAATATATATGCATATATGTGTATTTGCTTACAAAAATGTTATTTATATATATATATATACATATATTTTAAGAGGTGCTTAGATTACCCAAAATATTACACGGAACCCACTGGGATTCCCATGTTGCCCACCTCCCACACCTCCCACCACATCCCACACAAACATCTCCCACAAGTGTGGC
>JAKSZT010053791.1:13818084-13881801 GCA_026826555.1 Tolypeutes matacus
GTTCTTCCCCCAATCCTGAGGGGACTGGGATGGTGATGTCCACTCCACCTCCAAGTGAGAGAGGGCTTATAACCCATGGATATGGTGGGTGGGATGATCCTGCCTGCAGATGCAGGCCTTCTCCATTCCCTGTGATATTTCTTGTATTTCACTAAGACTAGTTTGGTAAACCCTTGTAATGTCTTTTGCTTTCTATGTTTATTTCTCCAAGCACATTCCATGCTCCTTAATGTAATGGGCCATATTATATCTTCCTATTGGCTTTTTCTATGAGTGATACTTTCGCCATCCTCAATTTTTATCATTGTCCTCTTATTTTAAATGGCTATATTGCTGTGGGCATTTTTTTGTTGGGAGATATAACACTGCCTGTCACTTCTAAATGTCATTCATACTTCAGTCAGAAAATATAAGTAAATAAGAAAGGAATAAGTTTCTCTCAATGAGAAGAGGCTGTAGTATAGCCAATATCGTAATAATATCAACATTTTAACCAGAGGAAAATATTTTATATTTTAATAGCAGATGTGAACACCCAATTTCTAAGGCTTGATGAGAAGTAAAATTGAGAAAACAATCAGTTTGTATATCCCTTGACATATAGTAAGTGTTCAACAAAGGCTACCAAGTGCCAGTTCTTCCACTGGAACAAGAGTCTCATTCTTATTTTGAAAGTGTTAATTTTGAGAGGTAGGAAACTCTATGTTGTGCATGACATATATACACATTTCTCCAGTAAAATTATTAATTGCATATTTTGGTTTCAATGAATTTTTTTTAGATATACATGATATTAATTTCAAAATATTTGTAGAGTGCAAACTTTTTACTTTAAAGGATATACAAATAATGGTATTTTTCTCTAGGCTTGATAGGCAAAGCATGATTTAAAAATATGATTGTATACTCTGCTAAAAATAGAAAATTTATTACATATACTAGATTCACTGAATTGCTTTAAATATTTTTGCTCTTGTCATGCAAATGATTAATCAGTTCATCTAAAAACATTTACCTGCATGATTCTCATGCTCAAAAATGGCCAATTTAAACAATACCTGAGGTGCACACTGAAAGTTACATCTATATCCACCCTCTGGAATAAAGGATTTATCCTCCCTGTTTCTGGAAACACTACTTACCAGTTAATGCTCCTCAGCTGCCAGCCTACTTTGTGGCTTGCCTTGATTGAAGAAAACTGCCTTTCCCAGGGCCACATGTACTTCCAGGGGCCTCTATCATTCGTAACTGATAAAAGTGAGTTATACAATCTTGGGTCCATCACTCCAACTCAGGTCAAATATCTATCCCATCTCCAGAGTTCTCACTGAGTTGGCTCAGTCCTTTGTTAAGACTATATAGTGGCTCAACTTCTCCCTCTTGTCCTGCTTGCTTCCTTGCACATTGTTTATACCAGGAGAATTCCATGTGAACATCCTACATGTTAATGCACATTCAGAATCTTATTGCAGGGGAACCTGATTTAAGAAAGCACTAATTAAATTGTAAATAATGTTCTTAATTTATAAAGATTGTCCTAATCTAGAGCATTCTAACTTTAAAAAGTCAAAAGTGAAAAGTAAAGTGATACTGTGTTATGACACTGTGCTTTTTATCTGAAATATAATATATACTCAGAAGTAGGGGAAATAGATGCAATATTAGATCAAAATCTGTTTCTTATTTATTAATTTTAGGATTGGTTCGACATGCAAACCTAGAGCAATGTTTACTACTACATAAAAAACTAATGGAAAAACAAATGAAATCAATCTGTTCATTGGGTAAAGAATAAAAATGTAGCCCAGGATTTTAAGGACATGGCAAATTAATTTAAAAGGCCACCTGGAGGAAAACTCATGACAAAATATATTTCACAGGTAACAATTTAAAAAAAGGAAGGAAGGAAGGAAGGAAGGAAAAGACTGAAGGAGGGAGGGAGGGAGGAGGGAAGAAAGGAAGGAGAAATAAAGAGGGGAAAAGAAATAAAGGTAGAAAGAAAGAGAAAGGAAGGAAGGAGGGAGTGATGGAAGGAAGGAAGGAAGGGAGAGAGGGAAGGAAAGAGGGAAAATGGGAGGGAGGAAAAAAGGAAGGAAGGAAAGAAAGAAGGAGCCACCTCAGAAGCTATTCTGCGCCCAAAAATGGGGGAAGATGAGATGGTTGTCCACTGGCTTCAGCTATGGATTGGTAAATTTGGCTGACTAAAGGAATACCCTAAGGACAGCTAAAGTTTATACCTCTCCAAGTCAGAAAGTAGCCCTCATTTTGACTCTGCCCTCAGCCTAAGGGGAAGTTGGGCTGATTGAAAATCACAGTGAAGGTAGGAATCATCTTCTTTCCACCCAGATTGAACTGCAGCTCTAGCCTAGACTTCAGCCCCACCTCTGGCATGTAGGAAGCTGGCGGGACCTGCACCGGCCTCTCTAGGTAACTGCAGGTACATTTGGCTATCACAGACTGAAAAGTTGGCAGTCCACTGGGGCAACTGTGGTCATTTTGGACCTGCAAATCACAGATTGCTGCCCACATCTGCATCTCCATCCCCACCCCAGGCAGGGAAGGTAGTGGTGTGAAGCTTCATCAGTTTCTATGGGCAACTACAGTCTAAGTATGCACAACTTGGATTATTACACAGGGCCGTGACTTTTCCCCTGCTCCTGGAAAGGAGAAGGGTGGGAGATGCTTCATTGGCCCTGGGGCAATGCTGGCAGCTTGAGCCTCCACAGATTACAGCACCAACTACATCCCCAGCCCTTACTACACAACCAACAAGGGAGAAAGGGCAAGAAAGCCTGAAACTAAAGGGAGAAATTACACCCAGAATAAACACATCTAGTAAGCCAGATGCCAAGACACCAACAAAAAATTACAATCCATATCAAGAAACAGGTAGATATGGCCCAGTTAAAGGAACAAGAGAAGACTGAAAATGACATAAAGGAGTTGAGACAACTGATCATAGATGCTCAAACAAATCTCCTTAATAAATTCAATGAGATGGCTAAAGAGATTAAGGATATTAAGAAGACATTGGATGAGCACAAAGAAGAATTTGCAAGCATACATAGAAAAATAGCAGATCATATGGGAATGAAAGGCACAATAAATGAAATAAAAGATTCATTGGAATCATAGAACAGCAGATTTGAGGAGGCAGAAGAAAGGATTAGTAAGCTTGAAGAAATTGGCTCTAAAAGCTAACATACAAAAGAACAGATAAAGAAAAGAATGGAAAAAATTGAACAAGTTCTCAGGGAACTAAATGATAGCAAGAGAGTGCAAACATACATGTCATGGGTATCCCAGAAGGAAAAGAGAAAGGAAAAGGGGCAGAAGGAATATTTGAAGAAATAATAGAAAATTTCCCAACCCTATTGAGGGACAAAGATACCTGTGTTCAAGAGGCACAATGTACTTCCATCTGAATAAATCTGAATAGATCAACTCTGAGACACATACTAATCAGAATGTCAAAAGACAAAGAGAAAATTCTGAGAGCAGCAAGAGAAAAGCAATTCATAACATATAAGGGGTACCCAATAAGATTAAGTGTCGATTTCTCATCTTAAACCATGGAAGTAAGAAGACAAGGTATGATGTATTTAAGATATTGCAAGAGAAAAACTTCGAGTGAAGAATATTATATCCAGCAAAATTGTCTTTCAAAAATGAGGGTGAGTTTATAATATTCACAGTCAAACAGAAACTAAGATAGTTTGTAAACAAGAGACCAGATTTGCAGGAAATACTAAAGGGTGTGCTACAATATGAAAAGAAAATACAGAAGAGAGTCTAAAAATGAAGGTAATATCAGTAAAAGAAACTAAAGGCTCAAGAAAGTGTATAAATTAAATATGACAGATAAAACCCAAAGGTCAAAATGGGTGAAATAAAGCTGCCTTTACAGTGATAATGCTGAATGTTATTGGATTAAACTCCCCAATCAAAAGACACAGACTTGCAGAATGGATAAGAAAATATGAGCTATCTATGTGCTGTCTGCAAGAGACTCACCCTAGACCCAAGGATACCAAGAGATTGAAAGTGAAAGGCTGGGAAAAGATATCCCACACATTCAGTAACAAAGAAAAAAGAAAAAACAAAATGATATAGCATACTTATATGAGATGAACTACACTTAAAAAGACACTAGTAATGTGCAATCTGAGGAGGAAGTCAAGTAAAAAATTTCTATTTACAATATGACTAAAAGAACCAAATATCTAAGAATAAAGTTAACCAGAGATATAAAGCATTTGTATTCAGAAAACTATAATACACTGTTAAAAGAAATTTTGAAAAGACCTAAATATTTGGAAGAACATTCCATGATCACAGATTAAAAGACTAAATATTATTAAGATGTCAATTCTACCCAAATTGATATACAGGTTCAAAGCAATCCTGATAAAAATTCCACCAGCCTTTTTTAAATAAATGGAAAACATGATTTTCAAATTTATTTGGAAGGGTAAGGGGTCCTGAATAGCCAGAAACATCTTAAAAAGAAAAGAAAAGTTGGAGGACTCACTTCTGGTCTTTAAATCATATTACCTAGCTACAGTCTTAAAAACAGTATGGTACTGGCATAAAGACAGACACATAGACCAAGGGAACTGAATTGATGTTTCAGAAACAGGCCCTCACATCTATGGTCAAGTGATTTTTTGACAAGGCTGTCAAATCCACCTAGCTGGGGCAGAACAGTCCAGTCAACAAGTGGTGCTGAGAGAACTGGATATGCATAGCCAAAAGAAAGACATAGAACCCCTATCTCACACCTTATACAAAAATTAACTCAAAATGGATCAAAAACCTAAATACAAAAGCAAGAACCAGAAAGCATCTAAAAGAAAGCATAGGAAAACATCTTCAAGACCTGGTGGTAGGTGATGGATTCTTAAAGGAGATAAGAGGAGGACTTAGATGTATGTAGAAGTTTTAATTAACTTTACTATAAAAATGTGGAAATGTATAGAATTCATAACACATTATAATGAGTAACAGCTGTTTTATAAATAGGAAGGTGGCTGTAAAGGGTAGTCTAGGGATGTAAATGTCAATTGAAAGAGAGCTAGAAAATAATCTAGGGTCTGAATAACACAGTAAATCTAGGGGTAGATGAGAATTGTGGTTGATGGTACAGATGAAAGAGTATCCTTTGTGAGCTACAGCAGATGTACATCCCTATTGCAGTGTGGTGGAAATGTGGAGAAGCATGGGAAAAATATGACTGGAGTGATCTTTGGACTGTGGTGAACAGCAATACAGTAATATTCATGCATCTATGCCAAAGATGTACTGTGTTGATAATGGGGGAGTATTGAAAAAGTGTGCCAAATGTATGCTATGGACCGTGGTTAGTGGTAATAGTCTGATGATATATCTCATAATCTATAACAAATGTTCTACCATGGTGTAGTGTGTTGATAGAGGGGAGTTGTATGGGAATTCTGCACATGGACATGATTGTTTTGTAAGTTCACAACTTCTGTACTAAAAATATATTTTAAAAATAATAATAATAGGGTAGATTGGGGGAAAATACACCAAATGTAAGCTAGAGATTATAGTTAATAGTAAGATTTTGATGATATTCTTTCATAATTTGTAACAAATTTCTAACAAAAATGCAGGGTATTGGTGGTGGGTTGATGAATGGAACCCCTGTATGCTATTATGCCTGTTTGCTTTGCAAGTTCACAGATTTTACTATACACTTATTGTTTATGTATTTTCATGTATAAATGATATAAAAGTAATAATAATGGGGTGGGTTGGGGGAAAAACACACCAAATGTAAGATACTTTGGTCAGTAGTAATATTTTGAGGATGCTCTTAAAATCATTAGTTAAAAATGCTTCACAACAATGCAAAGTACTGGTGGTAGGATGAGGTATGAGAGCCCTGTATCATGTTGTGTATGTTTGTTTTGTAAGTTCACCATTATTTCTATACACTAATTGTTTTTGTATGTTTATGTATGAGTGATTTACTTGAATAAATTTTTAAAAATGTGTACACACTTTAGCCAGCAGTTAGAAATTTAATGTGCAAACCAGTTGATGTGCAAAGGTATTCCCCACAATCTTTTGTCTTATTGAAAACTAAGAAAGAAGCACATTGCATCTCTATTGGATAAGAGTAAAATAAAATTTGACTCAAAGATATAGCTCTATATGCATCATCAGTGAAAGATACCTATGACATGCTAATGAGTAAAAGCAATTTGTAAAAATATTTATAGGCAAACTCTAATTTTATATTAATAATTTTGGTGGTTTGAAGCTGTATATGCACAAGAAAAGCATGTGCTTAAATCTAATCCATTCCTACAGTTGTGATCCCATGGTAAGTAGGATTTTTGATGAGGTCACTTCGTTAATGTGTGGCCCAGTTCAATCAATAAGAGACTTAATCCTATTACTGGAGTCCTTTACAAGTGAAATGAAATTCAGAGAGCGAGAGAGAGAAAGCCACAGGAAGTACAAAACTGATTATCAGTGGAACCCAGAAGAAAAGGGAGAAACCAGAAGACCATGTGATAAACTTGCCATGTGACAAACTTGCCATATGACAAACCAAGGATTGCCAGCAGCCAGCCCAGAATGCCACAGTTTTGGGGAGGAAAGCATAGCCTTGATGATGCTTGGATTTGGATTTTCTCCAAGACTCAAAGCATAAACAAATTCTCATTGTTTAATCTGATCCATTTCATGGTCCTTGCTTGAGTGACCTAGGAAACTAAAAAAAATAGCTTTAGAAAATGGAGCATTTAATGAGAAAAAGAGTGAGAAAGTGTTTTAGAAAAATATTCACTAATGTTAATAATGACTGTCTTTGGGGAATACATTTATAAAAAATTAAGAATCTTCAATTTGTTTAAATATTTATGTTGTTTGATATTTCATACAATCTCCTGTATTTTCACTGGTAGGAAGGATTACTCTTGAAGATGATCTAGTTCACTGTTCTGACTCATACCATTCATCTACCTTAATGAAAATATCATTCATATTAATCTGTCCATAGAATTATCTGGATCAATTTGATAGCTCTTTTGTAGAGACTCTATGCATCATTACATTACAATCTCTTTGTGATGCTTTAATAACTAGATTTGCAATGGTTTGACCAAATCTTTATCCATAGATCAACACGTTTGAAAATCAAGCATTCTTGAATGTGTTTTCACCATGGATAGCTTCCAGAAATAAAGGGGAAAATATATTCTTAACCATATCTTTTACTGCAGTCTCAAAGTGCTAAAATATGGACCAAGAGATAAGTATGGAGCCAATTTTACAGAGTTCATTTAAGGGAGGAAGTAGAATTGAATTTATGATATTTTTCTTTGGTATTTCCACTTATATACTTTTATTCGTTTGAAATAACTAGTTCCTACTTGAGCCTCCTTTGCCTCTTCCTTAATTTTGACCAAGCCACAGCAGAATCATTAAAAGGTTAATAAAATAATTAATCTCAAATTATAGTGAGGGTCCAAACGAGAAAATGTACATGAAAATTTTAAGGCTAATTAAAAAAGGGAAAACCAGAACAAGCTTGAAAAGCATCATGGTTAACAGAAAAGGCAAATTTTATAGTAAGAAGGAAATAATATCCTCAGGATAATCTTGAGCATAGAGAATATATATATTAACAATCTATGCTTCAGAACAAGATGTCACCAAAAATGTATTCTTCAAGGATAAAGCCATTTATCAAAATGCCTTTTAAGTTTATTCCACCACTTTTAATTGAGATTTTTAAATCTGCTCTTTCCATGTATTGTATTTCCTCAAAGTGATATGGTGTGCTTATAATTTCTTTTTTCTACTATCCTCAGATTTACTTCTTCTATACTCTTAGTGGTTACCTACAAATAGTTGTAGCTAGACTTTTTTAAGGCTTAAAGGTAACTAGTAGAAAATCTATAGTTTATGTACCAGATCTATGGTAACCTCAAAAAATAGAAGATTTTGTTTTAATTTGTGAAAATACTCCCAATATAATTCATAAAAATGTGTTTATTTTAACAACAAGATTAAATTATGCTGTGGTATTTTCAGATTTTAGTATCATACCCACTATCTCTTAACATATTTCATTTAAAAATACTTCTTTTACTATTTCATTAAATCTAAATAGCTTCTCTTCATAATTTAACAATGCACTCCTTTTATTTTGTGTGCATAGGACATGGTAAAGTGGAAATGATCCTCTTCTTATACTTGCTTCACACCACTTAGACATAATTCATGGACAAAGACTGTGTGTTTTAGTTTCCTGTCTGCAAAAACAAATACTGTACAATGGGATGGCTTAAACATGAGAATATTTTGAAGCTAGGAGATGCAAACTTGTGACATCAGCAAGGAAATGTTTTCTCCCTGGGTGTCCAAAATCCTTGGGATTTCTTGGCTGTTCTAACACATGGCAATGCACATGGTGGCATCTTCTCCTTTCTCTTTTGGGTTTTGTTGATTTCTAGCTTCTGGCTGTTCCTGTGGCTTCTCTATATCCCTCTTTTTAAGATTTCCCCTAATAGGATTAAAATTTATCCTAATTCATTTGGTCCACACCTTAACTGAAGTAACTTAATAAAAAAGTTCATACTTACAGAAATGGATTAAGATTAAGAACACGTTTTTCTGGAATACATAACTCTAAGTCACCACAATGTGTTAAAGTGATGTGAAAGATTTTTCGTTAATCAAAATCAAGCCTGACTAATCCATGCTTAAATTATCTGTTCCTCAGTAAGGCTGCAGAAAATGTAGTTGAAATGAACTCAGAAGCAGGAACTGTATGAGTTTATAATATATTGATACTATGTGATGAAGAATTTAAAATTAAATATTAGCAAGTACACAGTAGGCTACTCAAGGTGTATATTTAAATTTTTTTTTTCTAGTAGCATATGTCCTGTGATGGGTTAGATGTTCCCTAAGTAAAATGACAATTGTTTCTGTTTTTCTGCAAAGTGTGAACTATTAAGGAAGTCCAACACTTAATCCTAGCTTTTCCTATGATATGCAAATATTTATTATATGTAGAAATAATTTATAAATCATAAGTATCAAGGTATTATATTAAAAAGGAGAAATGAGCCTGTGAAGCAAAAAAAGTTGGAGAATATGGAATTCAATGATTAATGCAAATGATAAATTACATATTGACATTTATTTGCCTTTCAAAATTGAGTTACTGCCAGTGAATATTGCAGCCCAAGATTTTGAATGTATAATGATTAGAATCAACGTCATTAAAAGTAAACTGAATAACAGCACCATGTTTTTTATGTTTTACTTTATTTTTCTTATATATTGATATACAGATTTTTAACCCTAGAAGAAGGTTGAAATGCTCAATGAATATTCTTATATAATTTACCAAAATTTTTAAAATGTTAACATTTTGCCATATTTGGTTTAGCCCTTTTGCTGTCTTTGCTATAACATTAGAAAATAAGTTGCAGACTTCATACCACTTTACTCTAAATATTTCAATAGATATAGTATATATATATATATATATATAAATTTTATATACCATTAAAATATGTTATTTTCATTTTAATTAGGAGAGATTGAGAAAAGGTTTAATTGATGCTTTAGTTTCTTGGGCTTCTCAAGAAAATACCAAAAAGTAGATTGGTTTAAACAATGGGAATTTATTCACTCACAGTTTTGTAACAAAGAGAAAGCACAAATCATTTTGGGGCTGGCTGCTGGCAAAACTTGATCCTTAGTTTGTCACATGGCAAGGCACATTGTTTCTCCCTTTCTAGGTTCTACCAATGTTCAGCTTCTGGCTGCTCCCTCCCTTTTTTGCTCCTTCTACATACCACTTAAAAAGGACTTCAGTAATAAGATTAAGAACCATCCTGATTGAGCTGGGCCACATCTTAACTGAAACAACCTCATCCAAAAGTCCTACTTATGATGTGTTCACACCCACAGGAATGAATTATGTTTAAGAACATGTTTTTCTATGGTACATCGGGCTCTAAACCACCATAACTGACTTTCATTTGCCATAACAAATGCCAGATTAGTATTTTGAATTGGGGACTAATTTTCTCTTAAATCAATTCCTTGATACTTGGCTTTCCTAGCATAGAGTCAGTAAACTATAGTCCACAGATGGGCTGTCTGTTTTTATAAAGTTTTATTAGAACACACCTACACCTACTTGTTTACTTATTGTCTAAGGCTGCTTTTATGTACAGTGATAAATTTGAGCAGTTGTGATAGAGATATCATGACCCGTAAGCCTAAATGATTGTCTATCTGGTTCTTTAAGAATTTGCCAACCCCTGTTGTAGAAGAAGTCTTTCAACAAAGCATCTTCTTCTGAACTTGGATTGGCTGAAGAGATTTCTGTTGCCGCAGGACCTACCAAAAGTTGATAGCCTTTGGATCATCTGGTTAATTTGTCAGCACACTTAACTATGTCATAAGATACCTTTCAAATATAAAAGCAATATTCTCCATAATGATTAAAAGGCATAAACTTTAGAAAAATGTCCTTCATTTTGAAGGAGCTATCCCAACATGCTCTAGACTCACTTTTCTCCATATTATTTACTGAGGTGTCAAACCACTGCATATTATGGGATTTATCTCTCACCCTCAAAAGAATATTGTTTATGTATGAATGTTTTTTCCTCTTTTATTAATATATTCAATTTATGGAACAATGTGAACACTTTATGGAATGGAGATATGAGTGAAATTTTTGCAACCCAAATTATGGCATAGAATATAGGATTTCACTTTATCTCTAGGGGGAATATGAAAGATGTGCTAATGTCCTTAGCAGGTGAAAACTATTTCTTCTATCTCTTTATTTAACCAGATAGAGAAAATGAGAATTTTCTTTAGCAACAGCTGGATACCAGTTGCCTTTTCCATCTCTGCAAGGGTACCAATATGTAATATTCTGGTTTTTCTTAGTTGGAAGTAATAAAAACTGATTTTGAATTAGTCAAGTAGAAAATGGATTTCTTGAAATATATTAGGAAGATCACAGAAATACTGCAAAGACTAAGAACCAGGCTCTGAAATCAGGCAACAATAAAGAAAGCAATGTATCCAGAGCAACAGACAAAATCACACCATGGGGTTGGTCTGCTTAAAATACTTTTACGGCCACCAGTAAGCATTAGATGTAACAGCTTGCCATAAAAGGACCACTGGCATAGGATACTGTTCCTGCCAGCATAAATACTCTTTGTAGAAAGGAAATATTGTTGCAAGCACTTCTGTCAACACAAGCATGAATTATTCACTCTTTTGCTTTTTGGCACCTTTAGCTTCCAATTCAAAATCCAGTGAAAGCGTATCTAACTGTTCATGCCTAGGTCACTCCTGTCTTCTAATTGTGTAAGATGAGTTATGAATAACAGATCCTTTTCATCTTCAATAATGTAACAACCTCTGGCATCCACCAAGATTCATCAATTATTAGAAGAAACTTCATATGTTGAACAGCAAAAAATGTCTACTACAGTAGTTAAAATTTTTAAAAATGGTGCTTAGGAAAAAGGGTATTCCAGGAAGAAAAAGAGAAAAAAAAGTAAACAAATTTAGGGAGATGAGTGTAAGGCATATTTGAAACACCTGATAGAATACTTTAGCAGTTCATTGTACTTATACTATACATTGAGATATAAGGCAATAATGACTTTTCTGAACCAAATTTGGGCATTCTTGATCTTAAATGCCTAGAGAAGAAATTATGAAGATTCTTTCATTCATGATTATTCTGATCTTGTTTGGAATTGCAAAAACATATCCATTGAGGAGAGAGAGTTAATGGATGAAGTGTAATGAATGAGTAACAGCTTAAATAACAGGGCCAGTATCAAAAACTAAACCTGCCAACAACACCAATTTGATTCATAAAAATTTTCTAGTAATATTATATATTAATAATAAGTTATTAAAATTTAGCCCAATTTTGTGATAATCCAACCATTTTATTCAGTTTCTTGGTCCTTTGAGGACCAAGAAAGAGCAAGCAAAATTTCTAGAGCCTAGACAATGATAAAATAAAAGTTAAAATACTTTCTACCTCATATCTTTCTTTATCACATGCTTAATACTATAGCCATACAGAAGTATAAAGAGTTTTATTTCAATTTCTTTGAAAAAAAAATGACCATCATGGTACAGAGAAATCAACCTAATATACAAAATATGCTGAAA
The DNA here is from genome assembly GCA_026826555.1 of Tolypeutes matacus. Lineage (NCBI taxonomy): Eukaryota > Metazoa > Chordata > Mammalia > Cingulata > Chlamyphoridae > Tolypeutes > Tolypeutes matacus. The sequence goes on from JAKSZT010053791.1 coordinate 13,830,298, forward strand.
TAATGGCTTATATGACTGACTACATTGAAAGATTTATTAAAATGTGGTCTTTGATGCTATTGCCTAAAATGCAATAACTGTTATTATTAATTAAACTCACAATGTGGCATAACATATTAGTTTGTTTCTTTTTTGTTTTTAATTGAGCAATTCAAAGGGAAATTGTGACCTCATTGTAATAACTATATAATTCAAATTAATGGCATCAACAAGATTTGAACTTTTCTTGAAATTAAGAAGTGGTTTGATATATTCCATTACACAACAACTTTGGCAGTATATATATTGTCAAAATTAAGAGTATTGCTCAACTTTTCTCAGGGAAAATGAATTTTTTATTTCAACAGAAAGTTTAAACTAGAAGTTATAATCAAATATTTTAATTTTCCTTCACTGTTTCATGAGTATCCAAAAAAACCCAAAAAGGATATTTGACAATCATAGTGATACAAACTCTTACTAATATACAACGAGAAACACAATAAAGGTAATTCCTACCCTTCATAATTAATTTAAGGCTACTACACAAAGTATTTTATATATAAATTTATGAAAGAATTGCTCTCCAAAAAAAAGGGCTTTATTTGGCAGCAAGTGTTTTCATACAGTTGTCAACATTTACAAATTGGAACATTTCACAGAAATGCATGAAATTCCAGTGTCTTTTTGAAGAATTTAAGGACCAGGAAAACTGGGCTTAATTTTGCACCTTGAGATAGTCAATTAAAGCACTGAAGCTTAGTAGTAGAGCCTCCTCTTGAAGTACATTCACTTTATCACACTCCAGGCCACACCCCACTCCAACCTTACAATGAAGACAAGTGTTAACTGCCATTTACTAACTCATTCCTCCTCACTATTTTGCTTTCACTTCACCTGCCTGGCCCTGTAGGCACACATGCTTTTGATGCATGCACTACCAGATGAATAATAGGGATTCTGCCTCTCAGAAGCTGCAGCAGTGCACTGTCTCTGTTTTAGAGGAATTTACTCCCATTGGATAGCCTTTTCAGGAGAAGATATAACAGTCAGAGTCAGCCAGAAAGAGAGATTTAAGCTTTTGGATGTGAGCAAAGAAGTGTGATCCCTGTTGATTGGATAAAGAATGAACTGGAATGCTTTTAAGGTACTCTATTCTGTCCATGAAAGGCTCCAAGTGACCTGGAGGATGGTGTATTATTAGTTGCTGTGAATAAAAGCCCTCCAGAATCTTCCTTATCAATTTACCTTTAAACAGTTCCTTCTCTCTTGCCTCAGTATGAAGTGTGAATTCTGGTATTTTTAGAATTTCTCTTTCAATGAATGGTTACTCCAGCAGGCTCTTTTGAAAAAATAGTACATTTAAAAGTTTTATGTAATTACAACCTGAGGTCCACTAGCACTGAGAGAAACTTTATAGTTAGAATGCCTTGCTGTTTGCACAGAAAAGCCCTATGGTTCACTGCTTGTCTGATACTTCAATTATTTGGTTGTAATCACATACTAAAGCAAATATTGATTTCCTAGGTATTCAAATTATATCCCTAATAGCAGGTACCAGTAAAAAGTTTTTTATCATTTTAAATGATTTACAATTTAAAGTAACGGGCTTGTTCTCATATATGGGTATATATTAGTGTATTTTTAAAAGTTATATTATAAAAATCCTATCTTAGGGATAATTTTTTAGACATATTTAGACTTTTTCTTGCAGGGGGTGTTCTCACTGGCACATAAAAGGAATGGTACATTTTGAGACATTCATGAACGTAAACAGTTATTTTTTTCTCTTATAAGCAGTCCATACATATTATTTTTATTTTTCTTTTTGTATTTTATAAAAGGTTTTTGATTATAGAGTTTCCAGGCACACATAAAATGTAAAAATGAAGAGTATTAGGAAATGAATAGAAGTTTCCCTTATACAATTTTGTTATTGAACTATTTTCTTTCCCAATGTACTATGGAAATTGCAGGTGTAGGTATTGAAAGCTGTTCCTATTTGAATATGAACTATTTTATTAGATATCATAATAGTATTTGAATATTCCTCTAAACAACTCATGATGAGGAACAAAAACATTCTGACTAGTCTTTTACAAATTTAGCTTTATTTTTTTTTCTATCATCAAAGAGAATGATATCTTTTCTCTACATGTTGCAAAAGCTGAGACATAAAAATAATACTTATTAAATATAGAAAGAAACATTTTCTTATTGTTCTCATAGGTAAAGGTAGCTAATTTGAGTCAAAACACATAGGCTAGGGAAGTGGCTGTGGCTCAATCAGTAGGGCTCCCGTTTACCATATGGGAGGCCCTGGGTTCGGTTCCCGGGGCCTCCTGGTGAAGGCAAGCCCGCCTGCACGGCATGGTTAGCTGACCCAGCGAGCACAAGCAGCAAGGGGGGGGATAAATGAATAAATAAATAAAATCTTTAAAAACAAACAAACAAACAAACAAACAAACAAAAAACACATAGGCTACACCACAAGGGAGTGGCACTGATACATGCCTGAATATTTAAGCCAATAACAGATAGACAAGATAGAAAATTAAGTGTTTTGGAACTTACTGGAATGGGCCATTCTTCTCATCTGGGAAGAGTTTCAACTAAATCCTTCTGGTACTTAAATTACTGCATTGTCCAGAAATGAGGGTCTTCTAAAGTTTTGTCCACTTCCACATAATGAAACTCTGCAAGAGTTTTGCAATTAGTTAATAAAATGTTGCTTTACCTTCTTTAATTGTCAGAATTCTAAAGGCATAAAAGCATATTCAGATATGAATACTTAATAATTAAATCCTTGTTCAATTTTTTTTCTTAAGGATTTGCTCAATCTATCAGAGTTATTTATTTTAAAATGTTACCATAGTTATCTTGACATTACATTTGAAATACAGTAAAAATTATTTCCTTTGATTAAACAATAATAGAAATCAGGATTATAATTTTGATTCTATTTCTGTGCATCCCATTAAACATTTCATATATAATCAATATAATTAAGATTATTTTAGAAAGTAGTTTACATAATTTATAAGGGTAGTGAATACCAAATTGAATGTGTTGTCTTGCATTTACAGAAGTAGATGGATAGATCAAATGATAGATAGATAGAAGTGACATTTATCTCTTCAGAAAAGATGTATTATCTATCATATAGCCTGACCAGGTAGAAATTGTTCCATTAATGCTTGTCATCTCAAGGTTTTCTAATTATATGGAACCATGAATGAAGAACATTTGCCTCTAAAACTAATTCTCAGGAGTAACATTAAGAAAGAATTCTATAATCAGTTTTACAGTGTATTATTTTGAATTGTTTTTAAAAATTGAGAACAAAAAATGATTTAAAAAACCTATGCACATGAGTTTATTAAACATAGGGTTTTCATACACAAAAACACAAAATCAAGTGTACAATGAAGTGAGCAGCAGTGTCCTACTGATCAAACCTAATTATAACTCAAGCTAGCTCCTTCTTTCATTTTGTTTACAAATTTTATTTTTAAAATGTGTGATGTGAAGAAAAACACAAAGGATTTGGCAGTACTCTAAGCTGTGTTAGAATCTTGTTCCAACTCACCTGTTGTATGACACTTAACAAATATTTAACTTTTAAAATAGCTGAGTTTCATCATCAATAAGATAATTATGATCATTAAGCACATTCCCTAACAGTTCTCAGCATTTGTTAACTGACACTTACTGCAGGTTTTAAAATTATTTTCAAAACGACGATCAGACTATTAGAGTTTGCTTAGTAAATACTTGTGGAAGGACCAAACAAGTTTTAAAAAACAGTCACACTTTGTTGCAATGTTATTTCAAACTCATAAAACAAATACAAAGTGCTTAAATTGTGCCAGGTGTCATTTAAATTTCTTTGAATTCCAAATTTAACTTCTGAAAAAAAGTAGAATTCAGAAGTTAAATTGCAAGTTAAATCTCCTTGACCTATATTTTTCTTCCTTCTGTCCCAATGAATAAAGTGTTCACAATTCTCTATCCTTCTGCATATCTTCTTCAATAGCTAGGAAAATCCCATGATAACCCCATAAGTGATATATTATCCAGAACATTTATTGCTATCCAAGCTGAAGTAGCTGCCTATACTACTGTAAAGCATACTTGATAATGTCATTCACATTCCTTCAGAGAATACATTACTATAAAAAATTATCTTCTTGAAGGGATTTTTCATTTATTTTCTTTTTCCCCATCAGGATAGTTAGCACCATAACCAGCAGAGCTGTTTTTCTTTGGGGCCTAGAGTAGTACTTGACATAAATAAACCTACATTTTATATCTATTTCCTTAGAACTGTTTTACAGATATTTTTGTTGTTGTTGTTGTTTGCTTGTTATTATCATTGGAAAGTATATATATGAATAAAGAATATAAAAGATCTGACAATCTGTACTCTTTATAAATTTGATATATACAATTTAGGTAAGGAAAGTATTTGTCTTAACTACCACATGTGGATGTATATCTCATCAACATCCTTGGCAGCAAAATATTGGAAGCACACAGAACCATCTGGGAAATGTAAGAGCCAATTAGGGTCTCCCATTTTTATGGGAATTCACTTGAATTATGATCTCCATTATTTTCTCAGTGCTTAATAAGGTGTCTGGCATATACCTGGCACTCAAATCTCTTTTATCAAGTGAATGACCAAGTTTGATAAGTCCAAAGATGCTATGAGTTTATAAAAAGTAAAATTCTAGTGAGATTCCTGAGGGGCAGAAGTCAAATATATGCGAACTGGGGGAAAGGATACTAAGAACAAGGTAACCCTCACTTTCTATCTTCATAGTACCCTCATTAATTAACATAAGATATGGATTGCTGTTGTGTTGATAGTAAGGGATCATACTGGAAAGGGATAGGACAAGATACAATATTGCAAAGGCTTAATCTATACATAAAAACTTTGTTATATCAAATGAATTTGAGGTATTGCATCTCCTATTTCAATTCCAAGTTGTTCATGTTAAACAGATTGCTAAAAATCAGCTTGAGTATTGGCCTTTATTCTTTCTAGTTTAACTAAAAAATTCTATGGGTTAGGATGACTGGAGAGGGAGTATCCTGAAATATTAGCATCCTGGCCTAAAAATTATTCTGTTTTTCAGAGAAATATTTCCTGGCTAAAACTTGAACAACTTTTTTTTCCCAGTTATATTAAGGAATGATATTTTGAGGATATTATACTACTAAACTTACCTGTAGCTGTTGATACTAGAAACTTATTTCATTATGGATAACATTGACAAAACAGAATATGTGCCATTAATATTTACTGGATTGTCAACAAAAACTTGAATTTCAGTTCAAACTCATAATCAAGATGACTGCTATCTTCAGCAGCACTGAAGTTGTTAAGATGTGTAGTGCATAGAGCAATAGTCTCTAAGATTGATGAGATATAAAGGATAAACATTAGTCTTGGCAGTTAGTCAAACTTAGATGATGTTTATCACAAATATACCATAAGGTACCCAAGATCATTACTGCTCTGGAACCAGCTAGTAGATTATATAGACATAAAATTTAGTAGAATTTGGCCATAAGGCTCTAAATATGAAACTGTCTTGACTGATACATTCGAATTAGAGTGAGGGGGAGAGAGGGAGAAAGAAAAAGACGAAAGTGAGAGGGAAAGGTCAATATAAAAACAAATAAAAGCATTAAAAGAAGACTACAGACTATTATCTCTCATGAACACAGACAAAAATCTTCAATAGTATATCATACAACATGAATAAGTGGGATTTATTGCAAATATTCAAGGCTATTACAACTTTTTAAATCAATCAATAAAATCAACCACATTCAGGCTGATCAAGAAAAATTATATAATCATATCAAATTAAAACAGAAATGAGTATTTGACAAAATCTAACACTCTATAATGATAAACTGATAAAATTAGAAGAGAGATAAATTTCTTCTTCTTAATTAAGAACATCTACAAATCACTTAACTCTTTTCATACTTAATGATGAGTGACTAGGACCTTCCCCCCTAAATTAATTCAACATGGTACTGGAAGTTTTAGCTGGTGCAATAAGAAAAATGAAATATATAAATGGTCTACAGATTGGAAAGAAAGAAATAAAACTTTATTCAGAGATATGTCAACTTCTACATGATAGTCTATGTAGAAACCACCTCCCCAAAAAAAAATCCACCAAAAAATGCACATCAATCAAGGTAAATTTACAAAAGTCAGTTGCTTTCCAATATAGCAGCATTGTGCAAGTGAAATCTGAAATTATAAAAGCAATACCATTTAAAATAGTGTCAAAAATAAAATACTTGGGTAAAAATTTCACAAAATATATAATATATATGCTTTCTCTATATATATGAAAAACTAAGAAATACTGATGAAAGTAATCAAATATTTAAGTAAATGGTGAGATATTGCATGTTCAAGGATGTGAAGACATAGCGTGGTTAAGATGTCAATTTTTCTCAACCTGATCTATAGATTCAACTCAATTCTAACCAAAATTTCAGCTAGCTATTTTCTAGATACTGGCAAATTGATTCTAAAATTTGTATATATATTTAAAAAAGACTTATAATAGTCAATAAGAAGGATAAATTTGGAGAACTCAAATTACCTGAATTGGAAACTCACTATAAAGGTAGAGTAATTTAGACAGTGTGGAACTGGCAAAATAATAGACAGATCAACTGAAAAGAACCAAGAACACAGAAATGACTCATACAAATATAGTCAACTGATTTTTGACAGAGACACAAAGACAATTCAAAGGAGGAAGGATGGTCTTTTCATGAAAAGTTCTGAAACAATTGGACATGCACATGCAGAAAGAAAAATGCACCTAGCAATAGACCTTACACCTTCAACAAAAATTAACACAAAATGGAGTATAACCCTAAAAATAAAATGCAGAAATATAAAACTTATAGAAGAAAATATAGGAGAAAACCTATGTAATCATGGATTTTGTGATGAGTTTTTCAATAGAACACCAAAAGTATATTTCACTAAAGGAAAAGAGGACTTTATTAAATTTAAACACTTCTACTCTATGAAAGACATTGGTAAGAGAAAGAAAACATAAGCCACAGATTGGAGAAAATATTTGCAAAATACATATCTGATGAAGGACTTCTGTTCAACATAGTCAAAGAACTCTAACTCTTAAAATACAGTAAAAACAAAAATAGTAACTGAAAATGGACAAAAGCACTGGAAAGACATCTCACCAAAAATACTTTTAAAGATGGAAAAATAAGCATATGAAAACACACCTTACATCATTTGCCACTAAGGCCATGTAAAAATAAAACAATGCAGTGCCACTAAATATTTTTTGGAATGGCTGAAATGAAAATACCAAGTGCTGTCAAAGATGTGGAGCAACATGTACTTTCATTCATTCCTGCTGAGATTGGAAGCACCGCTTTGAAAGTTTGATAGATTTTTACAAAACTAAACGTAATTGTACCATGCAATCCAGCATCAGTCACACTCCTAGATTTTTTACTAAACTGACTTGAAATCATATGTCCACATAAAAACCTGCATGTGAATATTTATAGCAACTTTATTTGTAATCACATCAAAACTAAAAGGAAAAAAGATATCTATATCTATATATCTACATCTACATCTATCTCTATCTCATCTCTATCTCTATCTCTCTATCATCTTTAAATCTAATTTATTTTACTTCTATATATGTATCTATCTATATATCTAACTCTATCTATATATCATCTATATCCATACATACAACAGATTTGTATACAAATATATATTTCCTTTCTCTATCAACAGAGACAACATTGGAGCAATATCACTCCAGATGGAATAAATATACCTAGCACTCAGATCTTGGTTTTTAATACAGTTCTCCAAATAGAGGAACTTTGAATCCATGGAGATATAGCTGATTCTAGGAGAGGGGCAAAAAATATGGGAGATGAGCTTGGAGCCCTATGTAGGGCAAGAAAGTAAAGCAGTACTCAAAAATGATAAAGTGATGAGATTATGTCAAAGGTGCACTTGAGTCAATTAAAAGAATCCCCAGTGGTCAGAGCAATTTGAGCAAGAAAAGAAATGAACAATTTGATCAAGAAAATAAATGAAAGAGTAGTGGCTTATAACTCAAAGTGTAGAATAAATGCCCATGAATCATAGCAATGTAAATAAATAATGGAATAAGTACATAAATGGAGAAAAATAAATAAATATCCAGTACAGAAGAATTCTAAGATATCATTTCTCTCAAGATATTGGAGCATAACTTCCCACTATTTATGTTTAGACTTTGCATAGTAACTTTGTCCAAATAATACAGTATGGAAATTTAAGAGTCATTTTAAAGTGAAGAAAACTGACAAGCACTACCTCAGCCGATTGTTTCAATATTAGCATCAACAACAATAAGATTTTTGACAGTATACAACTTTGGTATGATGTGATGAGAAGGAACTTTATTGCTTTGGTCTTCCTCTCAAGGTGCTATAAACCCGGGATAATCATGAGGAACACATAGGACAAATTCCATTTGAGGGTATCTTTAAAATAGCTGGTATGAGCCCCTCAAAACTGCCACAGACATCAAAAATAAGGAAAGTCTGAGAAACTATCACAGCCAAGAGGAGCATATGGAGAAATAACTACTAAATATATTGTGGTATCATGGATGGGATCCTAGAATAGAAAAAGGATATTTGAAAAACTAAGAAAATCTGAATAAAGTATAGGCTTTAGTTAATAACAACATACCAAAATCGGTTCATTAATTGAGCAAATTGTACCATATTGATCCTATTCTACAATAAAATAAAGTAAAAACAGTTACATGCTTAGAGGATAGTGAACTGGAGGGAAAGTGTATTGAGACACATTCGGTTAGGTAGGCAGGTGGCAAATATAGGGGACAGAGGTTCTCAACTTTAGTGCACATTAGCATAGCTCAGGAAGGGGGTACATATTATTACCTGGGCCAGCTACTATCTATCCCTGAGTTTCTGATTCATTTGTCCTGTGGGTAGGGACTAGGTATCATTACTCTTTAAAATCTCTAAATACATTTTAAAGCACAACCAGGGTTCAAAACAACTGATGTTATACACTGCAAGCCATGGTAAAATATTATTTTTCATTGTGGGAGCCTCCTTTCTCTGGACATCAGGTGCACAGGTACGCTCAGCTCAGCACAATGCATTCTCCTTTTGGGATCTGTCAGTCTGTAGAAATCATGCATCCTCTGCTTTTCCATACAGTATATTTAATGGGGCAGGCTTCCACTAAGAGAGAGAAAGTTCAGTTAAGGGGAATATTAAAATTAAAAGCCCACTTGCTAAGCCATATTCTTCTATAACCTCTTTATCAGTAATAGAGATGATATTTTAACAAATTAAAAAAAGAGAAAATCGTGTGGAAAGTAAGATTGGAAAAGTTCCTAGAAATGTAAAATTTACTAAACTTGATTCAAGACAGAATAGGAAATATGAATAATTCTGTAATGATTAAATCGATAAAATTTGTGGTTTAAATATTTCCCACTTATAAACACCTCCCTCTGTAACTTTTCCAAGTGAGCATGATCAAACTTTTATTGAACAGACAATTCCACTTTTATGTAAATCTTTTCAGAGAATAATAAATAAAAACCCAATTCAGACAAAAACAGTATGAGAAAGGAATTATATGGCAATATTCTTAATAAGGAAAGATACAGAAATCCTAAAAAAATGTTGGCAATCCAAATTTAGTAATATATATGATATAAGATACATTATTACCAAGTACATTCTATTCCTTATAACTTATGATTAGTTTAAAATTAGAAAATTTGCTGATGTGGTTGATTAATATTAACTAAAGTTCATTTAATTTGATTATGTCAATAGGTGGCAAAAAAGCAATACAAGTCCAACAGCTATGATAAAAATTCTCAGCAATCTCTGAAAATGGAATTTCCATAACCTAATAGAGGTCCCCTACTAAAAATCTAAAGAAAACACAAAATTTATTGGTTAACTATAAAAAGTATTACATTTAAATCAGTCTAAAGAGAAAAATATTTGTATCAGGGACTTTATTTTCTTCTTCTAAGTGGCCTTGGACAGCACAGTATACAAGATAGTCACGTTTGATTAATGAAATTATGGTCTACAAGGAAATGATAGAATAGCACAGTAAGCATTCTAGAAACAACATAAAAAAACACATTTTTCCCTCTGTGCAAGTAAAGTAATTTCATTTCTATACAATTGCAACAGCAACAACATGTCTGTCTTTGTGTTTATAAAAGCAAAAAACAGGAAATATCCCAATTTTCACTGCCAAGGGGATGGGTTAATAAACAGTGTTATAGACACAGGTTGGAATACTATACAACAATGAAAATGAATGAACTACTCCTAAAAATATCAATATGGACAGAAGAAAAGTCTCAGGTGTATCGTATTAGGCACAGTTCTTTTAATATAGATAGGTATTGTTTCTCCATAAGAAATACCTATTAGAAACTCAGCTATGTACATTTAAATTTCTTATTTTACTTCTTTTTTGTAGATAGCACTGCTTATATTGAAGCTTTAACAAATTTTCATGCCCTTTGCACTTCACTGATTTGCTTTGTCATACAGGAGAACATCCATGTGAAATGTTCATGGACAGCAGCAATGACCCTGATTCTTTTTCAGAAAGCACAAACACTGAATGCACAAAAAGAGGAGCCACTCAAAGTCTCTCCCCCCATTCCTCCCACCTCTCTCTCTCTTTTTCTCTGTCTTCCTTACTCTCTCCCTTTTCCTCTCTTTCTCTCTTGCTTTCTCTCTTCTTCCTCCCTACCTCCCTACCTCCCTCCCTTCCTTCCATTCCCTTCTTTGTAAACTTGAAGAAACTACCCCTGAAAAGTACAAAGCTGTTTGTAGCAATATATTTTTTCTATTAGAAATAGCTTAAATGTCCTACATTAGGTTAATGTTAACTAAGCAATGGATCATTTACTTAAGAAAAAATTATGAATTTAATGAAAGATATCATAATAATTATTAAATAATAGGTAAACACATTTTGTAATAGTGTGTGATCTAAGAAAACATAGATTTACATTGTTTGATTATAAGTACATAAATTTTTAAAATGCAGAATAGACCAAGAATATTTGCAACAAATTTTAATAATAGTATATTAAATAGAAAATTAAGAATAATACATTATGGTGATTCAGATAATTATTTCTACTCTTCTTAGTTTTCTTTCCCTTTCTCTAAAGAAACATATCTATTTGTTTCAATTGAATAATGGATTACTCTAAATAAGCTGGAAAACAATATATTCTCTTTCTTCCTTAATATAGAATATCATTCTCCTAACTACTTACTCCTAAACAATGCAAAAACTGCACTTTTTAATTAGCTCTCACCCCATTAAACTTTGGAAAATCCATGTAATTTTAAGAAAACAACTTCTTTGAATTTTATTGTACAATATAGAGACAACTTTATTTTACACTGAGGTGACTAGATTGTATTTATAATACCACACGTATTACATTCTGGTTTCAAATCATCCCAAAGATAAATATCCCCATACTTAAATAAAAATTTTTTTTTAATTTAAAATAAATTTAGATTAATAGAAAAGTTGCAAAGATAGTAGAGAGAGTTCACATATAATCGGCACCAAGTTTCTTTGGTAACTAATGTCTTACATTAGTATGATACATTTTTTGTAATTAATGATACATTATTATTAACTAAAGTCCAAGTTTCTTTAAAGTTTCCTTAGTTTTTACCTAATGTCTTTCTCATGTTCTCATGATACCACATTACATTCATTTGTCATGTCTCCTTAGATTGCTTTTGTCTGTGACAGTATCTTACACATTCCTTATTTTTGATGACCTCTATAGTTTTGAGGAGTTCAGGTCAGATGTTTTGAAATAGCCTCAATTGTGATACATTCTTCTTGATTAGACTAACATTAATAATGAGATTTAACCACATAGTGAAGCATTTATAGAAATATCTTCATTTATTATTATCAGAACTTATGAGAAATACATTTACTATCAGATGATTGTATTTAAGTATCAGAAAGCATTTATTATTAAATTGTTAACAATGGACCAAAAATTCTACTGTGCTTTAGAAAAGTCTATTCCTGAATTTTGAAAATATTCTGAGTTTGATGGTTAACTGTGCTTCAGTACAAATTTTAAAAAAGAAGTATTCAAAGATATATTTATATGGTAGTCATTGAGTATGTAAAAATATCATAGGAAAGAAAATGTTTGGGGAATGGCCATGCTGCAAACCAAAATGTAACATAATAGCACACCTGGCATAGTCAAAACAATCTACTGACATCTGAAATTTAAGAGATACCAGGTTATCTATTCAGAGAATGCAAGCAGGTCAGTTTCAAAAATACAATTACATAGGTCATCCACATCAGATTTCTCTGTCCCTGGACAAAGAGCCCTGATTCCTTATCTGGAGTTAAGAATCCTGGCTTTATTCAGAGATCAATTAAAAAGATTAGGTAGAATGGATTTCTGTTTCTGGAAATATTGGGCAAGACAGATATAATTTGATTAATTTTAGGCTGTACTACTATGAACTTAATAAAAATGTTCTTTTTAAATTATTTTTTAAAAATTTTAACAGAGCTTTAGATTACATAAATGTTACATAAAAAACTTAAGGGATTCCCATATACTCCACTCCCTTCCCCTCCACACTTTCCCATGTAAAAAATATCTGTCATTAGTGTGGAACATTTATTACAATTGATGAACATATATTGACACATTGCTACTAAACATGGACTACAGTTTACATTATAGTTTATACTTTGTCCTGCACAATTTTGTAGGTTATGACAACATATACAATGGCCTGTATTCATCACTGCAATGTCATGCAGAACAGCTTCAATGTCCTGCAAATGCCCCCATATTACAACGATTCTTCCCTCATCCATCCCTCAGAACCTCTGATGGCCACTGCCTTTATATCAATGGTAAGATTTCTTCCTTTGCTACAATAATAATCTCTATAGAAGAAAAAAAAGTCTACTTTAGTCCATTGTTCACTCCCCAGTCTTGAGGATTTTGGGGTGGTGATGTCCACTCTGATTCTAATTGAGAAGAAGTTTAGATCCCATGGGCAGATGTATGGAACTATCTTGCTTGCAGTTGCAGACACTCTCTGTTCCTTGGGACGGGTGTTATCCATCATCATCTCCTTGTTAGTTGCCCTGGGTGAGTCCAATGAACTGTAAAGTAGGTGTTGCAACTCTGCTGAAATTCAGGGCTCAACTGGCACATTTGATTTAAATCTCCAGGACATCAAATTTTTTATTTTTACTTTTTTTAAAAATTTTATTGTTTTTTAACAAAATTATTTCATTTTCTTATTAATTTTATTTGGCTATTTTGTTGGCTTCAGTTTTGAAGAGATTTTGGATCACAGAAAGGTCACAACAGTGGCAGGTGAGGATCACTGGTGCTGGGTATCAGTGATGTGGGGGATGCATGGGAAGGGGTCCACCTGGGGCATGCCCCTAAGTCATATGGATGCGTTCAAGTGTGCATAGGGAATTGTCTCTGTGGGTGGAGACCCACACAATAACTGAAAGAACATGGAATTCCAATCCTGGGTAGTGCTGCTACATTCTGTAATAGGACAGCAAGAATCCCCCAATTGCAAGGGCAATACCTAGTGGAGGAAGACAGACCATTACACCAGGTCCTTGATATTGATGATTGTACTTAAGAACATTTCCTTGTGAAATTGAAACAGACTAGTATTATATATTGCCTAAGAGTTACCTCCTGAACACATCCTTGTTGCTCAAATGTGGCCTCTCTCTAAACCAAACTCAGCATATAAACATACTACCTTCCCCCACCCTGGTGTGGGACATGACTCCTAGGGATGAGACTCCCAGGCATTGAGAGATTATTAACAAGTGCCAACTAGCAATGCATCTGGAAAAAGACCTTCACCAAAAGGCAAGTGGTAAATAAAAATGAGTTTTGGTAGTTAAGAGATTTCAAAGTGAGTAGGGAGGTCATTCCAGAGGTTACCCTTATGCACATCTCAGTAAACAATGCTTCAAACAGCAGGGCTCCTAAGGGCTTTAGAGGCATCCAGAAACTATAAGCAGGGCAGACAGCTCAGGAATTTGGCACCTTCTCAGTGGGTCTTACTTTGGAATTTATGCTCCCCAGTGTAACAGAGTTAGATTCATTTATAGGTCCTCTACACATGGCTCTTCTGCCCCTTTTATTTGAACTTATAATTTGCACTAAAAACATTCTTCCAAAGATAAAACAAATTAACAAAAACCTAAACATGTTACAATATTAACTTTATTTTCTAAAGCTATATTATCTTTATCGATTAATACATCCCTCTATTTTACATGTAATAGTTCTATCATTATAGAATTAAAAGTTTATATATTTTATTTTTGAAGGTTTTTCACTTCTTTTAAATTTATTTTTATACCTTTAAAAATATCTAATTCCTTCTGGTGTTCATTTAATGATTTACATAGAAGGCATGCTGTGCAGACAGAACAAGTTGTATTATAATTTTCATTTCTCTCTAATTAATTTTAAAACTTGAGACAGCAGCAAATTCATCAATCAAGATGCTGGAATGATTTTTCAGGCTTACATAGGCACATAAGGATATCATTATGGAGGTTTGAATCATTTCCCTTCAGTATAAAAACTGATGCAAATCATTGGCTTGCCAAATTTTAAGACAGAGTTAGACAAGAACAAAAGTATCAAAAAGTAGAAATGTTTATTTCTCTTTTTATATATCTTAATAACTTATTAAACTACGTTCTTAAACTAGTGCCTTGTTATTACTAGACTATTTATCCAAATTAATTTAATATGCTAATTATAGGTACATATATTTCTATAAATAACAGTGGACATGAATGTTGTTTGTTTTATCCTTAGAAGGAGAGCAGGGATAGAGCTCTTGAAAATCTTCTTTGGCACATAGTATCTTCTTTATGATGGTTCACCATGGACCTGCGAAATCCTTATCTCATATTCTCCTCCAGCTACTGGTGAATTGCTCATAGAGCACGGGACAAAAAGGTCCTGACTCTAGCTGATTTCAGTGGTGAATAAACAAAGCAAACAAATAAAACTGGACTGATTTCTTTCAATCATAATGTTACTAATCAAGTAATGTAATCTCTAATGGAAAATAAATTTGAAGAGCTATGTAAAACTGTATTTGAGAAGCAAAGAAAATTCATCTGCAGAAAGAGATATGTATGATATCAATCCAACAATAGAAGCAGAAACAAGAAACAACATACCCTCAGGTAAAGTGACCTAAGCTTTTGTTTTCCCACAGTTCGTGTCTAGTTCCTTGAAAGTTTCAATTTTCTTACTGCACCTGGCTTCTGTGAGATGTCATTCTATCCTTCCAATTAATTTCTCTTTTTACATCGTAAGTTTTGAGAATTTTCTTAAAAGAAAATTAACTTGAATAAATATTCATTCTCCTCATTAAATAATTAATTAGTGATCAAGTAATTAAAGGACACTTTTATATATTTTTGCTCAATTTTTGTCTTATAAAATAAGATGGTTTATTTTATTAATATCATTCTTGACTAGAATCCAAAAGGGGTACAAAAACTGTTAATTGGTCATGGGATCACATTAAGAGTAGAGCATGAACGTACAGGCCTACAGTAACTTGTTCCTTAGATCTAAAGAGTTGTCCCAGTTCCATACACTCCCTCAGGCCCAGTTATATATTAGAAAAAGATCCCAATTTCTTTTAATTTAAGCTACTCTGCCTAATTTTTTTTGCTTCCAAACAGAGGTGACCTAAGACAACAGACTAAGAAATGTTTTTTCTTTTATCTATGTCATAATAGGTAGCTTTAAACTTTATTCTTAACCTAAATTTTTTGACAAAATGGAGATACAGGGTTGAATGAGTATTAAATGAGGTATTGTATTTAAAGCACCTAGCATAGTATCTGGTCCTTATGGCTGCTAAAATATCATAATTGTTGTTCTAGTTATTATGATTATGACCCAAAATGAAGTCAGTTATAAATAGTGGAATAAAGTGTGAAAGTAAACAGAAGAGAACAATTCTGTAAAGCAAATCAGATACAACTTAGTAAAATATGATCATAATCCTTTGGACTTTTGGCCGATGAATGGAATTTTACTAGATAGAGAAAATGAGTAAGAGCATTTCAAGATGAAGGGATTATATGGACCAAGGCCTAGAATTATAAACACCAATAATATGTTATTTAAGCAGTTAAGACTTTGACATGGAGCCCAGTGGGATTAATGATGTGGCTGGATGGGAAGTTTGGACCCCAGAGATTTCTTTCCAAGGTTGATTCTTCCTTAAGGTTTTAATTTCCTTCTTTCCTGTATCCCTACAAAATCATCTCTATCAATGATTTTTCTCTCTCTCTTCTATCCTGAGTATTCAGAGATATAACTTTCAAATATGAGTTATTTCTATTTTTTGGACTAAAATGCTTATTTTTCCCCAACTAACTAATTCTACAGAATTGTCCTCTCAGCAATCTATCTCCTCTCTTCTCTTTTTCTCATTCTCCAAAAAAGTAAGCTACACTCACTATATTCACTCTTTTTGTTTGTTTAGTCGTTTACAAATCTTCATTCTTGACTCATTTTTAGTCTGATTTCTACTCCTCAACTAGACAGCCCAATGTCACAAATAAGATGACAGGTTTGGAAATTAGACACATCTCTTTTCAAACTCTGCAATTTACTAGATAGATGATCATGGAAAGGCTTGCCAATCACTTAGTCCAGTTTCCTTATCTGAAAAGCCATTGATATCATCTACCCTGTGTCCTTAGTGTGATGATGAGAGGACCTAGTCTATATAAGATAACTAGCATGGTGGCTGGCACAGATTGAGTGTTCAACATGTATTTATTCTTTTCGCTTATTGTTTCTTCCATAGAATTCAATAATTATTGCTCAGATTCAGTCTTATATAACTTTCTGCCTATACAATCCTTTCCCTAGACCTCTTTCCCCTCTTGGTTTAATGAATCTGAAGTCTCCTTTAATTTTTACTAACTTCTTTCTTCCTGTTCAGAATCATACTTCCAGAATCCTCTCTTTACATTTTCTTTTGGCAATCTTAGCCAGATCAATATATTAATCTATTACTTCTATACTAATGTCTCCCAAATTTATAGTTATGTCTTTATAATTCCATGTCTGAACTCTGTCTTGATCTCTATTACCAGGTATATCCAAAATATGAATAACTGAATTCATTAACAACCCTTCATGAAACATACATGCAATATGCACACCTTGTCTGTTCTTTCCCCTTTATCCCTAACCACTACTTTAACTCTTGGTTTTCATATTTATGTTATAGTCACATTCCTACCTTCTGGTTGACAAAATGACAGAATAACAGCCTCCAAATGTCTATGTCTTAATCCCCAGAAACTGTGAAAATGTTACTTTACATAGCAAAAGACACTGTCGGAATATTAAGACTCTTGAATGGGAAGATTATTCTGGATTATGTGGGTGGGTCTAATGTAATCAGCATAGTCCTTATAAGTGGAAGGCAAGAGACTCAGATTTAGAGAGGAGATATGGTAATGTTATAAGAGGTTGGAGTAATGTGTTTTGAAGATGGAGGAAGGGATGCAGGGGCACTACAGAATCTGAAAAAGGCAAGGAAACAGATTCTTCTCCTTGAGCCTCCAGAAGGAACATAGCTCTGCTAACACTTTGGATTTGGCCTGAAGGATGCACTTAAGACCTGCCCTAAAGATCTATGAAATAATAAATCTGTGTTGTTTTATGCCACAAATTTCATAATAATTTGTTATATGAGCAATAGAAAACTAATATGAATACTGTCTTAGTTTGTCTGGGATGCTATAAAAAAGGTTGGCTTAAAAACAGGACTTTATTGGCACAAGGTTTTGAAGACTGGAAATCCAAAATTAAGGTCTTGACAGATCATTTCTTCTTATGGAGTCTGCAGCATTCTTATGCTGGCTTGCAGCAATATTTGGGGCTCCTCCATTACATGGTGATCTGCTAATTCTTTGGCTTCTTCTGACTTCTGTCTTCTACTGACTTTTGGCCTCGAACTTAATTCTGGCTTCTACTGGCTGACTGTGTCCACATTTCTTCTCTTTATAAGACCTCCAGTCATATGGATTAAGGTCCACCTTCATTAAGTTTGGCCTCATCTGAAAGGATCTTTCATAAACGAATTCATTCTTTAACTAATAATAACACCTTCAAAGGTCCTAATTATAAATGGGTTCATATCCACAGGAATGTGGATTAATATTTGAACATACCTTTTGTAGGGTACATGATTCAATCCCCAATACATAGTGTGTTGCTTTGAGTTTTTTATGTGGACCACAGAAAATTATGTTCTTAAATGGAAGCTTTTGTGAATCTTTGGTCAGATTAGATCAGTTAAGGGACATTTGATTAGATTGTTCCAGTAGAGAATAGCCCAGGGTGGGTCTTAATCTGCTTACTGGAGTCCTTTATAAATGGAGGACTAATGAGCTACAGACACTAAAGAAGCAGCAGTGAGTGAGAGAAACCTTCATTAGTTGATGAACCCAGGAGAGACAAGAGTCACAAATGAAACAGAGCAAAGCTGAAGCAACAAGGCCTGGAGGAGAAGGCAGAGACTGGCAGAGCCACTATTGTGCCTTGTCATGTGTCAGAAGTCCCAGATCATGGCAACTGACCTTTGTGGAAAGAGCTTCTTCTGAGGCCTTGATTTGGACATTTTCTCAGCCTCAGAACTGTAAGTTTTTAACCTAATAACTTCCCATTATAAAAGCCAACACATTTCTTGTATATTGCTTCCAGCAGCTTTTAGCAAAATAGAACAATTACACAGAAACCAAGATATCCTGAATTTACTTCTATTAATGGGTATGTATCTTTTCTTTTAAAATGCCATTAGATTGCCTTATTTGATGACTGATCTACTCCAAATATTGCCTCAACTCGATCATTAAACTCCATCAATGCATCAATTGCACTGCAATCAGTTCATTTACCAAAAACATTTGTATTGCAATTAATGGATCTTCTACTATTTTCCAAGAGCAATGTTTCTCAAAGTGTAATGTGCAAGCAACTGATAGAAGTCTTTTTTCCTCCTATTATAAAACTTGGGTAGCTTTATGTATTATCAGAATTTTTTTATTTTAATAAACAAATAGTCATTTCTAATTATTTATAATTAGTATAAAGTAAACTCCTGGCAGTATAGGTTCCCTGAGTTTAAAATCAGACCTTATAATCAGAAGGTGAAGGTGAACATACTTCTCTATTTGTAACAAGTTTCTCAGTTGCATTTTATGATCAGGGAGCATATTATCTGATATTTTTATTGAATTTTTAAATTAGAGCATTTGTAGAGAATTGATAGACTGAAATGTTGGGACCCATTACTTCTCTAGCAATTGTAGCTACTATTTAGATATCTAATTTCTACCTCAAATATCAGTTACCCTCCTCAAGAGTCATACAATTGAAAACATGGAAGATTTTCCAAACTTGAATTTTTAAAGTAAATAGAAGGAAGCATTATTATTTACTTTCTTTTCCCCATTTTGAAAATAAAATTGTGATTACAATAATAATCTTTCTTTAGTCAAGTGAAATAAACAAATTATTTTGCAGATTGGAGGGCTTACACAAATTTTGATTAATCTTGATTAAGTTATGATGTATTTATTCACTAATAGTTATAATGATGGGTCAAATATTGTGATGGTTAGATTAATGTGTCAACTTGGCCAGGTAATTGTGCTCAGTTGTTTGGTCAAACAAGCACTGGGCTAATTATAATATAAGAACATGTATGGATTTTAATCATCAGTGAGTTGATTGCATAGATAGTTAATTATATCTACAATCAACCAAGGAAAATTCCGTCAACAATGAATAATGTTTTATCCAATTTATGGATAATGTCTTAAGAGGGAAAGTGATTTCAGTATTTAGAGAGAATTTTACAGCTAGACTTCAGACAGGAACCCATCAAGGACCTTCATCTGAGCCCCTGACTTGCAGCCTGCCTGAGGAATTCAGACTTGTGCATCCCCATGATCATGTGAGAGAATTTTATAAAATCTCATACTATTACATATATCTCCTGTCAATTCTGTTTCCTTAGAGAACCGTGACTAATACAACTTGGTACGAGAAATGAGGTTTCTGAGAAACAGAACTTTAAACATGGGATTTCTGAAGTGGTTTGGGGAGTTTGGCACTTGGTTCTCTAACTGGACTCAAGGGTACTAATGACTCCTTTTCCAGTAATCAAGAGGCTACTAACAGTCCATGGCATGAGTTTGCAATGGAGATACGCAAAATATCACCACTGGATTCCCCTACTTCCATGCTTATAAGAGGCAAGGATCTGGGTGAGATTGTTTTCAACACCTTAAGAGAGTTTTGTGGAATCAAAAGGTGCAATGATGTTGGCTGGCTTCTCCTAGATATTCTGGATACAAAAGAAAGTCTTCAACTTTGCAACTTAAATGCTGCATGAGTGGTGTGAAATTTTCTATATGTGTTCTGAAAGAAACTCTTATTTCATGAAGCCACAGACTTGAGATCTTTGAAAACCAGACTCAGAGTCTCATTATATGACTAGCAGAGTTACAAAAAATCTAAAATCTCAGCCTCACAGTGTGTCTGCTGTTAAAGGGAAGGCATTGATTGAAAAGAAGTGGAATCCTGAGAATTGGGATGGAGATATATGGGATAATGATGATATTGGTGGGGACATTGGAACCCTAAATTCTGCTGAGACTTTTCCAGTAACCTGTGATGGCTTGCCCTGAAGAGACCACAAAAAGTCAAGCTTGCACCACTCAACCTCCAGCCTGCCCCAGGGAGTCTGGACCTTCTCCCAGCCCTGAGGCAGTTACCAACCAAACTCCAGCATATATTGCCAACCAAAACCCTGCCCTGAGGAATCTGCCTTCCAACCACTGCAGGAAGAGATTAATCCTGTCTCACCAGATGAAAATGCAAAGGAATTCCCTTAGGTCAGTAGATTGCAAGGCATTTCTTTTTTTTTTTTTCTTTTATTATGGGTAAAAATCAAAATTCTCACAATACATACAAACATTTGCAAAATGATATATAAATATATATGCATATATGTGTATTTGCTTACAAAAATGTTGTTTATATATATATATACATATATTTTAAGAGGTGCTTAGATTACCCAAAATATTACACAGAACCCACTGGGATTCCCATGTTGCCCACCTCCCACACCTCCCATCACATCCCACACAAACATCTCCCACAGTGTAGCCCACCACCCTCAATGAACTTACACATCCTGGAGCCTTGCCACCAACCATAGACCACAGTTCACACTGTAGACCACACTCTCTCCCACTCAGTTCTGAGTGGTGTGTGCTGATTTAAAATGGCCTACATCCGTTGCCACAACAGTACTCAGGACAATCTCCAACTCCCAAAGAAGCCACTGTATTTCAACTGCTCATCCCCTCCCTACCCCAAAAGTGCCAAGTGGCCACTGGCTCCACCTCATTGTTATAATTTCTTGCATTGCTAGAATCACCATATGTGAACAAGAGAATACCATCAAGTCCACTCTAGTCCATAGTTCTTCCCCCAATCCTGAGGGGACTGGGATGGTGATGTCCACTCCAACTCACTTGGAGTTGGAGTTGGAGTTGGAGTTGGAGTTGGAGTTGGAGCAAGGCATTTCTAATCTTTCCCTTACCCACCCCCACTGTCCCTCTCCACTTCAAGACTTATTACTAGACTAAAATCACAACAAGCCCATAAAGGTGAAATACAAAGTGTGACACATGAGGAAGTATGCTATACTCTGAAAGAACTGCATGAGTTTTCCAACTTATATAGACAGAAATCAGGGGAATATGCGTGAGAATGGATACTAAAGGTACAGGTTAATGGTGGAAGGAATATTAAGTTGGATCTGACTGAATTTATTGATATTGGCCCTCTAAGCAGAAGTTCTGGATTCAGGACTGTGCCTCGAGGGTTTAGAAAAGCCTCTGTTAGTTTGGATGGCTGTCTGAAACATGGATGAAATGATGGCTTAGAATGTCTGAAGTTGAGATGTCTGATTTACTCTGGTAAACAGTAGAAGGAATTCAAAAGATTAGAGAGATTGGAATGCTAGAATGGATTTACCATTTAAGACATGTCCACCAACCCCTGGAATGTCCAGAGGACACACCTTTATCCAGGAGTGTGAGGAATAAATTTGTAAGACTGAATCCATCTTCTTGAAGAGCTCTGTGGTTGCTCTTCTCTGTAGGCCAGATAATACCGTAGGAACTGGTGTAATGCAACTAGAATCCTTAAACATTATGGGGATGATCAGATCTCAGGCCTGTAAAAGTCAAGTAACAGTAGTTAATCACCAAAGACAAAGTGGGTGTGGCTACCGCAAGGAAAGGCAGGCTCAAAGCCCCAATCAAAAGAGTCTGAGTCGCATAGAGCTATGGTGTCAGCTAATTGATCATGCAGTACTTAGAAGTGAAATACATGGGCAGTCTACTAAATTCCTTCTTGATCTGTATAAGGAGAAGAGTTCTAGTTTGAGTGAACACAACCCTAACTCTAATTACACACACAGAGAATCATGGCCCCTTAATCAATTCCCAGATTTGAGACAGTTTACAGATCCAGAGCCCCTTGAATGAGAAGAAGGTCAAGTCTCCTTGGGGAAGGATACTGTTACACCACCAATAATTTATACTGTTAATCTTCCACTGAGCTTTCTATAAGGAGACCTTTGGCCTTTTACCAGAGTAATTGTGCATTTTGGAAAAGGAAATTTTCAGACATGTTGGGGATTTCAGACACTAGCTTAGAAGTGACATTAATTTGAGGATACCCAAAACATCACTGTGGTCCAACAGTCAGAGTTGGGGCTTTTAGAGGTCAGGTGATTGAAGGAGTTTTAGTTCAGGTCCGACTCACAATGGGTCCAGTGCTTCCCTGGACCCATTCTTTGGTATTTCTCCAGTTCCAGAATGCATAATTGGAATAGACATATTCAGTAACTGGCAGAATCTCCATATTGGATCCCTGACTTGTGGAACGAGGGCTATCATGGTAGGAAAGTCAAAGTGGAAGACACTAGAACTGCCCCTACTTAACAAAATGTAAATGAAAAGCAATACTGGGTTCCTGGAGGGATTGCAGAGATTAGTGCCAACACCAAGAATATGAAGGATGCAGGGTTGGTGATACCCATCACATCCCCATTCAACTCTAATATTTGGCCTGTGCAGAAAACAGATGGCTCTTGGAGGATGACAGTATATTATCATAAACTTAACCAGGTGGTGGTGACTTTAATTTCAGATGCGGTTCCTGATCTTGTATCATTGCTTGAGCAAATCAACACATAGCCTGTTATCTGGTATGCAGCTACTGATCTGGGAAATGCTTTTTTCCTAGTTGCTATTAGTAAGGACCACCAGAAACAGTTTGCTTTCAGCTGGCAAGGACAGCAATATACTTTTACTGTCCTGCCTTAAGGGTATATGAACTCTCCAGTCCTATGTCATAATATTGTCTGGAGGGAACTTGATTGCCTCTCCCTCCCACAGGACATAATGCTGGTCCATTATATTGATGGTATCAGTTGATAGGACCTAGTGAGCAAGAAGTAGCAAAGACTCTAGACTTATTGGTAAGGCATTTGCATGAGAGAGGATGGGAGATAAATCCAACAAAAATATAGGGACTTTCCACTTGGGTGAAAAATCTAGGTGTCCAGTGATGTTGGGCATGTCGAGATATCCCTTCTAAATTGAAGGATAAACTGTTGCATCTGGCAACTCCTATGACCAAAAAGGAGGAACAAGGCTTAATTAGGCTCTTCAGATTTTGGAGACAACACATTCCTCATTTGGCTGTGCTACTCCAGCCCATTTACCAAGTGACCAGAAAAGCTGCAAGTTTTGAATGTGGACTGGAACAAGAGGAGGCTCTGCAATAGCTACAGACTACTGTGCAAGCTGCACTGCCAATTAGGCCATATGATCCAGCAGATCCAATGGTGCTGGAAGTGTCATTGACAAAGAGAGATTTATCTTGAGGCTTTGGCAGGCCCATATAAGAGGCTGTGTGTGCTCTAAATCAGTGTCCATTCTATGGTGCTATTTTTCCCCTGCCCAGGAATCAAGGGGTAGAAATGGGAGTGGCACCACTTACTATTACCTTTAGTGATCCACTAGGAAAATTTTTGCTTCCTGCCCCTGAAACTTTAAGCTCTGCTGGTCTACAGTTATTAGTTCCAAAAGGAGGAGTGCTTCCATTAGGGAACACAACAGTGATACCAGTGAACTATAAGTTAAGATTGTCACCTGGCCACTTTGGGCTCCTCATGCCTCTGAATCAACAGGCAAATAAGGGAATTACTGTACTGACTGGGGTGATTGATCCTGACTATCAAGGGGAAATAAGACTGCACCTGCACAATGGAGGTAAAGAAGAGTTTGCCTGGAATACAGGGAATCCTCTGGGGCATCTCTTAGTACTGCCATGCCCTGTGATTAAGGTCAATGGAAAATTGCAACAACCCTATCCGAGTAAGACTCACAATTGCCAGAATCTTCAGGAATGAAAGTTTGGGTCACCCCACCAGGCAAAGAACCGCAGCCAACTGAAGTGCTTGCTGAGAGTAACAGGAACATGGAATGGGTAGTGGAAGAAGATAGTGATTAATATGAACTTCAACCACGTGACCAGTTATAGAAACAAGGACTGTAATGATCATCAATATTTCTTTCTTGTTTTGTTATGAGTATGACTGTATATGTACATAATATCTTTGTTTTCTCCCCTACCTGTTCCCTTATCCTATGACATAAGTTGTATTAGTTTCATGTCCTAATATTTAAGGGTGTCAAGTTTAAGAGTGAATATTACCCAAGGACTTGAAGCCTATTCTGAAGGGAATTAATGTTTTCCTGATTGTACGCAGATATTTGAATATTGTTAGGCAGAAATATATATATATGTATGTATGTTACTGTTTCTATTTAGAGACTAAGTATGGTTTATGGTCATGTGTATGACTGCCAAGTTGACAAGGCTTGGACTGTGATGGTTGGCTTATGTGTCAACTTTTCCAGGTAATTATGCCCAGTTGTTTGGTCAAGCAAGCACTGGGCTAATTATAATATAAGAACAGGTACGGATTTCATCATCAGTGAGTTGATTGCGTAGATGGCTGATTACATCTATTATCAACCAAGGAGATTGCTGTCATCAATCAGTGATGTTTTATCCAATCAGTTGAATGCCTTGAAAAGGGAAGTAATTTCAGCATTAAGAGAGAATTTTCTAGCTCAACTTTAGACAGTAAATGTCTCCTGGGAACTCATTATGGACCTTCATCTGAGCCCCTGGTTTGCGGCCTGCCTGTGGAATTTGGATTTGTGCATCCCCACGGTCATGTGAATAATTTTATAAAATCTCATACTACATATAGATATGTCCTGTTGATTCTATTTCCCTAGAGAACCCTGAATAATACAAATATGAATCAAAACCAGAGAGGTATGGAATATCACCTCCAATGAACATTTTAACACACAATGTTATTAACTGAAAAGTTTTCAAGGATTATGAATTTTTTTTGAAAAGAGAAATGTGTTTTTCTGTTTTAATCAGTAAAAGTGCTCAACATATTTCAAATGTATTCAATTTTAAAACTTGCAATACTTAGTTTTTTTCTTTTTTAAATCAAGCAAAACTCTCCCCTTTTGCTGCAGGAGTAATATTATGCCATTGTTGAGAATTAGGAGTGCATTCTCCATAAAATATTTTGATATGAATCAGGTTTCTAAGGTTTACTAGGCATCTCCCTAAAAGATTACAGATCTTGAATCATCAGTAAAATATGAAATGTGAAAGTAATCAAAAACATATTTTTAAATAACAAATTTAATTAAAACTGAAAATCTGCTGATGAACTAGTTTTTCACCCTTATCATGAATGTTGATACTAAAGGAAAAGCAATTTTAATTAGGAAAAGATGAGATGCAAGATGAAGATTTTTAAAGGGGACTTCTGGGCATTTTCAATGGCCTTAGAAGTTGATGGCTCTGGTACTTTTTAATTCCTAATTCCATTTCTAGATTTAAAATTGCTTTTCTTTATGCAGCATTTCTCACATACTTTTCAACAGTAAGTGATAAGATAAAGATAAGAAGGGCTGCTTGAGTGTATAGGAATTTTATTGAAAGGAAAACTGAGGATTCATTTTTATTTAAGCAAATACCAGGATCACCCTATTGCTATAGCTTGACTTGATCCCATTAAATTAAAAAGAGGCAACAAAATTGTTTTCTCCTGATATATGTGTTTCGTCTTTCTTTCTTTGCTTCTTCTTTTGTTTTCCTTCTTTCATTCTTTTCTATCTGTTTAATGAAAAATAAACGTGTTTTTAAACTGACAGAACAGGGTTCTGCTATTCATCAGCTATATATGTTCTGAAAAAGTTACATAATGTCTCAGAATAAGGTTCCTTATATTTTAAGTGAAATAAAATCTGTCTTTGAGTGTTAGTGTGCAGATTAAATAAGGTAATAACCTAATATAGTTGGGCCTATAAATTCATCCATATAAATTTACTATTTATTAATATGACTCTCTTATTTCCAATTCTGGGATAGTCTTTGCTTTCTCCTTATGGTTTTACAGCACACCAAACTGAAATAAGTGAAAACTGAAGCTTTCACCAAGGTTCTTAAAAATGCAGAAATTTGGGTGCTCTTGATAAAACAGTAGAGGCTCTAAAATTTTTTTTCTTACCATAAAAGTTGATTTTCAAAGACTCCTCACCCAGGGTCCTGTAGAGTGAAAAAAATATTTTTTAGAGAATCTCCTTTCTCAACTGTTAATGCCCAATCTTCACAATTTTAAGTAGATCAATGTGGGATATAAGCATGCTTACAAATGAAACACTCTTTAAGACTTCCCTGCATTGGTGGACAATGCATCAAGTAATTCAGGAACAGACATTTTGTGATATTTTGATTGCCTCCTATTCACCTATTGGTGAGGGAGAGATTCCAGCACTAGGGATATGGGAAATGACTGAACATGTGACACTCAACAGTAGACAAAAGAGACCCACAGCAATTTGTCATATATTTTCACAGCAGGAGGGGGGAAGACACCACCCAGGATGCAGGGCAATTGGAGAATGTTTGCATTCAGGAAAAGAATGAACAATCAGGGGCTGAGGGAGGCAGGCTTTATAGTGTCAAGAATAGAGAGTGCCCCCTAATTCCCAGGAGAAAATGTAATGGACTTGTTTGAAGAGTTACCTGGGTTGGCAGGGAACTGAAACCTACTACTCAATGCTACTCAAGGTTAAGTAGGAACTGGACTTGCTTTGGTAAGAGGGATTTTGGCCAGAGCAGTAGCAGAATGGAGAGGAGAACCTACAGTTAAGCCATTTGAGGCCCTCCCAAGTTCACCAGATGTCAAGGCAACACATAATATTGGACCTCAATTTTAGGCCTTACACCATATGAAAGGGAAAAAGTCCCAGGATTCATATGGTGAATTTCCACCAACCTAAGAGTCCAAAGCAAGGTTGTGTAAGGAGCCATCAGAGCAGGCATCTCTAATCTATATAACAATGGAGATATTTCCTCAGACATAAAACAAATGTATATGCCTAATGGTATTTCCTAAATTCAATTCATTCCAGTTAATTTTGAGTTCAATTACTTTTAGTGTTTAAAATATTGGAACTGCATTATTCTTAGAGCAAAATTATTTTAAACTCAACTAAGTCACTCTCACATTAAAGAGTAATCTTACTAGTTTGGAAAGAATATCAAAACGATCATTTTGTTCATTCCTTCTATTGCTAAAACTTTAACGAAGCCTTTCAGTAAGTTTCTGTCAATCATTTAACATTTTAAATAGATTATTTAAATTTAAAAGACTAATTTTTAAGTTGTTTTAATTAGATGATTTGATACACCTCTAGTGATTTGGGATTAACATCAACCTCTTTGTACTTTCTCCTTCCAAAAATATATGCTAATAAGTTCCCAGAAATATTGTAAAGATAAACTGAAACCACTTTACATAAATGAAATGGAATATAAATGCAAATTAATAGCACTAATGTGTGTTATAATTATATATAGATGCCTTCATTGTGAAGCACTGTCTTGAGATTGAACACATCACTGGGGGAAGATAAGGATGAAAGAGTTCACAGAAGGAAACCTATGTTGGTTAAAGAAGAGGGAAACTTACACATACACAAAAGTAAAATAGAGAAGCTAAGATTATTTAGCCTGGAAGAGATAGAGTGAATATAATTGAGTTACTTAAGCTCATGAAGGATATAGTAAAAATTGATAAGCTCCTTTTTTATATGCTGTTCCATAATACAAGAAGGAGAGATCACTCAAAACTAATGGAAGGTTAATTTAAAAGGAACAAAAGGAAATACTTAATCTTCACACAATATAAAGTCTAACCACGTAATTGAATACCATACCATAGGAGATTATAGAATAAAAATGCTGTAGCTACATTTCAAAAATGGAAAAAATGGACACTTTCTAACAAAAGCAAACTTCTATATTAAAGGGAGAAAAACCAAAATTTATATCTAATGGAGTTAAATGATGGTCATCAGTATTTGTACTGTGGTTAATCCATCTCTCAATTAGGTAAAGAATTAGAAACCTGTCAGAGACTGCTGAAATTTCCACATTTTTGAATCACATGCATCCTTTATTTTCAAGGAGAAAGCAGTGTACCTGTAGATATGTGTACACCTCATCAAAACCATACTTCCTATTCATTTCACACTCTTCATTTTTCCACACATAATGACCTGGATTCTTTTTATTAATTTACAATCTTATCTGTGTACATGACTTATGCTTTCATTAAATTACTGGAAACCCTGATTTAGAATCAAAATACTGTACATCAAAGTTTGAAGTTTGTTAACTTATTTTATATTGAAGAGTTATGGGAATGGTTTCAGGAAGTAGGAACTCTGATCTTATATTTTATGCTGTTTAAACATTATTAATGCTTAAAATTTTAAAAACGAATGATTTAGTAATTTCAACATGAATTTTTGGAAAAAGAGGATGCATTTCAATAATTATTGATGCAATTTTATAGGAAACTGTTACCATGTAAAGTCTGAAGACATTAAAAAATTAGGGGATCAATGAAAATATATGAAGCTGTATATAAGAAGGTTTTTCTAGAATACAGACATAAAGGATACATACTTCTTGTTTTATTTCTATTTAAAACTCATAAAATTAGTTATTTTTGTTAGTGAATACTGCTTCTAAAATTGTTTGAAAACATAAGCTTGTCATGTTTTGTGAAAGGTTATGGTTTCACTAAAACAAATGTTTGCTTTGGAAAAAAACCAATAAATAGCCACACTTACTTTTGTTTTTCTAACTAGTGCAACTGACAGGACAAGGATCAGTCCATTTTTATTTGCTACTCTGTTTCTTTCCTAAGCAGCATCCTGATGTTAGAAATTATAGGTTCCTGGAACAATCCAATAGATCTGTTTTAATTTAAAGTTGATGTCGTTTTAACAGCTCAAGATTTAGTGACCAAGGATTTTGCTTAAATGGGAACTTGAATACTTATTCTATTGGGCAGATATTTTAGGACTTTCAAACTGTTAAAAATTTCAAATCCAAGTATCTGATAGCTGTGACTTTGTCATATCTTCCAATAACTAAAGCCAAGAAATAAGGAATAAATATGGTTACATATTTATTGAATCTTAAATGTAGAAAATGTGAGAGGATGATAGGATAAGCTGAGCAAAGTGGTATGCAATATGGAATTGAGGGTATGTCTTGTTTTTATTTTTATTTCAGTTAAGAGGTTTGAATGCAATAAGTATAGCCTTTAATCATTATAACATATTTGAAGCAAACTTTTTTTCATGATAGAAAATAAAATCAGTCTCATGGGAGGAATTTATAAAATAAATGTTTTATAATTCATTTTTCAAAGATAAATCATTTTCTAGTGTAGATTAAGGAAGTCCTAAACTATGAATATGTGCTTCAGCTATATAGCTAAATTTTAATATAATGAGACTATAAAAGAAATTTAAATTTCCCAAAGCATGCTCTTACATATTGAAGTTTATTTTTTCCCCCATAAAATTGTTAATGCCTTCATATTATATGTCAACTTATGGTTGCCTTTGTTTTGTAATGATCACAATATTATTCAAATATATCAATAATACTGTCCTATTAGAATTCATACTTCAAAATGAAATTATTTTAATTTAAGTAATCTTCATACAGGGCACTTTCTTTTAAGAATATTATGATCAATTCTACGGAAAATTAAAAATGATTTAATTGTTAAGGACTAAAATTTAGGGGAACATTCAACACATTCTTTTGGTAAAATGAATCGACTTTTACATTTTCTGCATATGCATTTTTAAAAATTAGAAATCAACATTTATAAAGAAGATATGAAGAAATTTCTGTGTAAATTGCTTCAAAACACCAAACTGAGAAAAATCACTTAGATATCAAGAAATTGAGGCTGAGATAGGAATAATGATTGTCCACTCTTTCAAAGAACCTTGATCAATTTCACATTTCATGTGTCTTTATTTGAATTAGGTAGCAATATCAACACCAGTGTGGAGTTATATAGTGGGGACTTTTATTGCACACTGGGACTATGAAGAGAAGTTAAAGTGACACATCAATATCAACTGCTACATATAATGAGAGAATCACTAGCAATTATAAACCTAATTAAGCAGCAATTGATTAACCAGATATCCTGGAGCTAAAGCTTTTTCTGACATGACTGATTGAAAGTTTCTGAATTTTTAAAGTTTTTCTTGGTTATAAAAGAGTTTTATTTGTAATATTAAGGAAAAGAAGTAAGTATTAATGAATCTTTCTATTAGTTTTCTTTATATTTCAGCAAATGAAGGATACTACAGGAATGCACATTCATAGGAAAATTTAGTAATTGCAGTACAACAGCACATGGGGCATAAGCAGGTTTGGAAGATCTGAGTCCAAGTTCTCAAAGGCTCCCTGGGTCACAGGTGATCTTGTTGAATGAATGTCAGAAACTCTAAGTTTCACAATCAGACAGATCTTGAATGACTAACAAAGAAAATAAATTAACTGGCACAATAAAAGTCATGATAATAACTAGAAAATCCATTGTTACTTCTTTAAGCTCTATAAAATATTATTGATATGCTTTCTGCTTATCATTAATATTTTGCATGTTAGATTTTTAAGTATGTTCATAGATTCATTCATGCTATTAATCTTCAAATTAATTTTTACACCAGAAATGTTTCTCAACCAAAAAGTTTTCTACAGATTCTATAGAAAAAAGCTAAACATCAAACTGGGGCAACACTATTATAATTCCAGTTCATGTTGATTTCTCTATTTCTTGATCCCTTGTGATAATAATGTACCTTCTTACATTTAGAAAAACATAATTTATCAAATGTCTGATTAGCATATAGCTTTGCTTTCAAGGATTAACTGAAATATCTTTCTTTCATAGTTTCAGAGGATCCCAAAGTATTGAGCAATGGCCATCTTTATTATAATCACTAGAAGTCTTTGATAAAAATTAATTTCCTTGAAAATCTATCCAAACACACTAACTCCAGGAAAATAACACAGGAATCTGTAGAGCTCCCTGAGTAGAAGTTTGAGGACTGCAAAGAAAACCTAAACAAACAATAACTTAAATAGAGATGTAAAATGAGAAAGTAGCCAGGAAAAAAATACAAAGTATCAGCAATTTGCATAATAATGACAGTACTACAAAAGTACATGTACATGATGAAAAATTTATTTATGTATGTGTATATATATATGTATATATATATATAGAGAGAGAAATGAAATAGAGTGCCATATTAGAATTGTATGTTTAAAAATATTATATTTCTTAAAAGGTGAATTTATTTCAGGATATTTCAGTTAAATGAATATGTCTTGCATAAGTTAGGCAATGGGGGAAAGTTTA
Organism: Tolypeutes matacus; assembly: GCA_026826555.1. Classification (NCBI taxonomy): domain Eukaryota; kingdom Metazoa; phylum Chordata; class Mammalia; order Cingulata; family Chlamyphoridae; genus Tolypeutes; species Tolypeutes matacus. The sequence continues at coordinate 13,862,446 of JAKSZT010053791.1, forward strand.
CAAATTCCTTCCATTTACAACAACTTTTGCCCAGTGTTGCCCAAATTGCCACCAAAATTGATTAATATTTTACTTTTCAATTTATTTTAATATACATATTATTTTTTTTATACCAAACTATAATGTATTTCCTTAGCAGAAGCTCATGTGGGAAGTGTTTTTTTTTGCATTTTAGCTTGTTCCAATCACCAGGATTGCAGTTTTGGTGCTGAGGCTTGCCTTTGCCAGTTTCAAAGCTACAGCAACAGATTGATGTCATCAACATGGTGATGTAAGATCTCTTGTGAAAAAAATCTCTCATCAGAATCAACTAATACAAGGACTAATTTCACTTGCTTGGAACTCTGAAGGATTATAGAGACTGGAGAAGGACTCCACAAATGCTGAATTGAAAAAAAATAATCTCCAAAATCAAGTAAGAGATTTCCATCTCTGACATGCCAGTTTGGACCTCTTACTCACACTACATCTCACAAAACTTAGTTGGTGCATAGAGGCAGCAGGTGTTAGGTCCCTTCTGCTACAGATGAAGACCATTGATCCACTCACAAAAGTGAATTAGAACCACATGCACATCCAGGCACAAGAACCTAAAACCACACAGAAACCCAGGGAAAAAGTAAGGGCTAATAAGTAAGGGGAGTCCCACATACAAAAGGGCTCCCAGTGTGGGAGAGAAGGACCATGGCATAACAATTGGCAACAGGTGTACACACTCAATGTACTCTTTGTTTGCTGGACAACCTGAATGCAAAATGGACCTTTCTGGATTGACTCCAACTGCCTCCCTGTGTGGGATACCTTAAAAGGGAAGAAACTGGAGAAAGAAAAGCCTCCCGGAAAAAAAGGAAACACTGAAATGCTGTTAAGACAGAAGAGGACCAGAAACTGAAAAGTGTAATAAAAAGGGGGAAATGAGTGAGGTAGAGAAATTAAACAAATCATAGGTGCTAGGGAGAAAATTCTGAAAACAGAACAGGTTTAGATTTCCAGAGAAGGAGCAGAGGAAAATAACTTTCTCCTAGAGGTGAAACAATTGCCCAAAAAATGCAAACTTGAAAATTACATATCCAGGGCAAGAATCATTTCAAAAAGAATTGAGAAAATCTAAACAGTTAAACACAGATATAAAATAAGTTGAAAAAAACATCAAAGTGGAAAAATAGATGCCTCTACAATTATACTGGGGGAATTTAATACACCATTATCAACATTAGACTGAACATCTTGACAGAATCAATAAAGAAACAAATTCTTTGAGTAATACATTAGAGGATCTGGACCTAATAGATGTATACAGAACATTACACCAAAATACAGCAAGGTATACATTCTTCTCAAGTGTCCATGGATCATTCTCCAGGGTAGCCCACATGCTAGGCCACACAATAACTCTCAACGAATTCAGAAAGATTGAAATTATACAAAGTAATTTCTCTGACCACAAAGGAATGAAGCTGAAAATCAGTAAGGGCCAGAGAATCAGATTAGGCATAAATATATGGAAGTTAAACAACACACTCTTAGACAATTAGTGGATCAAGGAGAAAAATCACAAAAGGAATCAATAACTATCTTAAAATGAATGAAAATGACAACACAACATATCAAAATCTATGAGATGCAGTAAAAGCTGCACGGAGAGGGAAATTCATAGCCATAAATGCCTATATTAAAAAAGAAGAAAGAGCTAAAATCAGACATAACTGAATACCTGCAGGAACTAGAAAAAGAAGAACAAACTAACCCCAAAACAAGTAGAAAGAAGGAAATAACAAACATTAGAGCAGAATTAAATGAAATCGATAATAAGAAAGTATTAAGAAAAATAAACAAAACCAAATGCTGGTTCTTTGAGAGGATTAATAAGATTGACAAAACCTTAGTAGATTAACAAAGAAAAAAGAGAGAAGGTGAAAATAAATAAAATGAGAAATGAGGAAAGGATATGACCATTGAATTATATGAGGATACTTTGAAAAATTGTATGCCAACAAGATGGATAATTTAGAGGAAATGGAAAAATTCCTAGTAATAGATAAGCAGCCTACATTGATGAAAGAAGAAATTGATGAACTCAACAGGCCAATCACAAGTAACAAGATTGAATTAGTTACTAATATCTCCCAACTAAGAAGATCCTAGGACCAGATAGCTTCACAGATGAATTCTTTGAAACATTCTGGAAAGAACTAACACCAATCCTGCTTAAACTTTTCCAAAAAGTAGAAGTGGAGGGATATTGCCTAACTCATTCTATGATGGTCACATCACCCTAATACGAAAGACAGACAAAGATGCCACAAGAAAGGAAAAGTACAGTTCAATCTCTCGAATGAACCTAGATGCTAAAATCCTCAACAAAATACTTGCTTATCGTATTCAACAATACATCAAATGAATTATAGACCATGATCAAGTAGGCTTCATCCCCAACATGCAAGGATAGTTCAACATAAGAAAATCAATCAATGTAATGCATGACAAACAGATTGAAAGAAAAAAATTACATGGTAATCTCTATAGATACAGAAAAAGCATTCAACAAAATACAGTACACTTTCCTGATTAAAACACTTCAAAAGATAGAAATAGAAGGAAACTTCCTCAAATTGACAAAGGCTATATATGAAAAAAACACAGTTAACATCATATTCAATGGTTAAATCCAAAAATCTTTCCCTCTAGGATCTGGAACAAGACAAGGATGTACACTGTCATTGATCGTATTTAACATTGTCTTAGAAGTACTTGCTTGAGCACTTAGGCAAGAAAAAGATATAAAAGGCAACCAAATTAGAGAAGAAGTAAAAACTTCATTATTTTCAGATGACATGATCCTATACCTCGAAAGTCCTGAGAAATCTACAACAAAGTTTCTAGAGCTAATACATGCATTCAGTAAATTGGCAAGTTATAAGATTAACATGCAAAAATCAGTAAAATTTCTGTACACCAATAATAAGCAATCTGAGTAGGAAATCAAGAAAAAAAATCCCATTTACAATAGCAACTAAAAGAATAAAATACTGAGGAATAAATTTAAGTAAAGATATAAACAACTTGTACTCAGAAAACTACACAACACTGTTAAAGGAAACCAAAGAAGACCTAAATAAATGAAAGAATATTTCCTTTTCATGGACAGGAAGACTAAATATCATTAAGATGTCAATCTTACCCAAACTGATTTACAGATTTAACGCAATCTCAATAAAAATAACCACAGTATTTTTACTGAATTGAAAAAGCTAACTATGAAATTTATTTGAAAAGGCAAGAGGTCCTGAATAGCCAAAGACATATTGAAAAAGAAAAATGAAATCAGTGGAATCACATTACCTGAGTTTAAAACATACTACAAAGCTACTGTGGTCAAAACTGCATGGTATTGGCACAAGGAAAGATGTACTGATGAATGGAACTGAACTGAGAGTTCTGATACAGATGCTCGCATATACAATCTACTGAAATTTGACAAGGCCACCAAGCCCATTCAACTGGGAGAGAATGGCCTTTTCAACAAATGGTGCTTGGAGAACTGGATATCCATATCCAAAAGAATGAGAGAGGAGCACTATCTCACCTTATATAAAAATTAACTCAAGATGGATCAAAGATCTAAATATAAGAGCCAAGACAATAAAGATCTTGGAAGAAAAAGTAGGAAAGCATCTACAGGATTTTGTATTAGGGCATGGTTTCATGAACTTTACCCTCAAAACATAAAAAAAGAAAAAAATAGATAAATGAGACCTCCTCAAAATTAAAAACTTTTGCACCTCAAAGGAGTTTGTCAAGAAAGTGAAAAGGCAGCTTACTCAATGGTAGAAAATATTTCGTAAACACATATCTGTTAGGGGCCTAATATCCAGCATATATAAAGAAATCCTACACCTCAAAAATAAAAAGACAAAAAACCCATTTAAACAATGGGCAAGTGATTTGAATAGACACTTTTATGAAGAAGAAATACAATGGCTCAAAAGCAAATTAAAAAATGCTCAACATCACTAGCTATTAGGGAAATGAAAATCAAAACTACAATGTAAAATTAGAGTGGTGGTTTTTAAAAAACAGAGGACAATAAGTGTTGGAGAGGATGTGAAAGAATGGGAACACTTACCACCTGCTGGTAGGAATGTAGAATAGTACAGTCATTGTGGAGGACAATTTAGTGGTTCCTCAGCTAACTATAGAACTGTCATATGATCTAGCAATCACACTGCTGGGTATATTGCCAGAAGAATTGAAAGCACGTACATGAACAGATATATGCACACCAATGTGCTTAGTGGCATAATTCGCTATTGCCAAAATTTGGAAACAACCCAAATGTCCATCAACAGATTAATGGATAAACACATTATGGTATATACATACAATGGAATATTACTCATCTGTAAGAAGGAATACAGTATTAACACATGGGATAATATGGATGAATCTTGAAGACATTATACTGAGTGAAGCAAACCAGGCACTGAAGGACGAATATTACATGATCTCACTGATATTAATTAAACAGATTGAGCAAACTCACAGAGCTGGATTCTGGAAGCTAAGTTTATAGGAGACAGAAAGGGAGAAGAAGGCTGTGAGCTGATGCTAATATAGGCAAAATCTATGATAAAGTGTATGTGTATAGTTGTGGAGCAGATGGGCATGACAGCGGTGTAGTGATATTATTGGGTTGGGTGGTACAGGTTTGTGAGGGGTTAGGGTGGGGAGGGTGGGTGGTACTGTGCATGGAACTGGGGGGAGGGTTGGAGGGGGACCAGGTGAAACTGGGGGTTTGCAGGTATATGGTTGAAACTACAACACTGGGAATGTTCTTTTGGCAATATGACAGGGGAGGGTTATGGGTTCAGGATGTGTATGTGGGGGGCATTGGGACAGGGCACAATTGGGGCAGGCTTCTAGGAAGTGTGTGAGTGTTTCTCTTGTCATAGTATGTTGTATCAGTAGGTGGAAACTCACATAATGAGCAGGAAGGTGTTGGACTTCCATCCTAGGTAGTCCTACTATGTTCTCAAATAGAGGGGTGGGAGTTTCTTAAGAGCATAAGCAGTGCCTAAGGGGGAGGAGAGGCCAGTGTGCCAAGCCCTCAATGTTTTTGCAAGTAACTATGAATCTTGTTCTTCTAGGAGTGAAGCTTGGTGGTTACCATGGGTCCTGAGGGGAAGGACAGGGAGGAATAGAATTGATGGAACATGGGGTGTTTTGGGGGTGATGGATGTGTTATACATGATCTTGCAATGATGGATACAGGCCATTTAAATTTCATAAAAATTTATAAAAGTGTATTGTCCAAAATGTAAACCATAATGTAAATCATTGACCATGGGTAGGAGCAATATTTCAATATTTATACATCTATTGTGGCAAATGTACCATCTACAGGTAAAATGTTATTAATAGGGGAAAGGGAAAAATGGAGAGGATTTTGGGCATATGGGAATCCCCTATATTTTATATGTAAAATTTCTGTAAACTAAAACTTCTTTGAAGACAAAAATGAAAAAAATAAGACACTGGGGGAATAAAGAGAGGAAAATGTCACTGAACATACAAGATAACAAATCTTACAGTGATGAAAGACATTATGTCATAAAACTTTTCTTTAATTTTATATTTTTAACTATTTTTTATGGTTCCAAATTTTTCTTAATTTTTTGTATTTTGTTATTTTTAAAACTATCATTATTATTTCATTTTCTTATTAATAGTAGTTGGTTATTTTATTAGCTTCATTTTTGAAGAAGTTTTGGATCACAAAAGGGTTACAATAATGGCAGGGGAGTATCATTGGTGTGGGGTGTCAGTGAGGGGCATGCATGGGAGTAGTTTCACTGGGGGCATACCTATAAGACATATAAATGTATTCAAGTGTTCATGGGAAATTGTCATGGTATGTAGAGTTTCACAGAATAACTGAAGTAATATAAAATTCCCATCCTAAGGAGCTCTGCCACATTCTCTAATGGGACAACAAGAATCCCCTGAGTATAGAGGCAGTGACTAGTGAAGGACGATGGTCCATTGATGGGCCCTCAATATTGATTAATGTACTTATGAACTTTTCCTTGTGAAATTGAAACTTAGTCTAGTATTATAGGGTGCCTAAGATTTATCTCCTGAGCCCTCTTTGTTGTTCAAATGTAGCCCTTCTCTAAGCCAAATTCAGCATATAAATGCATTATTATTCCCCCAGCATGGGACATGACTCCCAAGGATGAGTCTCCCTGGCACCAAGGAATTACTAACAAGCACCAACCAGCAATACAATTGGAAAACGAAGTTGACCAAAATGGGGGAAAGGTAAAGATAAATGAGTGTATAAGGCTAAGAGACTTCAAAGTGAGTCGGAAGGTCATTCCAGAGGTTACGCTTATGCACGCCTCAGCAGGATCTCATTGTCTGCCAAAGTAAATATTACCTCAAATAGCAGATACATCCAGACAGTATAGGCAGGGCAGACAGCTCAGGAGTTTGATGCCCTGCCAGTGGGCCTTACTTGGGAATTTATGCCCTCCAATGTGACAGAGTTGGTCTCACCTGGGTTTTCCCTACACATGGCTCTTTTGCCCCTTCTATTTGAACCTATATTTAGTGCTAGAATTGATAGGTATATGTCCAAGAGGCTTTCATCTTTGGGCTGTCCATGTGCCAGTTGGGCCCTAAATCTCAAAAGAGTTGCAACATCTACTTTACAGTTCATTGGACTCACCCAGGACAACTAACAAGGAGATGATGATGGACAATGACCATCCCAAGGAACTGAGAGAGTCTGCAACTGTAAGCAAGAGAGTCCCATCCATCTGCCCCAAGGGATCTAAGCCCCCTCTCAATCAGAGGTGGGGTAGGCATCACTGTCCCAGAATCCTCAGAATTGGGGAATGAACAATGGATTGGATTAGACTTACTGGTATTCTAGTATAGACTTAGTGTGATTTTAGCAATCGAAGAACTTTTATCATTGATGTGGAGGCAGTGGCTACTGGAGATTCTGAGGGGAGGGAGAGGGGAAAAACAGGTGTAATATGGGGACATTTTTGGGACTTCTGAATTTTCCTGAATGACATTGCAATGACAGATACAGGCCATCATATATCTTGTCATAACTTACAAAACTGTGTGGGAGAGTGTAAAGTTCAGGGTAAACTATAATCCACACTTAGTGGCAATGCTCCAAAACATGTTCATCAATTGTAACAAATGTACTACACTAATGAAAGATGTTGTTAATATGGGAAATTGTGGGAAGGGCTAGCAGTGGAGCCTATGGGAATCCCATATATTTTTATATAACATTTATGTAATTTAAGTATCTTTTAAAAAAATAAAAAGGTATATTTAAAAATATATATATGGGAGGCATAAATGGTAGATTAAAATAAGCAGAGTAGGAATCAGTGAACAAGAAGACAAGACAATCAAAAGCATACAATCAGGGAAGATGGTGTCAGACTAACAGTCAGAGCTCAATGCTCTACAAAAAGAGCTAAAAGGTGACCAAGGGACCGGCATTGAGGGTCAGCAGACCAGGAAAAAGCTACCTAACTCCCAGGAGGGTGAGGGATAGAGAGATAAGGAAGCCAAAACAACAAACATTAATTAACAAACATCTGCAGTGGCCAGAAAAGGCTCGTCTCCCCCACCCCAAAGACATTAAGCTGGGATAAAACCCTAGCTCACTGCAGAAGCCTGAGAGGACAACATACATCTTCTTCCATGTCAGCTGTTTTGAGAGAAAAGAGAGGGAGAGCCAGGGGTATTTTCTTCAGTGAATTTGGCCAGAAGAGTCTGCTTTCAATCTCTGCTGTGGAAATTCAACACAGGAACACAGGAAAGCCCAGACTGAACACCTCTGTGGAAAAATGCACTGAAGAACGCGGGGCTGGGGGGAGAAATAAATAAAAGAAAAATATTTTTAAAAATCACATATAAGTTGGGAAGAATGATAGAGTGAAAATGTTATCTGCTGGCCCTGTCTGGAAATTGCATGGAAAAAACTGTTCTCACTTCTCTCTGTATCCTTACAACTGGGAGAAAAATCTGCACTCCACTAGTGAATCCCAGGACGATTTTGACAACTTAAGCCAGGCAATTTTAAAGAGTTATAATAAGTTGAACCACATATCAAAAAGAGCAGTGAAAAACAAACAAACACATAAATTAATAAAAACAAGATTAAACAAAACAACAGGCAAGAGAGAGAAATTGGCTATCAGAGTAAATTCACCAATTCAGATACATAGACATCATCAAAAAAATACAATCCATACTAGGAAACAGGAGGAGATGACCCTCCAAAGGAACTGTCCAAAAATCCTGATGAGATACAGGATTTAAGATAATAAATCAGAGATAATCACCAACTCTCCTAAATCACTTGAAAGAATTTAAAGAAAATATGACTAAAGAAATAGAGGATATTAAGAAGATACTGAGAGAGCATAAAGAACAATTTGGAAGCCTGCAAAGAAAAGTAACAGATATTATGGGAATGAAAGACACGATGGGTGAGATTAAAAATACATTAGAGGCACATAGGAGCAGATGGGAATTGCTCAGAGACAGAATTAGTGATTTCAGAGACAGAACATCTAAACTGGAAAAGAGAGGTAAAAAGAAAGATAAGAAAATGCAAAAATTGGAACAGAGTCTCAGGGAACTGAATGACAATGTGAAACATACAAGCGTTCACATTATCAGTGTCCCAGAAGGAAAAGAGAATGAGAAAGGGGCAGAAAGAATTCTTGAGGAATGAATGAATGAAAACATCTCAACCCTTATGAAAGACATAAATAGCAATATCCAAGAAGTACAATGCACCTCAAAGAGAATAAATCCAAATAGACGTACCCTGAGACACCTACTATTCAGAATGACAAATATCAGATATAAAGAGAGGATTCTGTAAACAACAAAAGAAAAGAAAAGCATCACATACAAGGGAAACTCAATAAGATTAAGTGCCAACCTCTCATCATAAATCCTGGAATTGAGAAGTAAGTAGTATGATGTATTAAAAGTACTGAAAGAGAAAAACTGCCAGCCAAGAATTCTGTATCTGGCAAAACTACCCTTCGAAAATGAGGATGAGTTCAAAGTCTTCACAGACAAACAAAAACTGATAGAATATGTTACCCAAAAAACAGATTTACAAGAGATACAAAAGGGTCTGCTGCAGCCTGAAAGGGAAAAACAAGGACGAGAGATTTGGAGAAGAGTTTAGAAATGAAGATTATTAGGCATCCTAAACTTAATAATAATCCTAAACTGAAGAAGACAGATAATAGAATGATATGACAACAGTGAGCTGAAGGGCAAAATGAATGAAGTAAGTAATGCCTTTACAGTAATGACATTGAGTGTTCATGGATTGAACTCCCCGGTCAAAAGACATAGACTGATAGAATGGATAAAAAATAAATTAAAAAAAAATGAGTCATATATATGTTGTCTGAAAGAGACCCACCTCAGTTGTAAGGACACAACCAGGTTAAAAGTGAAAAGATGGAAAATGGTATTCCATGCAAATATTAACTGAAAAAGAGCTGGAGTAGTGATACTAATATCGTACAAAATAGATTTCAAATGCAAAATTGTTATAAGGGATGAAGAATGTCATTATATATTAATAAAAGGGGCAATTCACTAAGAAGAAATAACTATATTAAATATTTATGCACCTAACCTGGATGCCCCAAGGTACATGAGGCCCACACTGGCAAAACTGAAGTGAGAAATAGATGTCTCTACAATAATAATTGGAGACTTAAATACACCACTCTTAGTATTGGCCAAAACATCTAGACAGAGGATAAAGAAAGAAAGAGAGTTTGAATAATATGATAAATGGACTAGACCTAACAGACATCTATAGGGCATTGCAGCCCAAAACAGCAGTTTTGGTTCCATAAACTGATGAATAAATAAACAAATTGTGGTGTATACAAATGATGAAATGTTATGCATCACTAAAAAGAAATGAGTCATGAAGTATATGCGAACTTGGATGAACCTGGAGGATATTATGTTGAGTGAAACAAATCAATCACAAAAGGACAAATACTGTATGATTGTACTATTTGAACTGAGTATACTGTGTTAGTATACTGTGTAAACTCATGGAATTAATAACTATAATAAAGGTCACCAGAAAATAGATGGAGGATAGAGAATGAAAAGTTGAGGGTTAATCTGGCCTGAATTTTTTAAAAAGTTGTTTGGAAATCTTTGGAAATGAATAGAAATGGTTAAAGCATATCATGGTGTTTGTAACTAGCAGTGCTATTGTATGAGTAGGACAAGAGTTTGAAAAGGGAAGTCTAAGGTCATGTATATTACTAGAAGGAAAGCTAAAAACTGTAACTGAAAATGTATAAGATAGTAAAATACCATGTAAAATAAGGGTGATATTGCATATATAAGACAGTTTTTACAAAATATAAATGCAAATATACTACAGAGAAGCAAAAACATAGCAGTCATGTACCTCAGGTAAGGTATAGAGAGATTGAGAGTGATGAGTATTGTTTGTTTGTTTGTTTATTGTTTATTATTAATATTGGAATAATGAAAATGCTCTGTGAGTGATTGGGGTGATGAATGCACAAACGTGATTAAACTGAACATCATTAATTGTACTCTTTGGATGGATTATTGCTTTATTAACATGTATCAATACATTGAAAAAAAAAACCTCCCAAAGATGAAAAGTCTGGGACAAGAGATGGCTTCACAAGTGAATTTTACCAATCATTCAAAGACACTCCAACTACAATCTTGCTCAAGCTCTTCCAAAAAACTGAACAGGAAGAATGGTACCAAACTCATTCTATGAAGCCAAAATCATACTAATACCAAAACCAGATAAAGATACTTCGAAAAAGGAAAATTACTGACCAATATCTATAAAGGATATATATGCAAAAATCCTCAATAAAATACTTGCAAACAGAATCCAAAAGCACACTAAAAGAATAAAACCCATATTCAAGTGGGTTTTATCTCAGGTATGCAAGGGTGGTTCAACACAAGAAAATCTATGAGTTTAATAAACTACATTAATAAATTGAAGCAGAAAAAAATCAAATGATCCTCTCAATTGGTGCCAAAAAGTCATTTGACAAATACAGCACACTTTCCTGATTAAAAAAAAAAAAAAAAAACACTCCAAAATATAGGAATAGAAGGAAGCTTTCTCAGTGTGGTAAAGTGCATATGTGGAAATCATAAAGTTAGCATTGTACTCAACCGTGAAAGACTGAAAGCTTTCCCATTGAGATCAGGAACAAGACAAGGATGCCCACTGTTACCACTGTTAGTTAATATTGTGCTAGAAGTTCTAGTTAGAGCAATTACACTAGATGAAGAAATAAAGTCACCTGAATTGGAAAGAAGAAGTAAAACTTTCACAATTCAATCATGAGTTGATCTTATATCTAGAATCCCCTGAAAAACCCACAAACAGCCACTAGAATTAATAGACAAGTTCAGCAAAGTGGCAGGATACAAGATTAATATGTAAAAATCAATAGCATTCTAAACATTAATGATGGGCAGTCTGAGGAAGAAATGAGAAAAAAATTATTCCATTTATACTAGCAACTAAAACAATCAAATGTAAACGAATAAACTTAACCAAGGACATAAAGGACCCGTATTCAGAAACCTACAAACATTTCTAAAGGAAATGAAGAAGACTTAAATAAATGGAAGGTTATTCCATTTTCATGGAGTCAAAGAATAAATATCATTAAGATGTCAATTCTACCCAAACTGATTTACAGATTCAACATTGTCCCAATAAAAATCCCAACATTTTTTGCAGAAATGGAAAAACCAATTATCACATTTATTTGGAAGGGTAAGGGGCCTGGAATAGCCAAAAGGTCTTAAAAAACAGATGAACAAAGTTGGAGGACCCTCACTTTCATACTTTAAAGTATGTTACTTAGCTACAGTGTTAAAAAAAACATTGTACTGGCATAAAGACAGACACATTGACCAATGGAACAGAATTGAGAACTCATAAATAGATCCTAACATCTACAGTCAAATGATTTTTGACAAGGCACTCAAGCCCTCCCAGCTGGGGCAGAACAGTCTATTCAACAAATGGTGCTGGGAGAACTGGATATCCATGTCCAAAAGAAAGTAAGGGCACCCCTATCTCACACCTTATACAAAAATTAACTCAAAATGGATCAAGGACCTAAATATAAAAGAAACTACTATAAAACACCTAGAAGATAATGTAGGAAAACATCTTCAAGATCTTGTGGTCGGGAAATGGCTGTGGCTCAATCAGTAGGGCTCCCGTTTACCATATGGGAGGCCCCGGGTTTGGTTCCCGGGGCCTCCTGGTGAAGGCAAGCCCGCCTGCACGGCGCGGTTAGCTGACCCAGCGAGCACAAGCAGCAAAGGGGGGATAAATGAATAAATAAATAAAATCTTTAAAAAAAAAAAAAAAAAAAAGATCTTGTGGTAGGTGGTAGTTTCTTTTATCTTACACCCAAAGCACGATCAACAAAAGGAAAAATAGAAATGGGACCTACTCAAAATTAAACACTTTTGCACCTCAACAGACTTTGTCAAAAGGGTGAAAAGGCAGCCGACTCAATGGGAGAAAATATTTGGCAATCACATATTGAATAAGCGTTAATATCCATGATATGAAAAGAGAACATAAAACTCAACAATAAAAAGACAAAGTACCTGATTAAAAAATGGACAAAAGACTTGAAAAGACAATTGTCCAAAGGAGAAATACACATGGAAAAGAAACACATGAAAAAATGTTCAACCTCACTAGCAATTAGAGAAATGCAAATCAAAACTACAATTAGGTATTATTTAACACCTATTAGACTGGCCACTATTAAAAAGATGGAAAACCATAAATGTTGGAAAGGATACATAGAGATAGAAATGTTTACTCACTTTTGGTAGGAAAGTAGATGGTACTATCACTGTGGAGGACCGTTTGTAGTTCCTAAGGAAATAAAAGATAATCTTGCCAGGTGTCCTAGCAATACCATTACTAAGTATGTACCCAGAAGAACTGAGAGCAGACACATGAACAGACATCTGCGCACCAGTGTTCATAGTGGTATTATTCATGGTTGCCAAAAATTGGAAACAAGCCCGGTGTCCATCAATTGTTGAATTGATAAACAAATTGTGGGGTATACACACAATGGAATATTAGTAAGGAGTAAGAAGTAATGAAGTCGTTCAACATAGATGAACCATGAGTATATTATGTTTAGTAAAACAAGCCAGACACAAGGACACATACTTTATAATTGTGCTATTATGAACTAAATATATTGTGTAAACTCATCATGTTAATAATTAGAATATAGGTCACCAGAAAATAGAAGGACAGTAGAGAATGGAAAGCTGAGGCTTAATCTGTTCAGAATTGGTAAAACTTGTTTGTAAAGCTTTGGAAATAAATAGAAATGGTTAAAGCTTATCATGGTGTTAGTAACTAGCAGTGCTGTTGTGTGGGTATGACAGTGGTTAAAAGAGAAAGTCTAATGTCATGTATATTACTAGAAGGAAAGCTAAAATCTGTAACATGAGTCTGTATAAGAATGTAAAATCTCATGTAAAACACAACAGAATCAACCCTAATAGATGTAATCTGAGACACATACTCACCAGAATGTCAAATTCTAAAGATAAAAAGATAATTCTGAAAGCAGCAAGAGAAAAGTTTCATCACATAAAAGAGATCTTCAAGAATATCTAATGCTGATTTTTCTTCAGAAACCATGGAGACAAGAAGGCAGTGGTATGATATATTTAAGACACTGAAAGAGCAAAACTGCCAGCCCCAACTTCTTTATCAGCAAAACAGTCCTTCAAAAATGAGGGCACGTTTAAAATATTCACAGCTAGACAGAAACTGAGAAAGTTTATCAATAAAAGACCTTCTTTAAATGAATTACTAAAGGAAATTCTGCTGGTTGAAAGGAAAAGACAGGACAGAAAGGCTTGGAGTAGTGTGAAAAATGAAGATCTCCAGTAAATGAAATTAAAAGGGTAAATTAAAAGCACAATAGTAGTACATACTTAATATACAACTCTTTTCTTTAATTCCTATGAGTCAGAACACAGTTGAACAAGAAAAAGTCATATTTCCTAATAATGAACACACAAAATATAAAGAGGGAATGTGGGACAAAAACAATATAAAAAGCAGAACCAGAGGGATATGGTAAGAGAACATGTATGCTATTGAACCTAAGTTCAAATCTTTTCAAATTAGTAGATTAGAGACATAAGTTTTTGTAATACAACCCTCAGGGAATACACAAAAAAATATATTTTAAAAATATACAGAAACAGAAATGAGAAAGTAATTAGTCAGATACATCACAAAAGGTCAACTATACAGAAAAAAAAGTTTACAATAAAAGAAAAGAGAGGCAAGAAAAAGATAAGACATATCATAACCAAAGAACAAAATGGCTGAAGTAAGTACTGCCTTTACAGGTACAGCAATGAATATTAATGTATTAAAATTCCCAATCAAATGACAAAGATTGGCAGAATGGATTAAAATGTGATCTAAATATTCATTGTTTTCAAGAGAGTCACCATAGATACAAAGACACAAGCAGGTTGAAAGTGATAGGGTAGAAAAAGATATTCCATTCAAATAGTAATGAAAAATGAGCTGTGGTAGCTATACATACTAATATCATACAAAATAGACTTTAAGTCAAAAGCTTTTACCAGTGAAAAGGAAGGATTCTATATATTAATTAAAAGGATAATCCACTATGAAGATATAAGAATCATAAATATGTATGCACCTAATAACAGTGCCCCAAAAGACATGAGGCAGACAATGGCACTTTTGATGGGAGAAAGTGAAAGAGACAGAAGGAATATTCAACGAAATGATGAGAAAAAACTCCCCCAACTTAGAAAAGATGTGAATATGCACATTCAAGAAGCCCAGAGACCACCAAACAGGATAGAGATGAAGAAAAATTCACCCATGATATAATGATGACAGTATCTAATGCAAATGACAAAGAATGAGCTTTGAAAGCTACAAGAAAAAAAACTTTTTATATACAAGGGAAGCTACAAACCAAAGAGGAAGAAGGCAGTGGGTTATAATACTTAAAGTGCTGAAAGAAAACAAATGTCAACCAAGAGTTTTATATCCAGCAAGACTTTCTTTTTAAAATGAAAGAGATATTAAGATATTCTCTGATAAACAAAAGCTGAGAGAGTTCAACAACACTAAGCCTGCCTGACAAACAATGCTAAAGGGAATTCTTCAGACTGAAATGAAAGGACACTAGATAGTGGTTCAAAGTGGCAGAAATAAATAAATCCCTGTGGAATATGTAAACATCTGTGTAATTACAAATGCCAATATTATTGTAGTGTATTCTTTTGTATATAATTCCATGTCTTACTTCCTACAGTTACTAAAATGCAATTGCATAATAAGCAATGATTGCTCTATGTTATTTTACATACAATGTCTAAATATATAAGTGGTAATAAGTACAAAAATAAGGTGGGGGACAGCAGAGTGTAGGAAATGTATATTTACATGCTATTTAAGTTAAGTTGGTATAAAGCCAAATATGATTTTTATATATTTAGAATGTTAAACATTTACGCCATGATAACAACAAGGAAAAGAGATGGAAAAAAATATCCAGAAGAAATGATAAGGCACTCAGTATGGCACAATGCAAAATATCAGACAAATGTAAATTAAACATTAATGGAAAAGAGGGACAAAAAACGGCTTAAGACTTACAAAGACTAAACAGCAAAATGGCAGAAGAAAGTCCCATATCATTAGTAACTTTAAATGTAAATTGATTAAATTATATAATCCAAAGGCAGAGATTATCAGAATAGATTAAAAAAAATCATGGCCCAACAATATGCTATTTATTCCATATGCAAGTTCAAGAGACTCACCTTAAATTCAAAAGCACAAGTAGAATGAAAGTGAAATGATGGAGAAAATATACTATACAAGTAGGAACCAAAAGAGAGCTGAGGTAGCCATACTAATATCTGATAAAATAGACTTTAAGTCAAAAACGGTTATGAGGGACTAAGGCAGTCATTATATACTGATAAAGGGGCAATCAACAAGAAGATGTAATACTTATAAATGCATATATGCCTAATAGCAGATCCCCCAAATATATGAACTAAATACTGATAAATATGAAGGGAGAAACTGACAGTTCTACTTTAATAATAGGAGACTTTAATATTCTACTCTCAATAATGGGTAGAATATCTAGTCAGAATGTCTATAAAGAAATGCAAGCCTTAAATGATATTCTAAACCAACTAGACCTAACAGCATATATAGAACAAATGTACCCAACAGAAAAAGAATACATATTATTTCTATTGTCCACGGATCATACTGCAGGATAGACCATATATTTGGTCACAAAACAAGTCTCAATAAATTCAAAAATATTGAAGTCATACAAGGTATCTTCTCTGGCCACAAGAGAATGAAGATAGAAACCGATAATGGGGAGAAATGGAAAATTCACAAATATGTGAAAATTAAGCAAAATATTATTAGACAACCAATGGATTAAGGAGAAAATCATAAGGGAAATTAGGAAATATATTGAGGCAAATCAAATGTAAATAAAAATACAATATACCCAAACTTATGAAATGCATCAAAGGCATTCCTGAGAAACAAAGTTGTAGTTCTAAATGCTTATATAGAAAAAGAAGAAAGATTTCAAATCAGAAATCTAACTTCAATACTGGAAGAACTAGAGGAAAAAAGAGCCAACTAAACCTAAAGGAAGCAGCAGAAAGGAAATGACAAAATCATAGTGGAAATAAATGAAATAGAAAAAATAAAACAATAGAGAGAATCAACAAAACCAAAGTTGGTTATTTGAAAAGATCAATAAAATTGACAGAACTTTAGCTCGAATGGCAAAGAAAATAAATAGAGGATACAAATGATGAAAATCAGAAATGATTGGGAGCTATTACTACTGACTAAAAGAGGATTCTATGAACAAATGTATGTCAATAAATTAGGTAACATAGATGAAATAGTCAAATTCTTAGAACACACATACAACCTACATTGAATCAAGAAGAAATAGAACTCAATAAACCAATTACTAGTAAATATATTGAATCAATAGAAAGAAAGAAAAAAAGCCTCCCAACAAGGAAAAGCCCAGGATCATATGACTTCACAGGGGAATTTTACCACACATTCCAAGAAGACTTAACTCCAATTCTGTTCAAACTCTTTCAGAAATTTGAAGAGGAAGGAACACTCTTTATGTCATTCTATGAGGCCAACATCACCCTCATACCAAAGCCAGATAAAGATACTACAAAGAAAGAACACTAAAGACAAATATCCCTTACAGAAGTAGATGCAAAATTCCTCCATAAAATACTAGCAAAAGAGCATATTAAAATTATTATACACCATGATCAAGTGGAATTTATCCATGATAGGCAAGGTTGGTTCAACATAAAAAATCAATTAATGTAATACACCACATTAACAAAACGAAGGAAATAAAAAACACATGATCATCTCAATTGATGCAGGAAAGGCATTTGACAAAAACTAGCATCCTTCTTGATAAAAACACTTAGAACACTAGGAATAGAAGGAAATTACCTCAACATGACAAAGGGCATATATGAAACTCTCAGAGCTAACATCTTATGCAATGGTGAAAGCCTGAAAGCCTCCATTCTAAGATCAGGAATGCACAAGAATGCCCACTATAACAATGGTTAATCAACATTGTACTGGAAGCTATTTTTAGAGCAATTTGAGAAGAAAAATTGTCAAAGTAAAAGGCATCCAATTCGAAAGGAAGAAGTACAACTTTCCCTATTTGCATATGATATTATCCTATATACAGAAAATACAGAAAAATCGATAACAAAGCTCTTAGAGCTAATAAATGAATTCAGCAAAGTGGTGGGGTACAGCATCAAAACCCCAAAATTAATGGTGCTTGTATACACAAGAATTGGCAAAAGAAATCAAGAAAAAATTGCATATATAATAGTAACTAAAAGTCTCAAATATCTAGGAAGAAATATTACAAAGAATGTAAAGGACTTGTAAGCAGAAAACTACAAACCATTACTAAAAGAAATGAAAGACCTAAATGAAGGGAAGGACATTTTGTGTTCATAGATTGGAAGACTTAATATCACTAAGATGTGAATACTACCCAAAGAAAAATGTTCAACATCACTAGCGATTAAGGAAATACAAATCAAAACTACAAAGAGATATGATTTCACACTTATTAGACTGGCTGCTATTAAAAAGTCGGAAAACTTTAAATGTTGGAGAGGATGTGGAGAGATAGGAACACTTATTCACTGTTGGTGGGAAAGTAGAATGGTACAGCCACTGTGGAGAACTGTTTGGCAGCTTCTAAGGAAGTTGAATATATACTTGCCATGTGACCTGGCAATACCATTACTAGGTATATACCCAGAAGAACTGAGAGGAGTGACACAAACAGACATCTGCACACCAATGTTCATAGTGGCATTATTAACGATTGTCAAAAGTTGGAATCAACCGTGGTGTCCATCAAATGTTGAATGGATAAACAAATTGTGGTTTATACACACGATGGAATATTATGCAGCAGTAAGAATTAATGAAGTAGTGAAGCGTATGACAACATGGATAAACTTGGAGGACATTATGCTGAGTGAAATAAGCCAGACAGAAAAAGACAAATACTGTATGATTGCCCTATTATGAACTAAATATAGTTCATTGAGTTAATAATTATAATGTAAGTCATCAGGTGCCTAAGGGTTGCCACCTGAGAGCCTCCTTGTTGCTCAAATGTGGCCTCTCTCTAAGCCAAACTCAGCATATGATTGCATTACCTTCGCCCCAACGTGGGACATGACTCCCGGGGATGAGCCTCCCTGGCAACGAGGGATTAATACCAAGTGCCAACTGGCAGCTTTGCACAGTGGCAGTATCGTAGCCAATGAGGTTTATCCAAGGCACGATTATTGCTAATTGAAAACTTTTGCCAAGTGCCAACTGGCAAAACAACTGGAAAAAGACCTTGAATAAAAGGGGGAAATGGTAAAGACAAATGAGTTCAAGTGGCTAAGAGACTTCAAAGAGAGTCGGGAGGTCATCCCAGAGGTAACTCTTATGCACACCTCAGTAGGAGCTCATAGAACATCTAAGTGCCTATCACCCCACTCAGTGGGGTTCCTGAGAGCTCCGGAGACACCCTGGTCCTATATAAGGGGGGATAGCCCCAGAGACTGATGCCTTATCAGTGGGTT
>JAKSZT010053791.1:13882201-14031317 GCA_026826555.1 Tolypeutes matacus
TATGGTGATTCTAGCAATGCAAGAAATTATAACAATGAGGTGGAGCCAGTGGCCACTTGACACTTTTGGGGTAGGGAGGGGACGAGCAGTTGAAATACAAGGGCTTCTTTGGGAGTTGGAGGTTGTCCTGAGTACTGTTGTGGCAATGGATGTAGGCCATTTTAAATCAGCACACACCACTCAGAACTGAGTGGGAGAGAGTGTGGTCTACAGTGTGAACTGTGGTCTATGGTTGGTGGCAAGGCTCCAGGATGTGTAAGTTCATTGAGGGTGGTGGGCCACACTGTGGGAGATGTTTGTGTGGGATGTGATGGGAGGTGTGGGAGGTGGGCAACATGGGAATCCCAGTGGGTTCCGTGTAATATTTTGGGTAATCTAAGCACCTCTTAAAATATATGTATATATATATATATATATATATATGAACAACATTTTTGTAAGCAAATACACATATATGCATATATATTTATATATCATTTTGCAAATGTTTGTATGTATTGTGAGAATTTTGATTTTTACCCATAATAAAAAAAAATAATAATAATGTAAGTCATCAGAAAACAGAATGAGGGTGAAAATGGAAGCTGAGGGTTAATCTGTGCAGAAATGGTAAAAATGTTCTTTGTAAATTTTGGAAATGAATATCAATGGTGAAAGCATACCATGGTGTTTGTAACTAGTAGAGCTATTATACGGGTATGACAGTGGTTGAAAGAGAAAGTCTAAGGTGAGGTATATTACTGGAAGGAAAGCTAAAAATTATAACAAGGCACTGTATAAGATAGTAAAACCTCATGTAAAACATGAACATGTTGATATTGCATATATATGACTGTTTTTAGAAAATATAAATACCAATAAACTAGAGAGAAATTTATAGAATAGCAGCATTCTATGGCAGGGGAAGCATCGTGAGATTGAGAGGTGATGAGTTTTGTTTGTTTGTTTGGTTTTTGGGTATTATTATTATTATTATTGGAATAATCAAAGTGCTCTAAGAAAGACTGAAGTGATGAATGCACAAATATGTGATTACACCAAATACCATTGATTGTACACTTTGGAGGGATTTATGCTTTATTAGTATGTATCAGTAAAATTGATTTGTTAGGAAAATTAATATGCTTGATTACTTTTATTAAAAATATAATGTTTTATCAAGATAAATTTAAAATTTTGATCTTAAAACAAATCTTCAGAAATCTGCCTAGTAGAGACAACAAGGGTGACTCAATTATATATATGTCTCTGAATTTCTTTCCATATAGTTTGATATTTTGCATCATATATTGAAATAGGATTTATAGTGCTATACAGATATGGCAAAAAATAGAGGAGCAGCAATTTAGGAAAGACTGCTTTCGGTGTCTAGCAGATCTCTATCATAAGTAAATTGGTCAAAATACTCAACAACAAAGACTGTACAATACTTTAGCAATTTTAAATATTATGCCTTATGAAATCTGGTTTTATTGGAAAAGAAATCTTAATAAGCAAGAATAAAAATGTTCCCATAACATTGAATGAGAATGACAAGTTTATTCAAGTTCAAAATACAGAAATATGTAAATGATTATCCTAAAGTTAGAATGTACTATTTGAGAATAAACTGATTCAGTGTGGAGGGGTTATTTGAAAAACACTTGGGAACTGATTTACTTCTTTATCCCTAAAACCCTAAGAGCAAAAGTGGAATTTAAAAAGTGACATTTTAAGTGATATGCCAACCCAAGTGAAAAAGTGGTGCAGGAATTCTGGCAGCTAGAAGAACCTTACATGGAAATTAATTGTAGATGAATATGAAAGCAGAGAAACCCTGACAGCTTTGTGCAGAATTATGGATTTCTGTGTAATCCTACAATGTTGGGAAGAAGTTGAGAGGTAAGTAAGGCTCTTTTGGAAGTTGGGAGACAAGCTTAAATAAGTAGCCAACTAAATTAAAGTAAATTAAAGCAATAATATATAAAGTAAAATAATAGGATTAAGTAATGCCATGGGCTTATTTATTAAAAAAAAAAAAAAAAAAAACTCCCAGCGTAAAAGTGTTGTACCAAGTAATATTCCTTACTTATAAATATTTATATACTTTTGTGAAATGATGCCATGAAAACAAATATTTAAGATAATTTCATAAAACTGAACAGCTAATTGTTTTATTTGTACCAGTAATTAAAATTAAATGTGCCTTTACATATCCATAGAAAGTAAATCCTGTAAAAGCATCATAAAAATGGTAAGTAATTATTTTATTTTGCATCAATAATTCTTTGAGTGCTGAAGCATGAAATGTGAAAACTCTTCTAGTAGTTTGCATAACTATAAATATGACAGTGGGTTCATAAATTTAAACAGCATTTTTAAACATACCCATTTTGAAAATACCATTATTGTGTTTAACTATATGCACCCTCATAGCTATTACTTTCATATTATGTCTATATAAAACTTAATTACTATAAAATTTTTTGTTAATTTTTAAAATCCTTAAGGGCAAATAAAATTGGGTTTAACTCTCATTATTAATCAATGTAGTTCATATGTTGAATTAAAAAAATTCTGCCACCTAGTGGATAATTGCCATTAGATTTTTGACATACTGTGTTCATTTCCATAATCTTTTTCAAATACCCATTAGTGAACTGCGTGTAGAATATAACCCAAATACATATAAATAAGACATTGTATACATATTATGATCTAATATGCATATGCTCATTTAGTTTTAGTTGAAAACTTCAACTTTTGCAATTTGTTATTCCTTTTATAATTTAATATGATTTTTTCACTATTATCAGATTGAAATCAATCAGGGTGATGCATTTAAAAGCAAAAAATACTTTTTGAGAAATTCATCATGATTATTAAAATTCACAGAAGTAAAAATGAAAAAAAGTGTGTGTATATATATATGTTTGCATTTGTATATACACAGCCGCCACACACATATATTTTTGGATTACCAGGGATGAATGTAGTAATACGTCATTGCACTTTTTACTTCTGCTTTTTAAACTAGGCTTTAGCCTTTGAATCACTGTATGTAAAGGGCGAATGCCAGTTTTCCAGTATAACAGCTGGCATACAGATTGTAGCATTTACATAGGGCTTGCATTTTGGGGAAGATTATATAATGACAAAAGACAAAAAAATGGAAAACTTTAGAGGTAAAATGAGCATATAAATTTTAAAAAGTTAAACAAATAAACTTGACATATTTAACACAATATCTTCACATATAGTAAGAATAAATATTACACTTTTTAAAAAAATTCAAGTTCACTCATCTGATCTGTCATCACGCAGATATGCTTTGAAGAAGGAAGTTAAATCTCTGTGCCAGATTGTATTATTTATATTAGAGAGTAATCTATAAAAGAAAGTAGAATTAAAATACCAAATGCTGGCATGGATGCAGAGTTACTGGACCCTTCATTCATTGCTAGTGGGGATGCAAAATGGTTTGACCACTTTGGAAACCGAATTTGGCAATTTCTTATAAAGCTGAACAGATACCAATTATATGATACAAAGAAATGAAAATTTGTGTTTTTACAAAAGTGTGTATAAATGTTTACAGTGACTTTATTTATGATTTCCAAAAATTGGAAAAATATGTCTTTTCATTTGGTCAATGAATGATAAAATGTGGTACATTCAGATAATAGGATAATGCTTAACAATAATAAGGATCAAACTGTTAATATATTAATAGCATAGATGAATCTGCAGTGCAATATAGGTGAAAGTAGCCAGAATAACAATGCTATATATTGAGTAATTCTATTTATAGAACTTTCCAGGAAAGGTAAATCTGTGGTGTCAGAAAGGAGATCAGTGGTTTCCTGTTGTTGGGGATTTGGAAAATTTATTATAAAATGACATCATAAGTAAATTTCTTGGGGTGATGGAACTTGATTGTTTTGATAGATACACACATCTATGCATTTGTCAAAACTCATAGGACAACACACCAAAAATAGTGAATTTTAGTGTGTGTAAATTAATGACTTAAAAAGAAGCAGATATTAAGACAGTGATCATACACACTGCCTTATTCACAATATCTACAATTCAAATTACATTATTCTTGATAATATAAATTGGTAAATAACTGCTTATAACATAATAGAATAAGTTCAGGTTTTGAGAGCAGAAATTGGAATCTCCACTTAAGTATTATAAATATGTGACTGAAAAACTAACTTTGACTTTCTCAAAGTCAGTTAATACAAGTAAATAAGTTAATTTAAATTGATAATTCCTACCATCAGCCTTTTAAAAGACTCAAATGATTTTGCATGCCTAGTAAATACCAGGAATTCATGAAATATTGCATAATTATTTAAATTATTATATTAGTGTTATTAGCGGTAACAATAACCATATTAGTATTATTTTCAATTCAGTGTAAAATTGAAGATATCAACATGAGCCAAAATTGAATTCCCTTTTGATAAAGAATAGGAGATTATCACACAGGAACACTTAGTAGTTTTTAGTATTTTGCAATGCAAGCTACAACAATCTTCTCAATGATCAATGCAGACAGAAAAATACTAAAGTCGTTTTTATAGATATATTATATATGTGACACCTATGATTTGTAATATTTAAAATTCAGGTAGATTTGAATAGCTTCTTTTAATGCCAAAATCTATGCCAACTAACCTAAAATATTAAGTTCTTCTACAGTAAAATATCTGTTGTCTTAGTACACCTTTGGGGTTTTACTATTTTTTATCTTCTACATTTTTAATCACTATTATCTAAAGTAATTTTTGGCCAGTTTTTATGTAAAGACCAGAAAATATGGCATCTGTTAAAGAATCTGAAAACATAGGTAATGTGTATTTACCAATAATTTATCATTTGTGTTTAAAAATTAATTCAACTACTTTAATGGCATGTATATAATTATAAATGGATATATCTCTCCTTTATAAGTACATTTCCTAAACTCTCATTTTTTTTAACTTAAAAAAAAAACAAACTATCTTCTTTAGTCCTGTTGCCCTCTGATGCTCTATAATTTAGGATATATGATATTAAAGAATCCAAAAAAGTGGATTTTTCAAGATAGTGATTTACTTATTTTAAACTGTAAGGATTCTAGAAATAGAAGTCAAGGTGGTTATGGAAGCTCCATGGATACAAAGGATCAGAATCTTGCTTTTTGTTTCTTTTATAAATTTTCCTTCTCTGCCTTCCCTAGTGAATGGTTTCCATCTTCGGTATCAAATTATTATTCCATGTGGAAAGGATGATATGAAAAGAGAAAAAGACACATCTCCCAAATTTGACAATCTCTTTTAAACTCAGATAAATACTCCACTCAGCAAGTCTCATTCATTTGGTCACCCTAACTGCAAGGGAAGCTATAAAATATTATTGTTTAGCTGTGGTGAAATTGAAGTCTTGTTAGGTAAGAGGTTGTCGAACTATATCCATCCCTCCCCAACAATGATAAACTCAAGATCTTACCTAATTATTCTGTGAAGCCCAAAGTTTTTATATTTAGGTTCTGTTTAGACCTTGCTGTCATTTATGAATGTAGGTCCTCTTATCTGTAATCCATAAACAAAAATACAATTTATCTATCTTTATCATATTCAGTACATAATGGGAGATGTGTGTAAACTCAAAAATCTCTCTGAATCAGAAAATGGAAAATGAAGAATATCATAACAGTAATAAAACTAACAATTCACTAGTTCATAGAAATAATCCATCTTGCTTTTAGAAAAATAGAGATAATTGATGCCTACTCTGTTTCTGTAAATTTAGCAAGTATACATAGCATTCAAGTGATACTTAATGAGAAATGAACCTGGCACAAAATTCATACTCAATTAATATATATTGAAGAATGAATAAATAAATGAAGTATCTCAGTAGGAAGATATGTTTTAGTTAGCTTATCTTTACATATGCATTATGTAGCGGTTTGGCAGTTTGATGTAATTATGAATTCCAAAAATAGATACTGGATTATGCTTGTAAACTGGTCTGTTAGTCTGGGCATGACTAAATTATGATTAGGGCATTGACTGGGCAATGTCAGTAGGGTATGGAGCCCCACTCCTTGGTGGGGCAGGAGTCAAATATAAAAGGCATGGAAAAGAACAAGAGTTGGAGCAGTTTTGATGTTGGAGTTCTGGTGAGGAAGGAGAGAAGGCCCCGGGATAGAGACAAGCCATTCCCCTGAGAGTTCACAGCTGGCCTTGTGGAGAGAAGCAAAGCCTAGAGAGCCTCATAGTCTACAGCTGGCCTTGTGGAGGAAACAGATGCGCTAAGTCCAGAGAGAAACACAGCATCAGGAAGAGAGGAACCCAATAAGCCTGAACCCTGGTAAACTTCAGCAGCTGTCTTGCTCCAACACGTGGCAACGGACTTTGGTGAGGGAAGAAACTTATGCTTTATGGCCTGGTAACTGTGGACTTCTACCCCATATAAATACCCTTTATAAAGACCAACCAGTTTCTGGTATTTTGCATCAGCATGCCTTTGGCTGACTAATACACATTACATAAATAATTTGAAAAAAATCGAAATAATTACCCAAAAACATCATATTCAGAGCTTTTTTTTTGCTCTGGAATACACTAAAATAAATAATTCAGGAAAATATCTAATGCGTTCTCCATCTTCCTTCATCTATGGATAATATTGATTAATCTCTTTACTTTTAGAAGAACCATTCATATTAAAATAAAATATATTTAGAGGTTTTAGCAAACATGAAGTGTTTGCCCTATTGCATTGTCTCATAACTTGATTTCCTCTTCTTTTTCATGAATGATTCTAACTTTTACCTGAGGCATCATAATCTGTCATCATGGAGATAGTCACATATGCCAGCATCCCACTGCTTGTGTTCAATTTGCAAACAGTATGTGAAAGTTTGTCAAATTCATGTGTTTTCAGCATGCTACTTTGTCACCATCTTGCAGGTTAAAAAGCCACCATATCTACTGCTGCAGTTTTCCCAGCAGAAAACAGGTGTGTATTGATTACAGGGTCGGCGGGGAAACAACATTTTTGTCTCCTCCTTACCATGTCATTATAATGTAAAATAGCAACTAAAAAATGGCAACAAGCTGATATGTAGTGAACTGGAGGTAAAGTTTCCAGGTGTTTGGGAACTTCTCAATGTCATTTGGCACAAAGTTTTGATTTTCCTTATTTAATGATAGCATTTTGCTTACTGCTTCTTTTAAGGGTGTCTACATTTTTTTTACAGATGTATTCCTATTCTCTCATATTCTCTCTCTTTCTCTCTCTGTCACACTCACCCATTCTCACTCCCTCTCCCTCACTACCCTCTACCCTCTCTTCAATATATATAAATATATACTGAAAGGCTGCATGCCAACATTTAGCAGTGGTTTGAGATCATGATTACAGCTAATCTTTTCCCCTATATATTTATTTCTTTTCATTTAGAAATTTTTTCTTAACTAAACAGATATTTGATTTGCAATTTTTAAAAGTGGATTACTAAGAATATAGGGTTTATAAACTTGGATGTGTAAATACATCCTAAAGGTAATAGAATTATATGTCGTTGAATAATATATTATTTTTTAATCATTTCAATTATTTTCATTTCTTTATAAAATGTAATGCATAATAAGGATATCAAATAAAATACCATTTTTATTACCATTGTGAAGATGTGATTTTAGCACATTATTGATTATGATTACTGTTGTACATTTAAGTAATACCTGTTATTATGGTTCACCAGAAAATTTAATTTCTTATGAAAAGTTTATTTGGAAGATGATAAATTAGAATGTTACTACACATTTTTAAAAGATGTCAGGATTTGAAACAATTTACATAAATATTCTACAGGGAGAGAAAATAAAATTTAAAAGCCTTTGAACCTCCAAATATCAATAAAATTGAGAAGAAAAATTATGAGAAAATATGAAAATGAAGAATAAGAGAACGATGGGTAGGCTGACTCTAAATTAGCATACTCAGATTCTGTTCTAATATGTGGTGTTATGTTATTTTATTGTTTTTAGAAAGATAAAATGTCCTTTTCTATGCCTATACAGGATGCTTTGTGTCTAGAGATAAGGTCAAAATTTATTAAAATATAGCTGGTAAAACATCTTACACATGGATTAATATTTGCCTAAACTGTATTTTTTGAGCACCTACTAAATTGTAGGCACTGTGTTTGCACCGTGAATGTAAAAAATAAATAAAAACAAACACCTTTGCTCTCCACAAATCAATAGCTGTCTAAAGACAAAGAAAGACACAAGTAACCACAAAATTGAACGGAGGTAAGCATAAAGTGATGTAGAATCACACAGGGAGTGCTAAAACTCCCTGAAACTACCCTAGGTAGGCTTTCTATCTTTGCCATTCCCATCACCTAGTCCTGACCTTCAGCTACCTGCAATCCTCAAACTAGCTTCTCTGACACATATCAATCAAATTTTTTCATTCTTTATATTTAAAAATTATTTCAGCCCTATGGCTACCATGGAGACTGATAATGTAAACTGTTTTAAATTTTTTAAAAAACGAGAGCCACAGCAGCAGCAGCAGCAATAAAAGGCAATAGTAGCAGTAAAAATAATATGTAACATGTGTTGGAGTCACCGTATCCCAGAAACTCGCAGGCTACACTCAGACATCACCACATTGGATCCTCATTCAAACTTATGTAATTGCACAGAAATGAGATCTAAAACTCAAAGAGGTTCAGCACCATGCTCCAGTAGTAAAGCAAATATCCACATTAATATTTGTCAGAGTCTAAGTTATTAATTATTATGCAGATGCTTATATTTGCATATTTTAAAGTATGAAAATTACTTTTTAAATAAATTATCCCACTTGTTGTTTGTAGAAATTTTGTGAAGAGAACATGATCAGTCTTATATTTTTTAAGACCATAACCTTAAATCTTAATAGACATACAGTAAATTTCTCTCTTTTTACATTTATAATTCTTTGAATTTTCACAAAGGTATACCATCACGTACATACAACTTCAATCAAGTAGCAAAACATTTCCCTCATACCAAAATGTTCCCTCATTTACCTTCGAAATCAACACCCAGCCCCTCATCTTTAGCCACAGTCAACCACCAATCTGTTTACTGTCATAATTATAATTATAATTTTCTGGAAAGGCATCTGAATATACTCTTTCAGTCTGTAGTCCTCTGAGTCTGGCTGATTTCACATGCCATAATCCAGCTGATTTTCATCCATGTTGTTGCATGTATCAGTCATCACTTCCTTTTTATTGCTGAACAGTATTCCATTGTTTTGGCCGTATGGATGTATGCAGAAAAGGTTACTCATCTGTCCAACAAATGGGCATTTGGTTTATTTCTAATTTTTTGCAATTATGAATAAATTTACTCTAAACATTTTTGTAGAGGTTTTTTAGTGGTAATTTATTATTGTTTCTATTGACTAAATACCTCAGAGGGGTAAATACCTCAATTATTGGGTTGGCTCATATGTTAAACATGTTTAAAGTTACAGGAAACTTTTCTCAGGCTTTCTTTTTTTTTTTCATGAACTTAACAGTTTTGAGGATTAAGCGTCAGATATTTTGTAGAATTCCCTCAATTGGTATTTTTTTGTTGTTTTTCTCATAATTTACATGGACATTTGGAATTTGCAGAAGAAGACTACAGAGGTAAAGTGCCATTCAAGTACCTACTATAAACGGGACTTCATGATGGATATTAACCTTGAGCCTCTAACTGAGAGAATGTCTGTCAGATTTCTCCACTTGTAAAGTTAATCCTTTCCCCCGTTTCCATAACTGGAAGGAAGTCACTTTGTGAAGCCAGAATATCAGGAATAGGGAGTACTGGGGAATCAGACACAAGCTCAGCAGCCATTTCCCAGCCTTCATCTATGCCCGCCTCCTTTTCTTTTGTGCAAAGATCTTTCAGACTGTTTCCGTTTCAAAACCCAGGGGAGATGTTAGGTTAATGAAAAGGCCCAAGCACTCTTAAACCTGGAAACTGGGAACAAGCAGCTCCAACTGCTTCTAAAGGCAAGAAATCTCAGTGGAAAGGCCCCCTCCCTTAGGTTATATAAGCACCCTTGCCAGCAAAGATTTGTCTCTCCCCTCCAACATGAAGTGTCATGCAAAAGGAGCTGCCACCCACTAACCCTGACCTGAGCAGTTGGCCTGCCAAGAAGAGCAGCCATGTTGGGATCTGTGGTGATTTGAAACTGTATGCACCCCCAAAATTCATGTTCTTAAATTTAATTCATTCCTGTGGGTGTAAACCTATGGTAAGTAAGACATTTTGATGAAGTTACTTCAGTTAAGTTGTGACACAGGATGGGTCTTAATCTTCTTACTGGAGACCTTTACAAACAGGATTAATGCAGGGGAATAAGAAAAAGAAAGTCACTGAAGCCAGAAGCTAAAATCAATGAAACCTGGAAGAAAAGGGAGAGACCAGCAGACGCTGCCATGTGCTTTGCCATGTGGCAGAGGAGCCAAGTATCGCCAGCACGTGGTCTCTGGGAAGCAAGCATCACATTGATGATACGTTGATTTGGGCATTCTTACAGCCTCAGAACTGTAAGCTTGTAAGCTAATAAGTTCCCATTGTTAAAGCCAACCCATTTTCTGATATCTGCTTTCAGCAACCTAGAAAACTAAAACATGGTCTCTTTCCTTGCTCTTTTGGACCCTTTACATTGTGTAATGAAGCAGTCATTTACTGAATGTTTCTGTTGTGCATGGGCCTGTGTTCCCATGAGGCCCTGTATAGCCACTTCCTCCAATGGGAGTTATGCTCCACAAGTTTAAAAAGCCAAGTATTTATATAGGCTACTTGGAATTCTTCTGCAAGACAATTTGTCTCTTCTTCCCTCTTTGTTTATTTATTTATTCAATCACTTATTTATATTAGAAAGGACTCATAGATATTTGTTTTATTCTTTTGGCTATAATGCAATACTACTTTCATTATTTTGTTGTTTAACTTGTTCTAACTTTGGTCATTGGGAGCTATTCTTCTGTACATCTTTGACATACTCTCATCAATGGCTTTTGTTTATTTTGAGTATTTTCTTACTTTTTGACACTGCAATATACTCCAGGTTCATTTTGTGTATTTTTGGCTCCAGTTCTAGAATGAATGAATGATTTCTCCAAGGATCCCACTCTAACACTGAGAATCATAGATTCCACGAGCCACTACCCTTTTACTTAATTTTTCAAGCCAGTATACACATATAGTGATTTCAGAATTGTTTAACAATACCCTGTTGGATGCGGTGCTCATGTACAGTTCTTTTGCCTTTAGTCTTAAAGTTTCCACACATTTCCAAAGTTATGTAAATCAGTATCCTTTTCTCCAAACTCCTATAGTGAGGTTTTTAAATATATTTGTATTATGGTTAGAATATTGGTCACAGTCTGGGTTCTGTCCTCATCTACTGACCACCTAATTAATTTTTTAAAATTTGCTTACTCTAAGGTCTTTGTGATATAAATATCTACATATTCACTAAAGCATCATGTATCCTCCATTACAGTATAATATAGAATAGTTTGATATACCCTAAAATATCCCGTTTTTAATTTATTCAATCCTCCCATCTTCCCTGAGCCCATGTCAACCACTGGTCAGAGTCTCTAGAATATTGTATTTTTCAGTATGCCATTGAAATGAAATCATACAGTGTGTAGCTTTCTCTGACTGGCTTATTTCATATTGCAATTTGCAGTCCATATTTATGCATGCCTTTTCATGGTTTATAAGCAGAATCTTATTTATTACTGGAGTGTTCTATCGTATGGATGAACCACAGCTTGTTTATCCATTCACTTAGAGAAGGAAACCTTGATTGCTTCTAGTTTGGGGCAATTATGAATAAAAGCGTAAAAGCATTCGCATGCAGGTTTCATGTGGACATAAATGTTCAACTCAGTTGGGTAAATACAGAAGAGCACAACTGCTGTATTAAATAGTAAGGTTATGTTTAGCTTTGTAATAAACTGCCAAATGGTCTTCCGAAGTGGTTGTACCATTTTGCATTCTCACCTCCAATGAATGAGAATCTGTGATATTCAGTATTCTTGGGAATAATTAATGATGCTAGGTTTTTTTTCTCAGCCACTTGTTAAAGTTGGGACATTTTCTATCATTACTTCTTAATATATATATTCTTTTTGCTTCTTTCTCTCATTTCCTTCTGGGATTCCCATAATGCATGTGTTGGTAGTTTTGATTTTGTCCCAAATGTTTATTAGACTCTTCACTTATCTTTTTGCTCTTCAGACTGGATAATGTCATATTTCCTATCTTCATGTTTCTGGATTCTTGTTTTCTGCCTGCCCAAATTAGCTTTTGAAAACATTCTAGTGAGTTTTTTTTTTAATCAGTTATTGTACTTTTCAGCACCACAATTTTATTTTGGTTCATATTTATAATGTCTATCTTTTCATTAAATTCTTGTGTTTATATATTATTCTTCTGATTTCTTTTAATTCTTTTTAATGTTTTCCTTTAGTTCATAGAACATGTTTAGGACAATTGATTTAACATTTTTGGCTAGTAACTCCAATTTATGGACTTCCTCAAGGAAAGCTTCTGTCACTTAATTTTGTTACTTTGGGTGGGCCATTAATTCCTCTTTGCATGTATATGATTTTTTGTTGAAATCTGGACATTGATTGTGTTGGCTTGGAGCTATGTACCCCAGAAAAACATGTTCTTCAACTTAATCCATTTCTGTGGGTGTGAACTCTTTGTAAATAGGACATTTTGATGAGGTTACTTTGGTTGGGTGTGAACAAACTGAATCATTATGGGTCTTAATTCTATTACTGAAGGTCACAGAGAAAGAAAGAAAGCCACGAAGGGAGCAGCCAGAAGCTGAAAGTCAATAGATCCCAGAAGAGAAAGGGAGGCCAGGAAGGCACGCCATGTGACAGAAGAGCCATGGACCAAGGATGACAGGTAGCCAGTCCCAGAACACCAATCTTTGGGAAGAAAGCACTGTCTTGCTTACACCTTGATTTCAACTTCTCAAAGCCTCAAATCTGTGGACCAATAAATCCCTGTGGTTTAAGCATCCCCATTACATGGTATTTGCTTTAACAATGAGAAAACAAACAAATATTTAATGCATTAACTATAAAATTAGATTCTGCCCCTCCCCCATAGTGTTAATTTTCTTTCTTTTTTTTTTGGGTGTAGAAGTCTGTGGTAGTCTATTTGTTGGTGTCTTAAGTCTGTTCTTTAGCTTGTATTCAGCTAGTGTTAAGACAGAAATTTCCTTGAATGCTAGAAGCTAAAAAGAATAAAACCAAACCAAGCAAACAAAAATATCTCTGGCTTTGTAGATTGGCTTTGTGCTGGGGCTTTCCTTCACTGGTTAATTAGGTTTGCACTGAGCCTAGAGATCAGCCTGAGATGAAAACTGAGGGTTATTTTATGTCGTTTCTGAGCATATGTCTTTTCCTGGGCATATGCATGACTTTCTAAATTCCAGGTATGCACAGACACTCTGAATGCCCTACTTTACCAAATAAACTCTCCACAGATTTTCCTTCCAGGCCCGAGGTGCTCTATTGAATTTCTCAACTGTAAACTTCACCCAAGGGGGCTGTGGTTTGATTGTTCCTTTACTGGGTTGTTGTGGCCATGCCTACTGCTTGTTCGTCCTGAGAGAGTTCTGGGATAAGTGTGGCATAGCTGAACACTTTGGGTCAGTTTTTCAGGTAACCACTAAACGGTTTCTGCAGACATATGTATACCCTAATTAAATAACGTGTCTTCTGCTTCCTCTGGAACCAGAGACTAGGGGTCCACATTGGAAGGGAGTTTGAGATACCATCTTACAGACTGCCAGGCTGAGCCATGGAGGTGGTGGTGGAAGGGCTAAAGAAAGTGTCACAGGGCTTTTCTACCACATTTAAGTTGCATTTTTCTTAAATCACATCTTTGTTGCTATAAAACTTTGACCGTTTTCCAGATTTCTGAGAAGGTTGGCTCTGACAGTTTCTGTTTGTTTTGCAATGTTTCTGTGGGGTCATGGGATTTTGGAGATTCCTATTATGCCATCTTTCTGACAATCTGACTTATCTCTTAACAGTCCATTGTATTCCCTTTATTTTTTCTTAGAACAAAGAACAGCAGTAATTGTGTTAAATAATATTTCCACCCAGAAATGGCATCCTCTTCTTGTCTTAGACCATTGACTTTGGGGGTTGAGTCAATCTAGTCAGCAGGTGAGCAGAGTTTGGATTTTGTTGTTGCTAAGGTTAGCTATAAATAGTTCATTGCACCACAGACTTCAAATTTTTCCCACTGTAGGCTGCTGCTACTCTGTGCTTAGTATAGTGTCTGGGTCCCAGAGGTTTTACTGTTGTTTTTATCTCTTTCCTTTGTTCTTACTCCATCATTAGTTTTCAGTTATTCCTGAATACCAAGAGGTAAGTTTCCAAGCCCGCCCCAGTATCTGGCAGTACATTTGTCTTTCTAATAATGACATATGTTTTTACTTCATATAAGAGAAGAGTTTCAGAAATTGGTGAGATCTTAAGTCAGTCTACCACTGAAGGGAGCATGCCCTTGTGTTTTTCCGTGCCCTTTCATCTTTCTTATGATTACCTGGTGTAGCTCCATGAACGAACGCCTTTAAGTGGGGTAAACTCTTATGCCAGAGGCTTTCTGATAATCTAAACGGTAACACTAACCCACACTCAGCCTCTAGGAATTCAATAAGATTTTAGCTGTATTCTTTTTACATTCTTTTAAGGAGTTCCACACTTCCCCCTCCACTATGCCAAAAATAAAAAAGTTCTTGTATTCTATTTATCCAGGAAGGGATTTATTACTCTGCATTTCAGTTTACCTACATGACTGGTGACTTCATCTCTCCGGTTGGCTCAAGAAAGAGGAGATTGCCTGCATTACCTATGCTTTCTTGCTATCACAGTGGGAGCAATATTATTTTGTGGCTATGTTCATCAACATAAAACTTATTCTTCCATTAATTACATATTCAAAATGAATGTGATGATGTATTCAGTGTTTCTGGCACAACTGACATGAAATATTATATAAACCATTCTCTGTATTACATACCTCTTTACATTCGAAAATAGCACTATTCAATGGAATTTCTGCAACAATGAAAATGTGAAGTTTGGTAGCTACTAGCCATTTGTAGCCAGAAAGCATATGAAATATGGCTAGTGAGACTAGGGAATGGATTTTACATGGTATTTAATTTTAATTAATTTAAATGTAAATAGTTGCATATAGTTGGTGGCTACCATGTTGGACAACACAATTCTAGAATTTACATCTCTATGCATATTCCTACCATTTTCAATTGAAGAAAAACTAATTAGGCACAAATTACTCCATTTTACACTTAGATGGACACAAATAATATGCTCTAAACCCATCTCTTAAAAAACAAACAAACAAATATCATTTGTAGGGTCAGTTTAGATATGTAGATAACTAAGACTTTATTGAGCGTGACTCGTGACACTTCATATCCATATCTAAAAATATTCATGATAACCAACAAAAAGAGTACTTTTTTCTTAATCAAGAAAGTTGGATTGGTGCAAAAGTTTACACAAAAATTACTTTAGTTACCCATATTATTTCTGGAATACCACCCTGGGGGATTATGAGACTTATTCTTCCATATAATGCAATATGTATGAATTTAACAAATATTATTTCTTGAAATAAAGAGAAAAATCTATTTTATCATGGTACTCAATGTTGACCAAAATGTATATAATGCCATGGCCCAAAACAAAATGTTGAAAATTGGGAAGTGCCAAGATGAACTATTAGAACTAGAGAGAACATTGTCAAAGAAACTTTTAAGAAGGGAGTGTCTCTTTAATGACAGAGGGATCAAAAGATATGCTTTGAAAATATCATCTGGATTTGGCTATCAGAAGGGCATGAAGGGGTAAGGGACAAAGACAGAACAATTGTAGGAAATCTGCTTTTTTACCTTAGTAGTTAAATCCTAAAACTTTAGGATTAGAAGAATCTAGTTTGAATCACTCAGTCTTATCTCATCATATAATACATTTGGAGGTTAAGCCTCAGAGAAGTAAATGACTTTGTCCAGGATCACATAGTGTGTGAGTGACCAAAGCTAGATTCCAGTCTAGTTCCTCTGAGGTACATTCTAATGAGTAAATATTATTTATTGGCATAAAATAAGCAGTTATTTGACATTAGGGCTATACAGATAAATAGTTTGAGTGTATAAGTACTTGGCAAACTTTTTTGAAAATTTTTTCTTGCACACAATTTTAAGATCAAAGAAGCAGATGTTTATATTGTTTATACAAAAAGAGAAAGGTCAGATAGTCAGAATTTTACTGATTTTAAGATCTACTTATTCTCAGGTCAATTGTTTCCTGAGGCATGTCTTGTGATTAGTTGAATCTAACTTACATTTTAATTTAAGGAAAGGGCAGTAGGAGTTAGGGGATGCTAACTTACCTATGCCACATATACAAATAAAACATTTTTAACAGGGGTTGCTAATTTCTACTAAAATTTGCCCCATGTAAAATTTTGGTTTTTTGATAACTTCATATCAGACTGATTACAAGAATTAATGAATTTATTTCCAAAGTTTTCAGAGAAGATGACAGATTCTGTTATGAAACAATTCCTGTCATAATACTTTAGGGATAGATAACATAATATTAAAATAAGGGCTCTCAGGTGATTCTGATGTGGCTGTTTCATGCACCATACTTCGAAAGACATTGTTCTAGTCCACATTTAAGACAACAGAGATATTGTGAAATGAAGTAAAAACAAAAGTTAACCAAAAATATAAAAAGAGCAAAGTAATTTCCCAGCCTCAATATATTTTGATTGTTTTTGTTTTGTTTTGTTTCTTTACTTTCAAAACTAAAAATATCCATTGGGGAGGGGGTTTACTTGTATTTCTCCGAATAGCAAAAAATAAGCTCCATAAGTATCAACGTTGACAATTACATACAATCAGCCTCTAGACAGAAACTGATCAGACCCATGTAATTTATCCCTTAATCTTCATCCATTCTGGCCATCCTTTTCTCATTAGATTTGAAACACACTAATAGTTTATACTAAAATTGGAAGTGTTAATGGAAAAATAGCAAAGACAGACCAGAGAGCCAGCAATCCTAGAATTGTAATTTACATTCCAGTGGGAGCCATATACAAAAAGACTTACTTTAATTTAATCCCCAGTTAGGGGTCTTATTTTTAAAAGCAAAAAAGAAACATTGAAATGGGCTCTCTATGAGCATTGCATGTTTTTTAATATAGCTAGATTACAAGGTAATAACATTTTTGCAAATTTCTCAAAGCTTATGTTCCCACACTGGTTTAATTGCCACAAACCATTAGGTGAGAACAATTTTTCCTAAGAAACATATTAAATAAAAATGTGAATGGAAAGAAACTGTTTCAAATATCTTAAACTGTAAAGTGTTTTTCTTTTGTGAAAAGAAAGAAAAGATTTTGTTCTAAATTTAGAATTTCTCAAATTGCTCTTTTTTACATATATCAATAGCAACAAACTGTTATGGAAATAAAGGAGGTAACTTTATTCAAACTTGGCACTCTCATCCAAAGTTCTAGCTCCATTTAGCTAGAACTCCTTTCTCCCCTTTCCCTGAGGCTCTAGAGGTGGTAACAGTGTCCCTGCTGTTATTCTCTGGGTGCCTCACTATACCTTGCCTGAATGTTTAGCCCGGCATTTCTCAACATTGACACTACTGACTACGGGGCTGGAAAATTCTTTGTTTTGCAGGGCTGTTTGTGCATTGTAGGATGCTGTTAGCATCATCCCTGTTCCCTGTATGCTAATTGCACTACCCTCCACACCCCCAATCAGGGATGACAATCACAAATGTCTCCAGATATTGTCAAATGCACCCTGGAAGACAAAATCACCTCATCCCCATCCTGGTTGTGAAAGCACTATCTTACCCTGTCTCATGATGTTTTCTTTTCTTTAAAATCTTTTATCACCGCTTTTGTAGTAAACTCCATTTCCTGTCAGGATCCTGACTCATATAATGGAAAATTATTATTTAAACCTATGGGAAATATGGATTCATTGACCAATGTCAGTAATTTTAGAGAAGCAAATTATGATTAGCTTAATCTATATGGTAATACTATCTCAGACCATAGAAAATCTTTAATTCTCATATTTGTGTAGGAAAACGTCTTAATTGTGTATTTATGGAATTTGCTTCATAAAATAATCATATCCCAACTTAGAACTTTGTATAAATAATAACAAATAACATTACAACAATGTTTTAACTTCACCAAAATGTCAGAATAGTAGATTATATGAAATAGTCAAATTATTCTGAAGGGTTTTAAGAATAAAGTTAACTAACCCAAAGCTTATAAAATATATTGATACTTATCATATGAAATTTGTAAAAGAATCAATATTAACATGAGATTTTATTATAAAAAATATAACAAGCTTAATATAACAGTAACAATTAACATAAAATATTATAAAATGGGTTGTCATTAATTCTCCTTCCCAAACATTTTCAACTCTCAGCTTTCAGAGCAAATGAATTGTATTTTTCTGTCTCTTTGAAGTTAGGTGCAGCCAATTGTCTTTCTGTAACAAATCAAATATGTGCAAAGCAATTTCTTAGACTTTTGATTTTTGGAATTAATGTCTTCAAATTGTCTCCATATATAAATACAATATAGTAAGTAATGGTCAATCTCACGTATTAAATTTAAAAAATAGGAACATATATCTTTGGTTAGCAATGATGATATCTTAGTTCATTAATTTTAACGTATTTCATTTTTATGCTCCTCTTAAAATTTCACGCTAATAAAAAGAAAGTCAGTTTCTTGGGGATAAAACACTGAATGTAATTATAAACATCTTAGACTAGCTTTAACAGCATATTAAATCACATAGAAATATATTTAATTGCTTAAATAAATGAATAGCTAATATTTGTATCACATAAGTCTTAGTACTTTAAGAAGTGTAAACTACTTCAAAATTAATTCTCTCTAAAATTATAAAATAATCCTTCAATTATTAGCTGCTCTTAACAGTCTTAACCCTTGAGAACTGTGGAAACTAAAAATTTACTAATTGTAGTAAAGCTGAATTTAAAGTCCATGTATTTTAAATCTCCTTAAAGTGATGTTTCTAATATATATATACACATATATATATATGTATATATATAATTTTCCTTTCTTCTCCTTCTTTTGCTTTCCTATGCCATGAATTTCTAGATCATAAAATATGGTAAATAAACATAGACCACCACATACTGAGTTCTCTAACTGATAGAAGTTATAGGAAAATCAAATTATTATTTAAAAAAGTATTTACAATGTACAAAGAAACATGAAAGAGGTCCCATATGCAAATTTATTTATCCTCATAACTACACTGTAGGGATGTTTTGCTGCTGTTTATATGATTTCTAAAAGTATAGGTAACAAACTTAACTATTTAACTATATTATTGAAGTCACTACAGAAGTAGGTAAACAGCTGCTTTGAAAACAGGTTTTCCTTCATAGAAGGATGATTACAGTAGCAAAAACCAGTCTCTTAAAATCCTTATCAGAGTCTCAAAACTAGGAAGAAGTCAGCAAGCAGAAAAGAAAGAGGGTTAGGTTCTCTTTTGGACACAGCTTTTCAATATTAAGGAACTTTATATGTAAAATATATATGTTTATGCATTGCATTTGCATAAAATTGGAAAGGAGAATGATAGCCTGCTTCACAAATATTTACTATAAAATATAAACTACATAAATAAAGGGAATTTGACTTGTTCAAAGTTGCATCGCCAGAATATTGGCTAGAGTATAGCATATTTTGCAATGTACGTATTTGTCTTGTTGATGAAATTGATAAAGGAATAATTAATCATATCCACGTTGGGATTATATTGTGAGGATGTGAGAGGAAGAGCAGAGGAGAAGATATTGTAAAAAGTAACAAAGCACAAGAAGTTATTACAATTGTGGATTTACCACAATAGTAGCCTTTATTTTTGTCTAATAAACATTGTTCCATAGTGGCCTTATGAAGATATTATAACCTCAGATCTTAATGTACATTTACTGAGAGAACATTGTGCAGGAATATTTCATACACTATCTTATCTTAACACTGTTGTCACTGCATAAAATGTGCATTGTAGTAACAGTGATGGCAATTTTCATGCTAGCAGCAGCCAGGCAGTTCTGTTGTGACTAGCAGCCATCAGCATTCAGGAAACTAGGTTTCTGGAATATGATTTGTATAACCAGAATCTCTCTATATATATATTTGTATTAGATCAGATGCTATGGTCTCTTTAAACTTCTAAATGGATATTTGATTGATACACTTTTTATCCTCTTTTGAGCCATTATGGAATGTTTGTGAATTTGACAATTGGCCGGGAATAGAGAAGTATCATGCTTATTTTTGAATATTAATTATCCCATTTTGGCTTTCACTATTGTTCCCTACCACACTCCCCATTGACTTCAGTCACAAACAAGTCTTTTAAAATAAACTGCACATTACAGCAGCACGGCCTGGTGAGTGAAGAACTAAGAGCAGTACCAGAAACCACTAAACCTCACACAAATGATGTCAGTTAGGTCTGCCACAGCAGCAAGCTGCATTCAATTATAAATAATAACACAACTCCGAGTGCATGCCCTGGGTTTTCAGCTGATTAAATATCATAACTATACCGGCTCCAGAACAGAGGCATAAAGGAAGGATTCCCAGTTTTTACCTAGAATCTGAAACGCTATCATTTAAGTGTTAATTGGTGTTACATTGTGCAGCAATGCTGTGAACTGACAAGGGCTCCCTGCTGTAATGTTAAAATGCTATGCATCTATTATCAGCCTGCTGAATTACCAGGAGTTTGTATAGCATCTCATCTGGTTGAAATAATGCAGGGGAACAGTAGGGGGTGAATGGGGTAAATCTGCAAATTAATAAATAAATTCAGTTCATGGACATCCAAATTATACCTCAATATCATGTATCCTACATTTTCTGTCTTTAAATGATTAAAGAGGAGCTATTTAAAGGAGATTTGGTCAAGTGTTTTAAAGTTATTATCATTTAGAGGTGAGCTGATTTTTTATAATTAAAATGCATATGTAATTTTTTTACTGTGCTCATAACATACACAAATAAAAGTAAACCTTCAAGTTCTCACATTGAATATTCAGTTGTAATGTCAGAAACGTTGAAAGGGTTCTGAGTAAAATACAAAAAAATTTAAGAAATAAAAAACAGAATATTCCTTGAAATATGAATACTCCTTTGTAATCTCAGCAACTGTATGAAGTAAATCCTTGTCTCAGTTTACACAAAAGGAAACTGACCTTCAAATAGTTCATCTTGGCACTTTCCAATTTTCAACATTTTGTTTTGGGCCATGGAATTATATATACTTTGGGCATCTAGTTCTTACTTCTCTCTGAATATTACTCCTTGACGTTTTCATTGTTTTCTTCCCTATATTTATGCATTAAGTATTTACATTTCTCAGGTGCTGTTATTAAGCATATTTTATTGAATGCCTATGATGTGTCAAATTTCTTCTTGGCTAGATGCAGCAGATTGATATTATTTATGAATTCCAAAAATAGACATGGATTATGTTTTTTGTAAACTGGTCTGTTCCTCTGGGTGTGATACCCTTTGATTGTATTAGATTCAGCTGAGATGTCTTTCATTAAATTATGTTAAGATTAGGACTTTGATTTGACCACTTTGACCATGTCAGTGAGATATGACTCAGGATTGAGTCCCTGCCCCTTTGGTGGGCTATATAAATAGGAACTCACCCAAGAAGACATACAGAAGACACAAGAGCTCCATAGACACAGAAGAGGAGAAAACTTGGTCATTTTGGTCTTGCCATCTGACAGAAAGGAGAAGGCTCAAACAGCTAAAGCTGGCTGGGAGCTGAGCATTCACCTGATAGTTTGTAGCTGAAGAGACCTGAGCAGCTAAGCAGGCCCAGAAAGAAATGAGCCCTCCAGCCTACAGCTGAGATCAGAAGTAGTTGGTCCCATGGAGGAAGAGGAAGAGGAAAGCTGAAACCTCATACAGATCAGCAACCATCTTGCTTCAACATGTGGCAACAGAATTTGGTGAGAAAATACCTCTTATGGTACCTAGAGTTGGACTCTTTAGGGCCTTGTAACTGTAAGCTTTTATCCCAAATAAAAACTCTATATAAAAACCAACAGGTTTCTGGTACTTTGTATCAACATCCCTTTGGCTGATTAATTCACTAGAGAAGTGTGCAAAATGCCCAAAGTCATGGCTCCCATGGTGCGTACATTCTAGGATTATCACTCTTCTCTCTTCTCAATCTGTTAGTGACAATTTCAAATTTAACCAATGATGCACTCAATGTATATGCCTCCTGCCCCTATCTTTTCAGCTCCAAATTAATGCATTCAAAAGCTTATCATAACTGTAAACTGCCACCTGAATATTCAATAAGCACCTCAAAGCATGCCTAAAATTGAACTCAAAATTTGTTTCTCTTTAATGTTTTTCCTCCTATATTTCCTCATCTCTGTGATAGCAATACCAACCATCTCTGCCACAAAAGCCAGAACTCTGAAAGCTATCCTAGGCTCACTTTTCCTTCCCCTATATATCCTTTCACACAGCTAGTCTTTGTAATCTTCTCTTGTAAATATGTTTAAACTCTTCTCCCATTTCCATTTTAACCATCAAGGATCAGATTGTTCCTCCTTTCAATTTAATATCTTCTTGATGTCTAATATCCTTATCACTCCAACATGAACTAGAACCCCAAATTTTGGTAGCCCAGAAGAAAGCAATCAGGACAAGGAGAGAAATGCTAATATGAGAGTAGTATCAGTAGAATTTAGAAAGCAATTGGATTTTGAGGAAAACAGAGTTTAAGATGACCAAGTCATAGCTATTATTAATGACTAACAAATTCAGATTGATACTCCTCACTTTTTAATTTTTTATTGAATGAAAGAATGAGTTAGGAGATATCGCATACCACATTATTTTTGTTTTT
This sequence comes from Tolypeutes matacus, assembly GCA_026826555.1. Lineage (NCBI taxonomy): Eukaryota > Metazoa > Chordata > Mammalia > Cingulata > Chlamyphoridae > Tolypeutes > Tolypeutes matacus. The sequence continues at coordinate 13,905,299 of JAKSZT010053791.1, forward strand.
GATTTTTCAAGCAGCAAGTCTCAAGATACCCACTCTGATTGAAGAAAAAGTAAGTCAAGCATAGAAGTTGGTCCCTAAGTGAGCATCTGTTAGCCAGATAACCAGAGGGTCACATAATCATCTGGAACCACATTTATTGGAGACTAGAATTTGGCAGCCTGGGTATGGGTGAGGGGTGGGGAAGATTTCAAAAAATGACCACATTTTAAATTTCCATGTGCCTGACAAAGGTGCAATATTAACTGCTATTGGGAGTTATACAATCATTTCATTTTAATACATCTCGTATTAAAATTCTCTTTACCACTCTTTCCTCAGCATCTACTGGGTGCTGGGAAATAGTCATGGCCCAGTCAGGTGATTTTCAGAGATCAGAGAGGATAAATGTTTTGTGTATCAAGAGAAATAAGCCTAGAAGGTATTAGGCCAAAGAATTATTTCGGTAGGATGGGTTACTTAGGGCCATTCCTCCACTGAGGGACTCTACTAGTTTGTTTGGTCACAGCGGATCCTGACAGCAACAGGCAAGTCACTGAAATCTATGGGTAACAGTTATTCTTTGCTGAGCTAGGGAGAATTTTTCAACACTGGCTTTGGGCAGTAACAGATAAATATCTTAAAAATTGAAACATGTAAAACAAAGTGTCTTCCTACATAAAATGGACTTGGGAGAAGCCTGAAATATTTACTACAAAATACTACGACTGTAAATTCATGGAGGCCATCCGTCCAAATTACAATAAAAAATCCCTCCAATCGTCCCTAAATTTGAAGAGAATGGTTTAACCCCAAAATACAGACACCATGAAATACATTTTCAAGAGAGAATTTCAGTGTGTATGTGTGGACACAGCAGAATGAAAATGTAAATTTTGTTAATATGTTATCTATTTGTCCTCTAGTCTTAAGCATGAGAGGGTACAATTTAGCCATATTTATAACTATGCCCAAAAGCTGTGTCCTGACTTGATTAAAATGCATGCTTTTTCTAGAATCTTTTGGAAATTCAGGCTCTTTCTGAAATTCTCTTCTTTAAAAGAGTTTCTCTAGCCATCTCTGGGAATGGGGAATTGCTACACATAATCAGAACTGATGTCTACTTTTTATTTATTCTTTTCTTGTGTTCACTTTGTCTGCAAATGGCTTGCTCTTACTGTCAATGACTCTGCCACATCTGGACTTGTCCAGTCCATTGACATCTGGGCTTTTTTTTCTCCCCACCCCCAACATGAAAGCTCCTTCTGCAATCTTTATCAGCTATTTCAGGCAAGTTTCTCTATAGCAGAGCACTTGTACCAATATTCTACCAACAGTGGTACATTTATTTTATTTATACCAGACCTTCTTGGGGAATCAGATTAAAGAACAACTGAACATAGACTAGCATTATACTAGGAACATTATCTAATACTATATCTGGGCCCTGTTTTGCTTTCTATCCCAAAGAGCCACTCTTATTCACTCCTATGTCTTTTCCCCTTCATTTTCCATTATCTCAACCTATTATCAACTTCTGGGAGTTCAGTTCATCAGACAAGTCTATTCTAGTTAGAATGCCAATAGTGGATTAAGATCAAATTCTCTCTCCATTAAAATAAAAGAAATCATCATTTATTTTTTCAATATTCCAACATTCAGAAACTGTTAAGATGGCCCTAAACTCTCATCTTTTCATGAGAGTAGGCTTCCCAGAACATACAGAGAACCAAACAGGAATTATTGCATAATTTCTCAAAATAAATATACAGGGGCTCTAACATAACTAACATATTCTCACAAATAAGTCTTTTAGAAAAATTGGAATTCTGAGCACTGACACAGAAAGAATTAGACTGGAAGATGTGACTTAAGAAAGAGATAGTCATGGTAATTTGGTATCATATGAAAAATATTGGTGGGATTTTAAATCAAGAGGAAATGATCAAGAAAGAGAAAGTTGAATCACATGTACTAGCTGTTTTTGCAGATCAAAAATAGTTGAATACTTACCATTTAATAAAATTTCTATTGATTTCATTTGTGGGGAATGATTCTGAGACTGCGGTTTTACTACTCTTTTTGTATCTCATATTCTTTAATTTCAGGCAGTCATAGCCCAACAAATCAAGTACATTCACTTTAAAGGCAAAATTCAATTTGCCAAGGCAGCAGAGCAGCACTGTCCAACAAAATATAACACAAATCACATGTAAGTTTAAACTTTCTAGTAATCACATGTAAAAAAGTTAAAAGAAATAGGCTTAATTAATTTATTAATAAATTTTATTTAACAGAATCTGTTTAAAATATATTTTAATCATGTAATAAAAATATGAAATACATATATATTACTAAGTTTTTGAAAGTCCAGTGTATATTTTTACACTTATAAGTGTCTCAGTTTGAAATACTCTATTTCAAGTACTCTATAGAATTTACATGCACACTGGGTTTTTATATATGTCTTTGGTGTTGGTGGATCAGATTCTATTGATCTATTTTTAATATCTCTTTTAAGCCAGAGTGCTTTTTTAAAAATTAGGAACAAACTTATCTACAATACCTATTTCCATAATATAATAAAAATAGTATCAGTGTGATCCTAGGGTATTAAACTATAATTTTGAAGAAAATAAATGCACTTTGAATAAGTTTGTTCCTGTGCTTTTTGTGTGAAAGTCATATATTTTTGAAAAAAGAATTATTTTCTACCAGCAGAATATATTGGAGACAATCCAGAATTATGGAAAAAATGAGAATAGACCACATGATAAAATTATGACACTGATGAACTCATAATGGTCAAGTAAAATTAAAATTTAAAAGTATATAAATACTATCAATAAATTCTAGGGGGAAAGTATTAACTGATTTAATGTGGGAAAAATTCTAACTTCAGAATCAGTTGACTTAATTTTATTCCGAAAAGCTATGATATCACTAATTAACTTTCCCTTATAGAGATACACCAGAATGCAGATCTATGGATCACTGATGAGCAAGAGCCTTTGGCTTCATTATTTTTCTGCCAGTACTAGCAAAGTACATCTTAGTGAAGTTCATGCAAATAATCCATATTTCCTCCTACCCATCTAACTAGTGCTTCCAACTGAAGACTTTAGAGGCTCAAAGTTCCTTCCAAAATTGGATGAAAACCTTTAAGGAAGTACAGCAGTCATTGCTAAAGGCAGGTGAAACCAGCATAAGTGAACTTAACTCAAGTGCCAGAGCTGGGATAAAATGTCCTTAAACTAAAAGCCCTGGTGACATCCAACATTTTGCATAGCAGCAGCAGGGGCTGGGGCTGAAGGGTATATAAGTCAAAGTTCTTTAGGGAATTTAAGTGATAGTTGCCATAAGAGATGCCTTGCAGTACAGTAGTGGCTCTAAAATATCTACCAGAATCCTTCTACTTCTGCTTAAGTGGGAGATACTCTCATGTTTCATTTTACTTACTAATATCACTCGATTTTAGAGGCCAGTAACTTTCCCTCTCAGTAATCTCTGGGGAAATATTAACTCTGGAGAAAGTCAACACAGTTTGGATACTCTGAGGCTTACTAGTATAATCCCCAGGAGCTTGAGAAGCTTCTTAAACCTGCTTATTTTCATAAGAGCCCCAAATTAATGGCCCAATCATGACAAAGAATCTTAATTTTACATTGATAGAGCACAGGTTAGTCACTGGTATGAATATGTGTAATTGATTTTCATAATTTAAAAAATGCTTTCTGATATTAATTCAACATGTAACATGAAGAAAAACAAACAAAATAATGCAATTGCTTGTTAAAAATCAATTAGTAGAATTATTTGTAGGTAGGAATGAAAGTAATATGAATTTCTTTTATAATGAGAGAACAACGTACCAGCCTGGCAATGTAGTCAGAGTAAAAACCTCAATTCAAATTTACTTTAGTCATGAGTTTGAAGAAAATTATTATAAAATATCACATTAGGATTGTTGTATCTAAAACTAACCATGCTTGAGAATTATTTGGTAAGATATTACAAATACTAATTCTGAGAATCTGTTTTAGATAGATAACTGAGCTAACATACTCACCTTCCCTTTATCCCTTAATCCAATTTAAATGACTATGAAATTATGCCAAAAGGGATATTTTCATAATGGCACTGAGAAGAGGTGGAACAGCCATAAGTAGCTCAGAGACATAGAAGAATTTCTAAAACACAACAATGGAATATTTTGAGGCCAAAATGCCAACAGGAGAAAGCTGCATGACAGGATGAGAATCATTTGCCATTCCTTTCAATGGACATTCTTCGGAGAGAGGTTTCAAGCTACGGATCTGCATATGCTGAAGCAGAATGGAATAACAGAAATGTAATCGGAGTAATTAGTTAAAGATCTGTGTAAAAACAGCTGTATCCGTTCTCTTATTCACCCACTCCGTATTTTTGCACATCTAGATAGATGAGGAGCAGTAGTATTGTCTTCAGATCTAAATTGAGATATCTTGACTCTAAAGTAACTAAATAAGGTGACTGAAAAGATGATTTTGGAGGCAGATAACAGAAATCTCAAATAAATATTGCTTATGTAATATAAATATTTACCTAATATGACAAGAGGACTGGAAGAAGAATTACTTGGGCAATGGTCGATAATTCTCCACCTTCCTCAGCTTATTGGTTAGTTCTTAGAGTCGGTACCTAATTCTCTCAAAATAAAATCACACACAGGCACTCAACATTGAAAAAAAGAAAATATCCATTTTTATTGGTCATGTAGTGTGTAGATGTGCTAAACCCACTATGCTAAACAAAATGAAGGAAATACTGATATACACACACATACACATATGCATACATGCATAGATTTAGACAAATTCTAATGAAATTTCAGATCAAGGACAAAGAGAATCACCGAACACATTTTTGGAGAGGATGAGTAGGTTATTTACAAAGAAGTAAGAATCACATTGCCATCATACATCCTATAAGCAACACTGAATGTTAGAAGATATTGTGCTAAAATCTTTGAAATGAGAGAATATTTTTGAAAATCAAAATTCTATATCCTATAAAATCACCAACCACATGTGAATACAAAAGAAATACAATCCATTAAAAAATAATTTAAAAGTTTACCACCATTTGTCATTTTTCTACTCCATTGTGATGGGAAGAATTTAAATAAGGAGGAAATTCTGCAACCTCCAAAAAAGCAATGGTTCCATTAAGCAATGCAATAATTATAAATCTCAGCATAGTTATACAATATTAGTAAGTATAAATGAATACAGCTTAGAGAAAATTAACTTTGTCTTCATGGAGTTTTCACTTAACAGTTTGTATGATTAAAAATATGGATGCTCTTTGTGATATGATATGTTTCTTCTATCATAAAGAAAAATAGAAATGCTATTAGGAACTCAAGGAAAAGCAATAAGCTCTATAATAAATTTAGAGCTCAAATGAAGCAAATTAGCATGTAGCAAAATTAATGTAATGTGACTTTTATTAGAGTCCATTTGCCCTTGATGGTTGGAATATTTTGTTTTTTTATATAACAGCTTAGTGGGATATATTTCACATACTATATTACTCTCCCATTTAAAGTATGCAATTCAAAGTTTTTTAGTATATTCATAGAGTTATGCAGCCATCCCAGCAATCAATTTTAGAACATTTTCATCAACTCAAAAAGAAACTGCATACTCATTAGCATTCCGTCCCCATTTCACCTCAACAACCCCCAACACCTTCCTTCTTTCAAGCCTTAGGCAATCACTCATCTACTTTCTGTCTCCAGGGATTTGCCTATTCTGGATATTTCATATATATGGAACCATACAATATGTGGTCTTTCACAACTGAATTCTTTCACTTAGCATAATGTTTTAAAAGTTCATACGTGTTGTAGCATGTTTTAGTACTTCAATATGCATTAAATTTTGCTTATAAAATTTTAAGAGTAGTTTAAAATTTTTATGTAGTTAAATGTTTTGAGCTTTCCTTTTGTGATTTACTCCTACCCTGCTCCCAGGACTTTAAAAAAAATGTATTGTAAGATATTTGTAACAAAATTTGCCATTTTAACAATTTTACATGTAAAATATTAAATATTTTCACATTGTTGTGCAACTATTACTATAACTCCCCGTTTCTCCTGCCTCCTACCCTCTAATATACTTTCTGTCTTTATAAATTTCCTTATTCTAGATCCTTAATAAAAGTGGAATCATATAATATTTGTCTTTTAGTATCTCATTTATTTCTCTTAGCACAATATTTTCAAGATTCATTTGTAGCATGTATTATTACTCATTCTTATGCAAGAATAATTTTCCATTTTATATACATACCACATTTGTTTATCAATTTATTTGTTGATGGACACTTGAGTTGTTTCTACCTTTTGGCTATTGTGAATGAAATTGCCGTGACTGTTCATCTACAAGTATTTGTGTGAGTCCCTGTTTTTAATTATTTTGGATATATACCCGGTTGTTAAATTGCTAAATTATACATTGTTTAAATTTTGAAGAAACAACAAACTGTTTTCCACTGTGACTGAACCACCTTTGGCATTGTACAAGGATTGCAATTTCTCCACATCCTTGCCAACACTTCTTATTTTCCATGTTTTGACTGTAGCCATCCTAGTAACTGTGAAGAAATTTCTGATTCTGGATTTGACTTACATTTCTCTAGAGACTAATCATGTTGAGCATATTTTCATTTGCTGGTTGAGCATTTGTATATCTTCTTTGGAGAAATATGTATTCATGCCCTTTGCCCATTTTTTTAGTTGGATTGTTTATCTCTCTGTTTTTGAGTTGTAAGAGTTATCCTAGCATGACTGGTGAAAAGACTGTTTGTTCCCTTTCAATGGTCATGGAAACCTTGTCAAAAATCAATTGATCATTGATTTAAGGCCTAATTTTTGGCTTTCAGTTCTATTCCAATGGTCTATTTATCTATTCTTTTGTCAATATGATACTGGTTTAATTACTGTTAATTAGTTCTAAATTTTGAGACAGGAAGTGTGATGACTACAACTTCTCTCCTTTGTGAGATTGTTTTGGCCATTCTGAATCCCTTGAAATTCCATGTGAATTTTAGGATTTTTAGGGATTTTCCAATTCTGCAAAAATTGCCATTAGTATTTGGTAGGGATTGCATTGAATTTTTATACATTTTTAGATAGTGTTAGCATCTTAACAATATTATGTCTTCCAATCAAGGAACACAAGATGTCTTTCCATATATTTCTATCTTTAATTTCTTTTAGCCAAGTTGCATATAAACACTACTCATTTTTGTTTGTTCATCTTGTACCCTGCCACTTTACTATATTTGTCTATTAGCTCTAGCAGTGTTTTTGTGGATTCTTTGGGACTTTCTGTAAAAGATGATCAAGTCATCTGCAGATTGAAATAGACTTACTTCCTCCTGTACAATTTGGATGCCTTTTATTTCTTTTTCTTGCCTAAGTGCCCTGGCTGGAACTTCTAGTACAATATATAGCAATAGTGAAAGCAGGCGTCCTTGTATTTTTCTTTTCTTTTTTTATTCATTTAAAAAATGTTTTGAAGTATATCATTCATACCTGAAAATACATAAACAAAAAGTGTATAGTAAAAATTGTGAACTTACAAAACAAACATGCAGAACATCACATAGGGCTCCCATATATCACCACACCACCAATACCTTGCAGTGTTGTGAAACATTTGTAACAAATTCAGAAAAAGCATTATCAAAATGTTACTACTAGCTATAGTGCCTATCTTATATTTGGTGTGTTTTCCCCCAACCCACCTTATTATTTTGTTTTGTTCATAAACTTTATATTTATTTAAAGAGTACAATCAATGGCATTGGGTATAATCACAGATTAGTGCATTCATCACTTCAATCAATATTAGAACATTTTCATTACTTAAAAGAATGAACTACTACCTTGTATTTTTCTTGATTTAGGGGGATAGCTTTGTCTTTCATCATTAACTATAATGTAAGCTGTGGGTTTTTCATAAGTGCCCTTTATCATGAAATATTCTGCTTTAAAGGTCAAAGTTTAAGGAACTTTTAATTTCTATTTCCTTCTCTGAAAATGTTTACTTCTGTTGTAATGACATTTTCATAATCTTGGCAATTAAAATACTATTTAATAGTCTTTAAATTTTGAAGTTGTATCTATACTGAAGTTTAGCTACTGAGCAGAATGTTTATGTTATAAACCCAATATTAGAAAACTAAGAGTTTAACAAGCAAAGTCGTGTGGAGTGGAAACGTAAAGAAAAGAAGCACAAATTTCTCATGTTGTATAATTGAGATACAAGTGATGCTATCTAAACTTAATGACTAAAGAAATGGGAACATAAGTCTATTATGTAAAATGTAAATATCAACTTTAGAAGCACTAAAAATACAACTAATAAGAAAATGAAATAATAATGATAGTTTTAAAAATAACAAATAAAATTTTAAACATTTAAAAACAATTTGGAATAATAAAAAAATAATTAAAAATACAAAATAAAAAAAATTTTGACATTATGTCTTTCAGCACTGTAAGAACTGTTATCTTGTACGTACAGTGACATTTTCTTCTGTTTATCCCCTAGTGTCTTATATATTTTTTCATTTTGTCTTCAAAGAAGCTTTAGGCTACAGAAAAGTCATGTACAGAATATAGGATAGTCCCATATACCCAACATCCTCCCCTTTTTCCCATTTTCCCTATTAATAACACTTTACAAGTGGATGGTACATTTGTTACAATAGATGTATAAATATTGTAACATTGCTATCAACCGTGGTTTACATTATGGTTTACATTTTGGACCATACACTTATATAAATTTTAATGAAATTTAACATGGCTTGTATCCATCATTGCAAGATCATGCAGAACACTTCCATTGCCCCCAAAATGCCCCTGGTTCTATCTTATTATTCCTCCCTGCCTCTCCCCTGGCAACCCATGGCACCACCAAATTCACTCCTTGAAGAACAAGATTCATAGTTACTTGCAACAATACTGAGGGCTTGATATACTGGCCTCTCCTCCCCTATTGGCCACTGCCCATGCTCTCAAGAGACTCTCACTCCTCAATTTGAGAACATAGCAGGACTCCCCAGGATGGGAGTCCAACACTTTCTCACTCATTATGTGGATCTCCACCCACTGATACAACATACTATGACAAAATGAACACTCATACACTCCCTAGAAGCCTTCCCCAGGTGCGCCCTGTACCGAATGCCCCCCACTTCCAACACCTTAACTGGTAACCCTCCCCTGCCATATTGCCAAAAGAATGTTCCCAGTGTTGTAGTTTCAACCACATAGATGCAAACCCTCAGTGTTCACCTGGTCACCCACCCACCCCCGCAACCCTACCTCCAGGTCCAGTGATGCAGTGATATTATTGGGTTGGGTTGTGCTGGTTTGTGAGGGGGTGGGGTAGGGAGGGTCGGGTGGACTATATGCTGATTTCTTAAATTAAACCCCTTAATATTTTTGAAGAAAAAGTAGAAGGCCATTATTTAGAATTAAGTGTAAAAGTATAAGAAAAATATAAGCTAAAACAGTAAATATTGTATGTTTGGGACTCAGATAGTAAGTAAAGGATAGGATGGGCAGAAAAAAAATTAATTTTCATCTTTACCCTTCAGAAACATAATAACAAAAGTAACATAAACCAAATTAAAAATATTTATCTTTAACTGTAGCCAAATCTACTGAATCAGATATTCTGAAATAGAGAAGAGCCTATTTTTTAAAAGCTTCCAGGTAATTCTTTCACACAACTACATTTGTTTACCACTGCTTTAACCAGACATTATAAAGCTTTCAATAATTTTGATGTTATATCAAAATTGAAGCTTGATAATTAATAATCTATATTTTAGATATTTAATAATTTATTTGATATGTAAAGTTTGAAAAATAATCATCTGAATTCTCATCTGTGCATATTTAACTTATAAACCATGAATCACAGGCTTGTTGGACCATCTGCTTATGGTTATAATAAGCATATATTTAGAAAACCTTTACCTAAAGAAATAAATGTTATGTTTAAAGAGTTGAAGTGTAAATATAATGAGCAAACCTATCATAATCACATATACTCAATGCCCATTTATTCTAGGCATTTATTTCATTACTTCTTCTCACTCAGATTATCTAACCTATATTTTGCTGTATTTAGGATTGAGGAAAATATCCCTGGTATTTCTTTTTTCAATTATAGTCTTAAATTTTAACATAAGGACTTAGGAAAAGATACTTCTATCATCCTTTTCTTCTTAATTTCAAGTTAGGTAAAGTCAGAATATAAAAATATATATACATTTTGTGTATGGTGTATAGTGTGTGTGTTTGTGTCCATGTGTGTGTAAGTCACTTTTGAAGCTATACAAAAGTGGCCAGTGTTTCCTAGTAAGATTTATCATCCATACTAATGAAGAGATTATAATATGTCTTCTATAGAAAGTACTTTTGTAAAAATCCTCTTTTTTTGGTCCCATTTTCAATATTATAGAGTAATTATATATTTTAATTGTGCAATTTCCATATGATTTAAAATTTGACTTAAAGCTATTGTTTCATGCACTAATATAATTATCTAAAGTATATTTGACCTAAAAAAGAGGATATTTGTTCATTGGTCTTTCTTTTAAATAACATCAAAATCTAAATATCAAATTATGAGGTTCTATATTTCTTACTCTAACACTTAATATGACATGAAAAAATATAAAATTTAGCCTAAAGGATGACATTTATTTTTCATTCATTTGTGCAATTTTCATGGATTCTATCTTTAAACAGTGAAACATTACCTAATGCACCAGGCACTGAACTTATCACTAGGTAATTAACTGTGCAATTAAGAAGAGGAGAGCATATATAGAGAGAGAGCTACCCTGAAAGTGTGGTCAATAAGGCAAACAGTGAAGCCTTTGATATTTGAGTGGAGTCTTAAAAGATGAAAATGTGTAGACCAGGTAGCTTAGTAATGAAAATACTAGTCACTATTAACACCAAGAAAAATGGAAAGGAGGCCTGAAAAGTTATTGCATAATCAAGAACTATTATTCATATAGAATGATTTAGCCATAGAATACCAAATGGGCACAATGGAATATGAGGTTGGATAGCTACTTTAATGGAAGGTCTTGGAAGGTTTTGCTTGGCACGTCATGGAATTTGGTTTTAAATGCACACAGATTTGAAGTGTTTTCACCTTGATCTCAGATAAATATTGTTTTCTCTCTGAACATTAATCAGGTAACTGTCTTGAAGGGTTTCAGCAAATGATTGAACCAATAATGTTTGAGGTTTAGAAAGTATAATACAGGCAAAAAATTCCTAGAGATAAAAGGGGACAATTCATAATGACCCAAATATTCAATTAGCCAGAAAGATATAACAATGCTAATTTTGTATGCTATTAGGTATATAACCTAAACTATTTAAAGCCATCGTGGAGCAAAATCCAAAATTATAATGGAGTATATTAACAAAACTCTTATAGTAACTGATGGAAAAACAGAGAAAGTATCAGCAACAATATAAAAAATTTAAAGAATCCATAGATGTGAACCTACATTCAAAACATATTAGCAATATGATTATAGGTCTATAAAAAGGATAATGTGTTATAATCAAATTTGGATTATTCCAGGAATATGAGTTTGGTTTAACAGTTTTTGAACATCATTCAGTTTAATTATCCACATTAACAAAATAAAGGAGACAATTCACATGCTTGTCTTAATAGATGAAGAAAAAACAAACATTTGATATAATTGAATATTTATTGTGAAAAAGTTTTTAGCAAACTAGAAAGAAAAGGAAACTCCTTCATTAAACAGAGTGTGTGTATGTGTAACTACCATCATATTTAATAATGAAATGTAAAGAGCTACTTGTCTAGATTGGGAAAAAATTAAGAAAACCCATATGAACATTTCGATTTACTAGAAGTCCTAGCCAGTGTAATAGTGCAATAAAAATAAAGTTTAATATAAGAAATAACTAATAACACCATCATTTACAATAATTGTGAAAATAGAAAAATAAATAAATCTACAGAAATTATAATAATTGATGAAATACAGGGTCAATATACAAAAATCAATTCTATTGCTTTAAGTGGGTAGCAAGTAATTAGAAATTAAACTAAAAAGGAATTAAATCATTTACAATAACAATACTTGAAAAAAATAACATCTAGGGATAAATCTAATGAAAGGTGTGCTGAAAGTCATCATTGAAATTATATACATCTTTGAAGACACTAATAAAGTAAAAAAAAAATAAAAGCATATAGAGCATATATTATATTCATAAAATAGTTTCTTAGTGTTTTAAAGACATCAATACCTTCCAAAATATTCAATGGAATACCAATAAAACAATCATTTTTTTTTTGTTTTTGTTCTAGAAATTGGCAAGTTGTTTCTAAAATTGATATGGAAATGTAACAAGTAAGAATGTCCTGGATATACTTGAAGAGACAGTAAAAGGTGGGGAGACATTCTTCACCAAACATCAAAATTTATATTTAAGCCATACTAATTAAGGGGGTAACGGATTGACAAAGGATCAAACACAGAGTCCAGAAGAAGCATTTAGTACTTGGCTTATTACCAAAGTGGCATGGTAGGTAGTGGGAAGTTGTGGTCTCTTCAGAAATCTGTGAAAGGTTGACTGAATATACATATGGACAAATAAACATATAGCTATAAAACATAATGATAAATAAACTTAATCCTTATCACAAATACAAGTAATTAAATAATTCCAGATATATTGTAGAAGAGCAAAACAAAGCTTCTAGAAGAATACAAAATCTTGAAATAAACAATAATTTATTAAAAAGGATTAATATCAAATAATAAAAATTTTGCTCAATTAGAAAGCATTAAAATGTTTAAGAGTCATCAATTTGATGACAGTATTAAAGAGAGAGAAGGGAAGTTATGGAGTAGGATGCAATGACTCAACAAAAGTTTATATTGGAATATATAGCAACTCTTGTAATTCAATAAGGAAAAGACAGACAAGCTAAAAGAAGAATTGGAAAGAAATTTGATCACCACACAAGAAATATATTCAAATCGCCAATATACACATTAAAATATACTTAACCATAAGGTGATAAGTATGATTAAAATGTAAAAGACTGACAATGCCAAGTGGTGAGAATGGGAGTGAAAACCAGGAAGAAATCAATGTCTTTACAAAGGGATTTGTTAAAACTTGTGTACTGGTTCATGAATGCAGTGACCAAGAAAATATTGGAGAGTAAGTTAGGTCATGAAAATATGTTCATGGTCTGTGTGTGAATATGTGTCTGAGTGTGAAATCTGTGTATCTGTGTGTGTATACGTGTGTGGGTGTGAAAGAGAGAGAAAACAAAAAGTATGTGCATGATGATTTGATATTTAAAAATCAGTGACAGGAAAAGAGACAGAGGGAGAGAGAGAGGGAGACTGTAATGATATGCACAAAGAACTAAGTTATTTGTTCTGGCTGGTGAAATAGATGTATTTTATTTTTCTTGATATTGCATGTATGTTTTCAATATTCTAAGTGAAAACTTATTGTATGATTATATTAAACAACCTTTTACACAGAAAAGCAAACAAATGATGATTTGGAGGAGTGAAATACTCTAACCCTCTTCTTTCCAGATGAGAGACTCCTACTGAACCAACACTTTTAGCCTTTGGTCTTTTTGTGCTGCGCCCCCCCCCCCCCCATCACACACATCCAAATTACCCCAGGCAGTAGGAGGAAATTATTTATTTGGGGCTTTTGAAAGATAAAATGAGATTCTGTCTCCCAGTCCCTTCCTTTCTCATATTGTGGTATCACCTGCCTTCTGGAATCTTCCTGGTTTGACCTCAGAAGGCTGTGAGTTTCATGGAACAGACCCTGGGCTAAGGAGGACAGTCTGCTGGCTTTTACACCCTGCCAATGTCTCTGTGAAGAAAAGACACCATGGGGAAAGCATTAACAAGCCATTGCTGCGACCACAGATCTAAGCAAATTGTTTTCTTTATCCATTTTTTTTTTCAGTGATAAAACATATTATCCTCTCAATCTCTCTGACTCCTCTATCTTTGAACTGAATCTCAATTTAGACATAAGTTGTATTATTTGTTGGTTCTTCTACAATGCCAATGAACAAATGAAAATGTGGCAATACCCTACCATTTGAGCCTCATAGTTTTTCTTTAAGATGTTATTCTCTTTGTGACTATTTTATACTATTTCATTGTATATTGAATCAAAAAAATATAAGCTTTTTCTACTTCATTGCTTCAGTTATCCAGTTTTATACTGGGATGACAGAGTAAACTATTTCTTTGGCCAGGATAGCTTTTAGAAGTGGGACAATAAAAGCTGTCATTGTTTAGGCAAAAGTTAAAGTTGTGGAAGACAGGGGGAAAGGAGATGAATTAGAAATCAGGAAATGGATTGCTGCAAAGAACATTTCAAAGATGTAATCCTCCCTTATGATAATAATCAAACATAATTTCCCTGCATTAATCTGTGGCTCATTTACTTTAAGTTAATAAAGAATTTTGGTGATTAGTATTTCAGAGAATAGGTTCTAGAGTTAAATTTTCTGAGTTCAAATCCCAGCTCTGTTGCTTAATGGACCTGTTTTTTAAGGTACTTAATCATTTTATGGCTGAGTTTTATAATCAGTGAATGGGAATAATGGTGGAACCTACCTCACAGAGTTGTATGGAAGAAGTGAGAAAATATGTATAAAGCATTTTGTACAATATCTGTGTGATGACTCAATAAATATTGAATCTATTATTATTTATATTACTATCATTACCACATTAACATGGTACATTTGTCTTCTGTATATTAAAGATAAAATTATGTAATATTCCATTTTAGCTGACTATAAAACTCAGGTTTTTCTTTAATTGTAACCTTCTTTGGCTTGCCGCTTCTTAGAATTTCTTCTCTATGCACAGCCCTGAAACTCCCAAGAACCACTGAAAAATACAAAAGAATTACTTGGATTTATTATTTTGATCTTATATGAATCCACACTATCTTCTTCTTGTTTAGTAGACTGGAAATTCGTGGTGGAGATGAGTTAACGCACTAGTAGTCCAACACTATTAAAGTTTCTAGTAGCTTAAAATAAAGGGACTTTTCTTCTTTCCATGGTTTTGCCACTAACAGGCCCCAAAGCCCCCAATTGAGAGTCAAGTTATCAGATGACTGTCAAGAGAGTCACAATAAATACATTGAAATCTCTGCAGAATCTCTTTCTTTTTGTCATTATTTCCATGGTCTATAAATCAATAAGAATATGTTGAATGCCTTCACAGCATTGCAACTTGGTGTTTTGAAGGGTGGACTCACATGATGTGTTTTATACTTTCCCTTTAAAATAAGCTGAGAAAACAGTCCCTTCTGCCTTTAGCAGTTTTAGGGCTGTGTCTAGCTCTCTAAGTCAGCTATACTGAAAAAGACTCCTTTCCATAAAGTACTGTCAATTCCTGGTTGCTTTCAGAAGCTTTGTCCTTTTTTGGTTTTGGCCTGAGTGATGGCTGTGAAGCCTCAATCTACAATTACTGTCATCATTACATTTTGTTTTATAAATTATTTTTTAAAAATATGATAAAATATTTTCAAGTAAGTGCTATATTTTAAGATACTCAATTTGGAATAGTCAGGCAAATGCCTTAAAAGTAAACAAACATATAACTGAATGAGCAGTTATATCTGGAATATACATTCTGAGGTTTAATTCTGTAGATTTTTCTCTATTTTTCACAATTTTCTTCCAATAACATCCACTGAAAAAACAAAAAGGAATAATAAAGCTGTTAAAATGTAATAGATATAAAAGCACTTGGTAAATTGTAAATCATTATATAAATGTAAGGAAATATAATTTTTCTTCTATGTCCCATAAGGGAATACCCAAATTACATATTTCAAATCACATTTCATTGCAGGTATAAGAATATTTTCTTTTTACATGAAGCACCTCAAAGTGCATTTCAAATATTGTTCTATTAATCTTCACTACATTTCTTTGAGGTTATTACTAATTTTCTACTTTATGGGCAGGGAAATAGAGGTAGATTTGTTGATTATCTAAGGTCATGCAATAGGAACTCAATATTGACTTTAGATTTAATTGCCCCCACAATTCTGCATGAAGAGGAAATCCATCAAGATATTTATAATACTGAGAAAGTTTGTATTAAAATCCTGTGCATGCCAAGGAAATATACAAATACCAAGATCTTTAAGGATATCTAAAGGAGGGGCAAATTTAAACAGGTTGATAATATTGATTTTATTCTCTTATATACATGGCGAGATTAATTTTTCAAAGTAAGGTAGAGAATAACTAGAAAAACAAAACAAACATAATATGCATACAAAATTGATTATAAATAAATAAATATATGAAGTGATGATAGCCAAAGTATGACAGATGATAAGTAAATTATATTAAAACTGTCTGCATATATCCCTCTCCACAACCCAGCTTCCTGGATAAAGGTACTTGGAGTAAAATGAGCAAGTCAAAAGATTCCACAGCCCTAGGGATAAAACTCAAAGACATCATTATTGCACTTAGGGAAAAGCAAAGTATGAAAGTATGCAAAAGGGACATACAGTTTTTGTGCAAAATGAGCAAAATTAATAGGCAAAATATTATTGCATAGTTTTTTGTGAATCACAGTTTAAGATAATGGCAATCAATATTTATTTCATTAACTTGGGGAAATATTGGTTATAAAGTGATATAATTGCCCTTCCTTCTCCAAAGAGGAGAGACAGGTGGGTTTTAAATTCTGGATAATATTACTGCCCTAAAAATAATTCAATTACCTTTGATTCACAGGCAAATCATATTGCTTTTGAAATACATAATGCTAACTACTGCGTAAATTACTTGTTACTGATGACAGAAACAGGGAAATTACAGTAAAATGGTAAAAATGTTTTATAAAGAAAAAAGAAGCATTATTAAATTATGTAACAGTATTCTCAATCGCACACCTACAATATTATCTATATTTTCATCCACCTCTCCTTGTTTATATCCATAAAAAAGGTGGAAATATCTTTCCTCATGTCAAAAATTCATTTCCTTGATCCAGAATTGATCTCATTCTTTTCCTTACTTTCATGGATCTTCCTTCAGTTATACTTTCATTTTCTGTAGTTGAGCCTTTCTCTTTTTACAATGTCTTTTCTTTTATACATGTTAGAACAAAATAAGAAAAAATAAAATTTAATATTGTGTGTATATAAAAGCATATTTTTGTAAATATAATTCACTAAAAATCTTAACTAAAAATATACAAGAGGTTTTCACGTAAATGTGAAAAAAAAGCAAGACAGTGAAAAAAATCACACACATGCTAATGCACACTCACAGATTAGCCATTTATGTGATTACCACCCTAATTTTTCTTCTACTCTTCTTGAATTACACTATCATGTAGTTATTGCTATATAGTCTTCTTATCCACTTTATAATTTCTTATAGTTATTTCTAATCTCTGAATAAGATTCAGTATTATTTCAATGTTTTAATCATAAATTATATCATTGCAAAAATATCCTTCAACTATTTCCTTCTCTCCATAAACAATTGGTTTATGGGTGCCAATATTTATTGATTCTTATAAATTAAGTTATTCCACTTCATTGCTATATACATGTAATGAAAGAATATATTACATTTTATTTCCAGATTTTCTGATTGGTGTGTTTTATTCCTGTGATAGGAATTTTTCTGTTGTTGTCTAATGAGGTTCTAACCTAATAATGTGTCAAATCAAGATGCACATCTTTGAATAGTTTCTGTAAACCTATAAGAGCAGTGTTAGGAAAAGGACAGGCAGCATCAACATCATCTGAATGCTGGTAGTAAGTTCAAATTTCTGGGCACTGTCCATGACCTTTTGAACCAGACTGGGTGTGGGGGCCCAATAAAATCAGCATTCAATAAGTTCCCCATGTGATTCTTTTGTATGCTAAGGGTTTGAGGAACCTTATCTTAGAGGTATCTGTCTTAGATTTGCTAGGCTACTATCACAAATAGCACAAACTAGATTTACTTTAAACAACAGAAATTTATTGACTGTTTCAGAGGCTAGAAGGCTTACTTCTTCCTGGAATAGATAGCATTTTGGCTGGCTGGCAATCATTGGGTTCCTTGTTTTCTCTTCATTTGGCGATGTCCTTTTCTTTCTCTTCCAGGTTCCATTGACTTTCAGCTTCCATCCCCAAATCATGCCTTTGTCCATGTCTGAATTTCTCCTGCTTATAAAGGAATTCAGTAATCCAGATTAAGTCTAACCTCATTCATTTGAGCCACACCTTTTAAAAGTTCACATAAATGCAAGGTATTTGTGGTCAGGTAATGTATGGGAACCCTGTATGATTATGTGCATGTTTGTTTTGTAAGTTCACAACTTTTACTATACACTTATTGTTTATGGATGTTCATATATGAATGGTAAACTTCAATTTTAAAAAGTTAAAAAATAACATCTTTAAAAGATCCTATTTACAATGGGTTTACACCCACAGGAATACAGATTAAGACCAAGAATATATCTAAATTAAGGTACATAAATCAATCCACCCCAGTGTCTTAACTCCAGATTAACAATTTTAGAAGAGGATTTTTGGAAATAGCTGTTCTATGATGTTGCAGGATAAGGGTGCTTGTCCCTCACTGACCTCCAAGTCTAATGAAAGGACTGAAAGAGTCTGTGTTGGGAGCTCAATATGCATTTTCTGTAGTTGGGGGATATAATAGGAGGATGTCAAATTTCTGCTTGACATCTGTACTGCACTAAAAATTGGCTAGCTAGCTGCTAATGGATAAGCCAAAGTAGAGAATTCTCTAGGAGTGGTTTTTGCCTGGAGTCCTAGATTTTTTTGTCAAGATATATTTGAGCTTTTTTTCCCATATATTGGGTGGAGAACTTGACAAGAAAGTTCATGTGAGTGTTCTATTAAAGGCACCTGGAGAGGAAAATAGATATTAGCAGGAAGCTGGGAAAGTCAACAAATCACTTGACACAGCCATTTGGAGGAAAGTGCATGACCCACAGAAAGGTCATAGCTGGTGAGATTTCCCTAGTGGTGGGAGAGTTGCTGAAAAGAACCACAAAAGCACTCCAGGATAGTAGTCTACTCTTAACACCTTCCAAGCCAGCAGAAGAAAATACTAACCAGTCAATGAAGACTTAGTGTGTCATCTAATTTCCCTCCTTTCATTTCATCCTTAGACTTCCATCCTAAGGAGGTAAGACACTGTGAAGGTAAGCATTGAAGACAGGAAGAGAGAAGGAATAATCTGACTACATTCTCAATCTCAGAATATAGGCTTCCCACTTACTAAAATGTGGAACTCAGGTTTGAAAAGCAAATAACTTGAGTTATTGATTAGTATATGGGGCTTGGAATTCTATTATTTTTATTTTTATTATGTTTCATGACTTAAAATAATCAGAAAAGATTAATGGAGCCCATCCAAATTTTCAAAGTAAAATAAATAACCCCAATGAAAAAAGAAAAAGAAATATTGGGAGATGAAAAAATTATTTTACTACTTTACTCTGTGATTCACGTTTGTTCATTATACTGGTTTCTGGTTGATTTCCAATATTTATAAAAAATACTAGTTAAGCTTTATATAACTATGACACATGTGTAAGTGTTTATCTAAAATAGATGCTTAAAAACAGAATTCCTCGGTCTTAGAGTATGTGTCTTGTAAGTTGTACTAGCTACTGTCAAATCATACTCCAAAGTGTTTGCACCAACTTGTACTCCCACAGCAATGGATAAATAAGTGTTTTCCCAAAACCTTTCCAACCACATTGTTTATGATTCAATTGAGATTTTAATCATATCTAAATTTTAAATTTTGAGGTATTCAAATATCATGATTTCCATTTATTATTATTTTTTTCCATTTTATATTATGTTTAAGAAAACATGATCTTCTGTAAAAGTCATAAAAATTTGCTTTTAATTCTTGTAAAATTTTGGATCATTTGTATTTAAATTTATTCCTGATAAAATTTGATTCGTTATGAAAAAATAAATATAAAAAGGCAGTTGCCCTAATACCATTTATCGATTGGATTATTTATCTGCTGGTCTGTGCCCTCTATTTGATTGTAAAACAGTTTTGGAGTATAATTGTACTTTTTCAAAAAGTGGCTATAAACACGCACACAGGTACACACATATAATGTCAATCCTCGTTATCCTCGATTTCGTATGTACCAATTTGCCTACTAGCTAAGGTTTATTTTTAACTCCTAAATCCACACTCATAGAGCTTTCACAGTTATTGGCAGACATATTCACAGCTGGCAAAAAATTTGATTTGCCTGAAGCACTTATTCCCAGCTGAGGTCAAACAAGTCACTCTATCTTCTTTTCTCAGCTCTTATACTGTAAATGAGTATCCTTTCTGCAGCAAATTTAGTGATACATTTTTTGCATTTTTGTGCTCTATATTGGTGCTTTCCCTGTTTAAAATGGCCCCCAAGCATAGTGCTGAGGTACTAGCTTGTGTTCCTAAGCACAGGAAGGCTGTGAAGTGCCTTATGTAGAAAATAGCTAAACTTCATTCAGGTATGAATTGTAGTGTTGTTAGCCATGAGTTCAATGTTAATGAATCGACAATATATATTAAATAAGATGTCTTAAAATAGAAACACACATAAAACAAGGTAATGTATTGATCAGTTGACAAAAATGTTCTGACCAGAAGCTTGCAGGAATCTAACCCTTTATTTCTTCCAGGAGCAAAGGTAGAATATTCACTAATTCAGTATTTGCAGTGACTCTAGAGAACATAATTACCTTAAATAATGACAACTGTTTATACATACACACACATATATATACGTGTATCTATAAATATATATAACATTAGTGTCTGTGATTATGTGTATATCTATATCCGTTTAATTAGACTTATTTAAGGTTACATATGCATTGATAAAAAGCAAATTGTAATTATTTTCTCAAATATTTTTCTGGGTTTTGCATGCAAGAACCATAAAACAAGTTACATTTTTTAAAAAAAATGTTTATATGTAGGCATTTTAAATGATAGTTACAAATTATGGTTGTTTTTGAAAGAGAAAATGTTTAACAAAAATATTTGGTATAATCTACATCAAAATGGGTAGGTTATTTTAATTAAGACTTGGTTGAAGTATTATTTTTCTTTCTGGAAAGCATAAGACAATACGTATCAATATGCCTTTTCTAACTTTACGCCTTTATACCATTAATTTTATTTCTAGAAACCTATACTAATGAATAATCAAAAACGATTACCAACACTCATCCATCACATTGCTAATTGCAACTGCTTTCATAAAATAAAAAATTATAAATAATCTAAATATAAACAATAGTTTAATGATTATAGAAAGATTTAAATGAAGATGATGGAACTTTATATTCCATTAGAATTAAGTTTTTAAATTTATTTACTCATATGGGTAAATGTTACTAATCTCATACACAAGAAAATCATTTTAAACAAAATGATACATATATATTTAAATGAAAACAGCAAGCTACAGAGTAATGTGAACAAAATATTTTAAATAAAAATTGCAGAATAAAATGTATATACATATGCTGCATTGGTTTGTAAAAACAAATATGTCAAAAAATAGATATGGAAGGATAAAAATAAATATTATATTTCACAAAGCATAAAAATTAAAGGGAAGAGAGTGAAATAATTAACTCTTCCTTTATATTTATATTCATAGTGTTTATTATTTACAAGCATGTTATAGGGAAAGTAAATATGTATAGAATTATCCCAATTTTAAATAAAATAGCATATATACATATGTATTGATAGAAAAAATGAAATATTTTGCCAGCGTATTAATAATTTTTTTATTATTTTTATTTCCTTCTTTGTTTTCAATTTTTGTTCTAATTTCCCAGCTATTTTATATTGCATATTAAAAAAGAATATTCAGGGACAGATTTGGCTCAAATGGTTGGGTGTCTGTCCATCTCCCATATGGAGGGAACTGGGTTCGATCCCTGAGACCTCATGATTAAAAAAAAAAAAAAAAAAAAAAGACTATTCGTTTACCAAAATATTCATTTGCCAAAATGGTTATATCCCAAATTTGTTAAAAGGATTTTATAGTAACCCAAAGATTTTAATTAATGCATGCATCCATAATGGATCTATAAGTAATTTTCAGAAGAAAAAACTGGAAATTAAACCCAATAGTTAGTAGTGATTATTTTAATGTCTATGATATGAGTAATTTGCTTATTTATACATTTTCCATAACTTAAATATTTTATACACTTGGCATATATTTATTTCATATACATCATTGAATTTATTTTCATTTTAAAAATAAGTGTTAAGGAATAAAATAGTAATGCAATTATAACTACCAGAAACTGGTAGTAGTTGAATTTCTCAAGAGTAAGAAGACCTACAGAGATCTATCATAAAACATGCATTTATCTTTCTGTCTGAACAACCAGAAATTTATAGCAATAAGCAAGTGTCACTCATGCTGCAACCAGTATCAAAGTTGACAGATAAACCCTAGAGCAGGTGGATTGCTTCAATTATTTGCCATCTATGATGAATACAAAATAACTTTTAAAAGCTTTATGGAGATCTGTATGATGCTGGCAATAGCTCAGAGCAATATGACATTGATGATGAAGCTTGGGCAAGATAAAAAGATTTTTAAAAAAGGAAGGCATTGTTTCTTGTGGCCTTTGGTTTGACAACCATTTAACTATAAATGCAACAGCTGGCCACTGAAAGGACGGTATCAGGACCCGTTGAAGGGTGCTGAGATGCGATGCTATTGGCAGGCACCCTATGTATTTGAGATGAAATAAGCCCAGCAACTGGATTATTTAGCAGCTGCCCAGACAAAGGGTATTGTTCAGATATTTAGCAGCTGATAATTGAGAATTCTACTAATATTTGTTGAAAAGAAGATTGAAAAGATAGTGGTTACCAAATGGATTGGCAAATGTTCGGAAACAACTGATATTCAAAATTTGAGAGAAGGATTGATGGAAATATAAACCAAGAATCATAAGATTTCATTATCTCAACTCTTTTAGGAAAACTTACAGGAAGATTAGGCTATAGAATCCATAGTATAAAATGAAATTAATCATGATTAAACTCCAGCAAAGAATAGTCTTTTTTATACTCTTTGGCTATCTCTTCACTGCAGATCAGTCCTCTTTATCTAATATAATACATTTCTTATTTATTTCCACCTCACTGGCTTTCCTAAAATACTGCATAATATATCTTTTAAAATATCCTTTCTTTATTCTTACGGTGCAAGATAGTTTCTACTTTTCATTAACTAATATATCTAGCTCTTTAATAATTTCACTTCCTCTAAAACATATAAAACACTTGGAAGGCCATTCATTCAGAAGAAAAAGAAATAAAGTAAAAAAAAAAATAAAAAATAAAAAAAAATTATACATATAATTGACAGTAAAAATGAAGTCTTAATTGCTTTATTAGCGGTACACTTAAATACAATAGAAAATTATGGAGGTTTAAAATATCTGTGAAAGTTTGTATTTAAAACTTAAATCACAACATATAATTATAATTTTACATTATAGAGTTTATGGTGTGATGGAGTGTACATTTTATGTGTTATTTTCAAAATCAAGAATCATGGTATATAGTTAGAAGGTTTATAAACCCAAGGGTTAATTAAAATCCTAACATTGAATCTGGATTCTCATGCAGATATTTGTGATTTGCTTTTATACAACTAGCTTTACAAGCAGTCCTTAATTAAAAAATCACTTTTGACTCACAACTTACTCTTCAAAGTTGTCCTCTACATTCTTCAAATACTTCTCTACATTCCTCAAGATACTTCTAAGAAATGTTCTATAAAATCATAATTGTTTAAATAAACTGGTAAAATTTTGATTACAGAAATTAATCAACTTAACTTGAAGAAATTCTTTACTTCTTCTATATATTGAATACCTAATAGAATTCTCAGGACGTGATGCCAAATGAAATACCTCATACACAGTTAAAGCACAAATGAAAGATCTCATCCCATCTTACTTCATCTATTACATGCAGCATATTGAAAACAAGGGTTGGAAAGTGAGAGGAGAATTATCCATTACTTTAAAAAGACATATGATAAAAGCAATAAATGGGAAGACATTGACTAGGAAAAGAGTTCAAAATCATGAAATGGTGATTTGAGCTCTTTAGAATTTAATGAGAATTGGAAAGAATTTATAAGCTTTGTACAATTGGGATAATGTTTCACTATAAAATACTTGCTGGCCACAAGAAAAAAAAGCAAGAAGGAAGGAAGGAAGGAAGAAAGGAAGGGAGGGAGGGAAGGAGGGAGGGAGGAAGAAACGAAAGGAAGGAAGGAAGGAAGGAAGGAAGGAAGGAAGGAAGGAAGGAAGGAAGGAAGGAAGGGAGGGAGGGAGGGAGGGAGGGAGGGAGGAAAGAAAGGAAAAGAAAGAAACCCTCTTCCTTGCCTTAGAAAACCATAATCCTTAAAGTACCTTAGTATTTGTAAGAAAAAAGAAGTACCTAAAAGACAGTGCATCTATTCTCTGTTCTCTTTTTAAAATTATAGAACTTGGGAAACGGCTGTGGCTCAATCAGTAGGGCTCCCGTTTACCATATGGGAGGCCCCGGGTTCGGTTCCCGGGGCCTCCTGGTGAAGGCAAGCCTGCCCACACGGCGTGGTTAGCTGACCCAGTGAGCACAAGCAGCAAGGGGAGGGGATAAATGAATAAATAAATAAAATCTTTAAAAAAAAAAAAATTATAGAACTTTGCAGACTATCAATGGGGAATGATTTAAACTTTCGAAGAGTTTCAAGGCAAAAAACTTATATTCATATACCTGCCTTTCTATCTTTAGAATGATGCTTGGTTAGGCTTCTGGTATTCTTAAAATGCCTAGTCATTTATTCATAAAAAGTAGTCAGAAATTTATTGCATTCTTTAATTTAAAAAATACCTTCTTGGGGGGAGTGGATGTAGCTCAAGTGGTTAAGCACCTGCTTTCCATGTATGAGGTCCTGGGCTCAATCCCCAGTACCTCCTTATATATATATATATATACACACACACACACCTTCTTGATATTAGTAGAAATGGTAACTAGGGAAGCTAAATTTTTTATCATCTGTTTTCACTCTTATTGTAATTTGATGCCCTTAAAACATGAAATTGTGTAAGCAGTTTAGAGTCATCATTATTTAACTACCTCCACTTGGCTTTAAAACTGGCCTTATTAAGTGATCTTAATTTGGTGGTCTCATTCTCTCAGTGTGATTCCTGTGTTTAAAACATGATTCTACTTCTCCTTAACTGGGAAAAGTAAATACTAAACAGCTATATTAATTCTTTAAATATATTTTAAGAAAGAAAATAATCAATGTAATGTGATTGCTTTAGAGTTTAACAGTGTGTATTTCATTGTTTTGTCTCCAAAGCTATATGGATATTCTATTAACCCTATTTACTGATAAGAAAATTGGTAAGATGTTAATTGATTCACCCAGGGAAATGTGTGATTAAGTAGACACTCAAATTCAAATGTTCTTTCTACAACACTGGGAGAAAATTTTAATAATGAAACATATTTTTTAGATTTCACAATTTATAAAGCATAAATATTTTGTTACCTGCAACTAATCAAAGCCATTTGCAAAACAATTTTAGAGTGGTATAGAAATTTGTTAAATAACTGGTTCCTTCATATTAAGATAGGAAAATTAGGACTTGAATTCCCATGTGACCTGCTAGAATTCAAGTTATAGTGGATTGTCAAAGTTAGGACAATTACCAAGATTTCCTAACTCTTAGCACTGGGCTCTTTCAACTACTCTTGTCTTTCATATTAATTTTATATACAGTATAATATACAACCGATTAAGAATATTCTACAAAATTTAGGGCCCATCTTTGTGTTTCTATTATCCCCTGTGCTTTACATAGCCAAAGGTAAATATGTTGAATAAAAATTCAGTAAAACAAAATCCAAAAACATATTTTAATATATATTCCTCAACTTGACCTATAACTCTTACAAATTTTCAATCTAAGCATCAGAGACTTGAATCAGGTAATCACTTGTAACTGCTCCCTCCTCTCCCATTCTGGGCTATCCAGCTATATTTCTATTTGGAGACATGTAGAGAAAATTAATGTGACTGTGAATCAAATTGATATGTATGAAAGGAACAGAGTAAACCTTTGCTGAATTTTTGGGTTGAAAGAAGAAAAATGAAATAATTGAGTTTTATTTCTTGCTATTCCCATTTATAAGTCAAAACTAAATTTGATATTCAAAAACACAGGAATCTCTAGATACCATGTAATAGGGGAAAACTGTTCCTTAAATCTTCTTGGTAAATCCTAGACACAACTATTCAGAGAATCTGATGAAACAGAAAAAACCACCTTTGTACTAGAAGCATGCCCAGTGTTATTACATCCATAAACTATGATAATGATATTTAAAATTGAAAAAGAGACCACTGTAGCTTGTGCTGTTTAACTCCTTTGAAACCATGATCCAATGATCGAACTCAGAAATTTTGCATTTTTTACATAGTTCGAGTCAACCATTTAATATAAAGAAAAAGCAATCTTTACCTCTACCTCTCAAAAGACATTAAAAGTAAAATAACACTTAACCCTCACATCTTTTCTTTTCTTTTTTAATAAGCTTGGTCTCGATTTTTTTTCACAGCCCGCACACACACCTGTGGCAGTTTGATATTATCGATGAATTTCTAAAAGAAATACTGATTATATTTGTAAACTGGTCTATGTTCTTCTGGGCTAGTGATACCCTTGGATTATATTGAATTCAAAGGTTTCACTTATACTTGATTAAATTATGACTAGGGCTTTGATTGGGCCACCAATCACAGAGTAAATGACAAGGCAGAGAAGACAGTTAAGAGTTTTGATCCTGGAGCTCCAGGAAGTAAATACACAGAGAAGCAGATACATGAGGAAAGAGAGAAGGCTCCATTAGACATGGCAGAGGCCCTGGGAAGAGAGACAAGCTGTTCCCCTGATAGTTTATAGCTGGCCTTGTGGATAGAGCAGAACAGCTGAGCCTTGAGAGAAATAAGCCCTGGGAAAGAGATGAGACTTATCCCAGCCTACAGCTGATATTGGAACAAGCTGGGACCATGGAGCCTTAAAAGGAAGAGGAAGCCTGAACCCTTGCATATGTCAACAGGCATCATGCTCCAACATGTGGCAACAGACTTTGGTGAGGGGAGTAACTTACCCTTCATGGCCTGGTAACTGTAAGTTTCTACCGCAAATAAATACTGTTTATAAAAACCAACAGATTTTTGGTATTTTGCATCAGCACCCCTTTGGCTAATTAATACAACGTCATTGAAGAACTCAGAATGAATTGTCTAGTTTGCAAGCAAGATTGCAAAGTTTTTAGAGATTCTAAAAATTCATGGTATTATAATGTTGGAAAAGTCAACCAATTTTAGACTCCAAATAATAAGAGAAGAAATTGAGAAATATTTTGAGAAAAATATTAAAAGATTGATTTAAGGGTATGGCATCACACATATAATTAAAACCAACAGTGTACAGAAGTATTTCAAAGACCATTTAAAGATTTAGGAACAACCAAATCCTTTCAATTAGATAAAATGACACATCAAAAAAAAAAAAAGTATGTTAACTTTGCTGCTAAAGTTAGATAAGTTCAAACTATATGCAAACACAAGTAAATTGGAACCTAGATAGGGATGCAAAAACAAAAGAATATAGTACTTCTGGAAATTATGTTTACTCACACATGGATTTTTTAAATATTTATGAAAATAAATAGGAATTTGGTTTAGTTTTCTCCAATCACTGCTTTCAACTATGCTCTTAATAGAATTTAAATTTAAGCTCCCTAAGGGCAGGATTTTGTCTGTTTTATTTACAGGTATATCTCCAGCACTTAAATCTATCCCTGCTGCATAGTAAGTGCTCAATAAATATTCACTGATTGAATGAATTAATATAAGTTCTTTCAAATATTGCGTTGTTCAACCTCTTCATTACTTTGTGAGTAGATCTCATAAATTTTTATTCACATTCTAGTATTAAATTCAATTTAAAGCTCCATTTTCAAACTGTAGTTAAACTTTATAACCTTTCCACTCCCCTTAGGGATAATTTAGGCTGGGATTTTGGGCTACATGGAGTAAGAGAGGGGCCATCTGTCTCTGAATTATGGCTCCTCCTCTCTCTATTCAAGGTCCAGACTGTACCTAGACTGTATTGGGCTTGGCAGATTGAGAAGGAAATAGGTCAGCCCTGTAAAGGTACTAGAATGAGGTTGTGATTTATTTGAAGTTAATTATTGTTGATTCATTGGACAACACTAATGGACATAGACGGTCTCTGTATGCTAAGAATCCAAATGCTGGCCTTCTGATGGGTGAATATATGAGTTCTACCCCCTCTGAAGTTTGATGCTCCATTCCCAAGGGCCGGATGCAGGAACCTTTAACCATTACCTTCTGAGCAATGTGATTAGATTTGGGTAAAAATTTTTTAACCATGGTTAAGATACTCTATATTAATATATTCAAAAGTATTATATATATTCAATATTCAATGTCTAATGTCCTTGAGAACAAAGCAGAGACAGAAATTTCCAAAACTGCAGGATCTGAGAAGTTATATTATGCATTAAATAAGCTATTGAACAAGCTCTCTTTAACCTCATTGGCAACTTATTATCAAAATCTTTTAACTGGTCTCCACCTTTTTCAATTCTGTTGAAATGACTGTTTAAGTGGGAAAAGCCCTGTCTTTCACCGTGAACCCAAACTCCATTCTGCTTCAATACCTCCTAACTGAATTTCGGTGGACTTCAGGTGCCTGTGAGAAATTAAGTATCAGTATCACACAAATAACACTCATATTGCTCTAATCTATGTGGCTGATGCATAAAAATCACTACTTCTTCCCCATATGAAACAAAGTAACTTAAATTGTTTTATTTATTTTATTTTCTGGTAAATTTAAAAAAATACTATAGATTACATAAATGTTACATAAAAATATAGTGGATTCCCATATGCCCCACTCCCTACCCTCCCACACTTTCCCACATTAACAACATCCTTCATTAGTGTGGTTCATTTGTTACAATTGATGAACACATATTGGAGCATTGCCACTAAGTGTAGATTATAGTTTACATTATAGTTTACACTCTGTCCCATACAATTTTGTGAACTATCACAAAATATATAATGGCCTGTATCTATCATTGCCACGTCATTCAGTACAATTCCAATGTCCCCCAAATGTCCCCATATTACGCCTGTTTTTCTCTCTCCCTTCCCTCAGAACCTCCGGTGGCCATTGCCTCCACATCAATTATAAAAGCATAAAGGTAACTTTCTTGAAAAAGTTAAGCTATTTTTGGACTTATGAAATTGTCTTTTTTGAACTAATGCATATTTTTAATTAAAAATAATGAACTTATGTATATGTATGACTTATGTGCCTTAACACTCACACATTGTATGAGATTAGAGGTAACCAGAGACTCTGCCCAAATAAAGGGTGCCTAATGATTACTAGACATTAGGAGAAAGGAATACAATTTTGAGGAAAGGAAGATACAGTAATGACAGTAAAGAACTATGACTCATGACAGCCTGTTTAAGAGAGGTCTCAGTTATAAGTGTTCAAAGTGTGTCAAAGAAATTATTACATAGCTGGAGAATATCAGAAACCACAAAATTTGTGCTAACACTAAAAATTGGCTTAAAACGATGAAAGAAGTTATAATGCAAGAATGACATCTATGAGGGTTCAATCAACTGAATGACGACAAAACAACAGAAATTAGTTGGCATGGGAAATGAATGGAGCACTAGTTAACTTTAAAACCTAGCCTCCCTCTTAAATCTATCTTGTAATATACAAGTAACGGAGAAGCAGAATACTGTCAGTGTAAAATAGACTCATAAAAAGTATCCAAAAACTGGGAACATACCTGCTTTCAGTCTTATATTCATTCTAAAGCCATTTTACCATATAATGAATAAATGAGAGTAGAAAATTTCTTCTTTAAATGGTCAAAAACAAACATTTTATTGTCACATTTTCTATTTTCTAAATAAATACATTTTTTTATCAGCAGCAGAATAAATTTTAGTAACTTCTTTCATAGTTGAAGTCCAGTGGAGAGAAAGTGAAGGATTAAATGTCTAAAGACTAAGATTTTATTTCTGTGGTCTTGAAGGCTGATGATGTAATAAAAATAATCTTTTTTTTTTTTTCAAGAGTAACTTAATGTGCACTTTAAGGTCTATCAGTTTAGGGCCAGAGGTGAAAAGCCAAATTCATATACAGAATTTTTGAAATCGGGTTTAGGTAGAAATCCTAAAAGAATTTGAATTAATAAGTCTGAGAAATAGGCTCATCTGTTGCAAATTTTCACAGCATTTGTCATTGCTGACCACTTCCTTCTTCTTGAATTACTTCCTTCACTTGGTTTCTTAAATACCATACTCCAAGAATTTCCTCTTACCACACTAGTTGCTTCTTTACAATTTCATTTTCTGAATGGTTCCCCCAGTGAAAAACCAAATATTAAATTCTTCCAGGGGTTATTTCTTCATTTACACTTCCTCCTTGGTTGATCTCATACAATCGTGCATCTTTAACAGTGATTAATAAGCAATGACTTCCAAAACATACAACCAACCAAGACCTCTCCTCTGAGATTCAAAACTAGGTCCTATATCTAAATGTCTATTCATTGTCTCCACATGAATACTTACTAGGTACCTCAACCTTTGTATGTTCTACTGATTTTTACTTTTTAAATATTCCCTCCCAAACATACTCCTCTCCCGTCTTCCCCACCTCGGTAAATGCACCACCATTAAGCTAATTGCTCTAGTAAAAATCTGTAATTCCTCTTTTATTCCTCTTATTCTATTTCATCTCACATCCAATCCCATTTCCTACCTAATTATGTCTCAGAGGGGTTATAAGTAAAGACCTTCTCCACTCCTAACTCCATCTCAGCATCTTATATTGGAGGACTTGGAAGGATACACTTTTCATGGCTTATAAGGCCATTGGGGATATGGCCCCAATCGAGTTTCTAACTCTCTCTCTCCTATCTTGCCATTTCTTAAGAATAAAAAAATCTAAGCTCTAGTTCTTTGCATTTGCTTTCCTACCAACAGAATGATTAGGGCACAGTTCAAATTGGAGGAAGTTAGTGAAAAATACCTGGTAGCAGTTATGTCCGATCCTTGTAAGAAAAGAGATATGTAATGTTAAATTAAAATTTGTTCTCTAGATTTTTGTGGTAGCCCCTCACATTCCCACAAATAATGTGTAGATTCACATTTTATCCTTCCTTATGTGAGTGATGATTTTGAAAAAGCAAATAGAATGAGGCTACTTTCCTCATGTAGATCATGCAAGTGGAGATAAATGACAAGCTATAGGAAATGAAATTAAGGATATTTCTTGGTCCATGATTGGGCAAATGTAAGTCTAATCCTCCTTCTTTCTAGTTTAACAGACTATAGGGTGGGGAAATAAAACTCAAAGCAAACAAACATAAGCCCTTAACAAGGTTGGCCTGGCAGGATATGAAATCAAACATGGAAGAAGCTTTTTAGGAGCCTATAAAATGTTAAACATACTATAAATTTCTTATTGCACCACAAAAAGTATAATAAATCAAATAATTTTGGAGCACCCTAGGTCTAACTTTTAGAACTGATAATAAAAGTGCATTTTGAGCATAGATGCCCAGGTTTTGGCACTCACAAGAAAGGCTGTAGATAAGCAATGATGTCAAAAATTGTTCAGGATGCTTGACTCTTGGAGGTTTACAGCATTTGCTATAAGTCTTCTGGTTTCCTCTTGCCTATTGTGTCATGAATCTGGAAGCCTGAATTTTTATCCAAATAGTGGATTTGATTTCACTGCAATCAATGAATGTTTTAGCTGCTAGAATTATTGAATGTCTCTTCTATGGGAGGACTGAATACATTGATAACTAGTAGCCAACGCTTACACTGTAGGTTATATTTTAGTCTAGACACACTGAATATATTTTCTAAATTTGTGCTGTCTAATAGAGTAACCATATACTCATGTGGCTGTGGAACACTTGAAATGTGTCAGGTCTGAATTGAGGTCTTCTGTAAATGTAAAATGCACACTGGATTTTGAAGACATAGTATTAAAATATATATATGCTATCTCATTAAAATTTTTTATATTATTTAGATGTTGAAATAGTTATATTTTTATATATATTTGGTTAAATAAATATTTTTAAAATAATTTCACCTGCTTTTATTTTATTTCATTTTTTCTGTTTATTATTTTTTATTTATATATGCCCTATACCCACCATGCAAAAAACTCCCTCATCCCCTTTCTCTCCATTCCCTGATGACCACTAATCTTTCCCTAACTACAAATTTGCTATTTCTAGATATCTCATGTAAGTGTTATCATACAATATTTGTCCTTATGTGCCTCTCTTATTTCACTTAGCATAAGGTTTTCAAATTTTATATATGCTACATGTCTCAGAACTTCATTTCTTCTTTTGACTAAATAATACTCCATTGTGTGTATGAAACATACTTTGTTCATTTATTCATCATGGGTTGTTTCCATCTTTTGGTTATCATAACTATCTCTGTGGACACTGGTGTATAAGTATCTGTTTGAGACCCTGTTTTCACTTTGGCTATATATTTAGGAGTGGGTTTGCAAGGTCAGATGGGAATTCTTTATTTACCTTTTTGAGGAATTGCCTTACTGCTTTCCATAGTGGCTGCAGCATTTTTCATTCCCACCAACAATGCACTAGAGTTCCAATTTCTCTGCATCCTATACAAAACTTGTTATTTTACATTGATTTTTCAAATAGCAGCCATCCTTGTGGCTATAAAGTGGTATCTCATTTTGGTTTTGATTTGCATTTCCCTAATTGCTAATAAGGTTGAGCATTTTTTCATATACTTACTGCCAATTTGTATATTCTCTTTGGAAAAAGGTCTATATTTGTCCTTTACCCAATTTTCATTTCTTTTGGTCTTTCTGTTGATAAGTCGTAGTAGTTCTTTATATTTCTGGATATTAAACCTTTAGCCAGTATATGATTTGCAACTATTTTCTCTCATTCTTTAGTTTCTTTTTTCACTTTCTCAATAATGTCCTTTAAAGTAAAAAAGTTTTAACCTTGAAGTCAACTTTATTTATTGTCTCTTTTGTTGCACATGCTTTTGGTGTCATATCTAGGAATCCATTGCCAAACCCGAGGTTATGAAGATTCACCCTTATGTTATCTTGTAAGAGTTTTATGGTTTTAGCTCTTATTTTAGGCCCTCGATCCATTTTGAGTTAATTTTTTTATATGGTATGAGGTAGGGACCAACTTTCAGTCTTTTGCAAATGGATATCCAGTATATCCAAAATCATTTGTTGAAAAGACGATTCTTTCACCACTGCATGAACTTAGCTCCCTTGTCAAAAATCAATTGGAAAAAATAGATAAATGGTACTTAAGCAAAATAAAAAAAATTTGTTCATCAAAGGACTTTATCAAGAATTCAAAAAGACAACCTACAGAATGGGGAAAATATTTGAAAAACATATGTCAATATTTCTTGACAATGTCCCTTATTTAAATCACCAAAGTTTTTAATTTTTAGGAAGTTCAATTTAACTATTATTTTCTTTTGTCACTTGTGCCTTTGGTGTCATATTTAAGATACCATTGCCAAACCCAATGTCATAAAGATTTCCTTCCATATTTTCAACTAAGAATTTTATAATTTTATTTCTTACATTTAGGACTATATCTAATTTGAGATACTTTTGTATATGGTCTTAGGAAGTGGTCCAACTTCATTCTTTTGCATGTGGTTATCCTGCTGTCCCAGCACCATTGTGGAAAGGCTCTTTTTCCTCCACTGAATTGGCTTGGAAGCCTAATGAAAGACAAATTAACTGTAAATGTGAAGATTTATTTCTGGATTCTCAATTCTATTCCATTGAACTATATGTTTATTCTTATGCTCACACCACACCATCTTCATTACTGTAGCATTGATTAAATTTTGAAATCAGGACTTGTGAGTCTTCCTACTTTGTTCTTCTTTTTCAAGTGTTTGGCTACTCTGGGTGCCCTGAATTTCCAGATCTGTTTTAGGATTAGCTGGTCAATTTCTGGAAAAAAATAACAAGCTTGGATTTTGATAGTGGTTGCACTGAATCTGTAGGTCAATTTGGGGCACATTGCCATCATAACAATATTAAGTCTACTAATCCATGAAGATGGGGTGTCTAACCATTTATTCCAATCTTCTTTAATTTTTTCAACAATATTTTATGGTTTTCAGTATATTGTCTTGCATTTCTTTTGTTAAATTTGTTCCTAAGTATTTTATTCATTTTTATGCTATTGTACATGGAATTGTTTTTCTTACTTTCATTTTCATATTGTTCATTCTAGGGTACAAAATAAAACTGATTTTTGTATATTGATACTGTAAAAAAAAAAATCAATTGGTCTTAGATGTGTGTGTCTTTTTCTGGACTTTCAATTCTGTTCCACTGACGTATTTGTCTATATTTGTGCCAGTACCATACCATTTTGATTGCTGCAGCTTTGTAGTAACTTTTGTAATCAGGGAGTGTGAGCCCACCAAATCTGTCCTTTTTCAAAATATTTTTTGCCTCTTTGGTCCTCCTGCAGTTTCATATGAGTTTGAGGATTAGTTTTTCTATTTCTGTGAAAAATAGCTGATGGAATTTTGAATCACGATTGCATTGAATCTGTAGATTGCTTTGGGTAATATTGGTTTCCTAACAATATTAAATCTTCCAATATATTTAAGAGTTTTTTAAGTGTTTTGTACCTTTTAATTCAAGCCTGTCACATCCTTGGTTAAATTAATTTCTGGATAATTTATCCTTTAAGATCTTATTGTAAATGGAATTACTTTCTTAATTTCCTCTTGGGCTTGTTCATTGCTAATGTATAGAAATACAATTGATATTTGTATGCTGATCTTATACTTTGCTACTTTGCTGAGTTCTTTTATTAGCTCTATTAGTTTTCTTGTACATTCCTTTAGATTTTCTAAATATAATATAATGTTGTTGCAGATAGAGATAGAAATAGTTTTATTTCTTCCTTTCCAATCTAGATATCTTTCATTTCTTTTTCTTGCTTTAGTTCTATGGCTAGAAATTACAATACAATATTGAATATCACCAGTGAAAGTGAGCACACATATCTTGTTCCTGATCATAACAAAAAGATTAATTCAACAAGAAGATATAGTAATTATGAATATATATGAACCTAATAAGAAGTCTCCAAAATATATGAACTGTCAGAATTGAAGGGAGAAAGAGAAAGTTCTACAATAATAGTCAGAGATTTTAATATCAATACTGGATATAATACCTAACAGAAAATCAACAAGGAAATAGAGGACTTGAACAACACTATAAACCAACTAGATCTAAATGACATATATCAAACACTTCACACAACGACATTAGAATACACATTCTTTTCAATTGTGCATGGATCATTGTCAAGGAGAGACCACATATTATTGCAAAAGAGAAGTTTTGATAAATTTAAAAATACTGATATCAGAAAATAAAAAAAAAAGAAAAAAGAAAAGAAAGGAAAAAAAAAATACTGATATCAAACAAAGTACCTTCTATGACTACAGTGTAATGAAGTTAGAGATCAATAACAGAAGGAAAATTGGAAAAAATTACAAATTTTTTGAAATTAAACAGCACACTATTAACTAATGGGTTAAAGAAGAAATCACAAGAGAAATTAGAAAATACTCAGATACTACTGAAAACAAAAACAAAGCATATCAAAATGTATGGGATCAAGCAAAGACTGTGCTTTCAGAGAAATTTATAGCTATGAACACCTTTGTTAGAAAAGAAGAAAGATCTCAAATCAAAAACATAAATTCACATCTTGATGAAATAGAGAAAGAAAAGCAAAGTAAACCTAAAGTAAGCAAAGGGAAGGAAAAAATATAATTAAATCAGAGAAAAATGAAATAGAAAATAGTAAAAGAAAAAAAGAAAGTCAACAAAAATAAAGTTGGTTCATTGAAAACACGAATACATTCGAAAACCTTTCACTAGACAAACTTACAAAGGAAAATTAGAAAAGAGTCACAGTTATCTATAATCAGAAATTAAAATTATGATATCACTACTGACCTTACAGAAATAAAAATTAATATAAGAAAATACTATGCAAACAAATTGGATGATCTGTACAACATGGAAAAATTCCTGGAAAAAAACAAATTACCTAAACTGACTCAAGAAGAAATCAAGAACCTCAATAAACATAGAACAAATACAGAGATTGAATCAATAAGCAAAAACTTTCCTCCAAAGGAAAGGTCAGGATTAGATGGATTCATTGGTGAATTCCACAAAACATTTAAATATGAATCATTATCAGTCTTCCAAAAATCTATGATAAGGGAACACTTTCTAATTCATTCTATGAGACCAGCATTACCCAGATACCAAAACAAGATAAGACATTGCAAGAAAGGAAAATTACAGAACAATTTCTTTTGTGAATGGAGATGCAGAAATCCTTAACTAAATGCCAACAAACCAAATTCAATGCCATATTTGACACAATTAAACACCAAAAATCCATTGGGATTTATCCCAGGAATACAAGGGTGGTTGTCATGGTTTGAAATTGTGTGTACCCTTCAAAAAATGTTCTCAAATTTATTCCACTCCTCTGGTTATGAGTCCATTGTAAGTACAACCTTTGGATGAGGCTACTTCAGTTAAGGTGTGACCCACCTCAGTCAGGAAGAGTGGTAATACAATTGCTGGAGTCCTTATAAGCAGAATAAAATTCAGAGAGAGAAAACCACATAGGAAGCAGCCAGAAGAAGAAATCCAAGGAACCCTGGAAAAGAAGGGAGAAACCATTAGATACTGCCTCAGGCCTTGCTATGTGACAGATGAGCCAAGGATTGCCAGCATCTAGCCCCAGAAAACCACAGTCTTTGGGGAGAAAGTATCACCTTGAAGACACATTGATTTGGACTTTCTGTTAGCCTCAAAATCATTCACAATACATTCCCATTGTTTAAGCCAACCCATTTCATGGGAATTGCTTGACTAGTCTAGGAAATTAAAACAGTTGTCCAATGTAATGAAAATCAGTCAATTTAATATACCACATAAGTAAAAAGGAAAAAAACAAACAAACCCAAAACATGATTATCTCAATAGATACAGAAAAAGTATTAACAAAATCTAGCATCTTTTACTGATAAAAATACTCAGAAAAGTAGGAAGAGAAGGGAACTTCTCAATATGATATAGACTATTTATTAAAAACAAACAGAAAATGAAAATTCAATGGTGAAAGATGGATAATTTTAGTTTATTTTTTTAATGTGGCTACTAGAAAATTAAACTTATATGCAATTTGCCTTATATTCTCTTGGTCAGCACTGGCCTATGTCTTTTTAAAATATCATATTATCCATCCATCTTATGGAGGCATATGTCCTTATTAATGAGTTATCAGATAGGGTTTTCCAAGATGAGTCTATAAAATATGAGGAGAAATAGGCTTTAGGCCAATAATTTCATTATTGATCACTGTGATACTCTATCTTCTTGTGGAAAATGTTAAGAAAACAAAGGATTATCGGCAGCATTTATTGATCTTTCCTGATGTTTGACTATATTAAATGGAAATTTTAAGATATAAATTGCAATGAATACACTATTAATTCTCATGTATTAATACTCATTTAAACTCTGACTTTTTATTTGCTTCCTCTCATTTTATTATGAACATTATCAAACACAGAAAAAAAGTTCAAAGAAGCTCACACTGAACACTCTTGTATATAAAACACCTAACCACATAAATTCTAACATTACCAATTTCATTCACTCTATGTATATTTAATGAATTTTTACTATATAATAATTGTCTGGTTCTTGGTGGTGAACAGAGTGAGCTGGCTCTCTATCTCATGGAGGTAAGGTCTAGAGTGGCAGATAATCCCATAACTAAAACTTGTGGTAAGATTTAGGAGACAAAAGTACAGGGTTCTCAGAGGAATGGAACTTATTCATTGGCTTAGAAACATGAACTTCCCTTCACCAAGATTGATCTGGCTACCACAAAAACTAAATGTCTAATCTGCCAGCTAAAGACCAGATAACACACAATTTTCAAGAACTACCACTAGCCACCCAGGGCATGTTGATTATAACCAATTCCTTTCATCGTGGAGGGGGTGGTAGTGTGTATTCCTTAGAATATATTATTCTGAATATGGATTTATCCTTACATCCATGAACTTGCTGAATGTCCTATTCATCCCCAGGATATCCTACTCTACTCATAGACATAATATTGAGCTAAATTTGTCTGACCCAAAAGAATGTATACTGTGCAATTCCAGTCAAATGAAGTTAATAAAAGCAGGCAATTTGAATCCACTGTGTAAGGTGTCAGATATTGGTTACCCTCAGTGGTAAATAAGAGGGCATACGTGAGTCTCTTGGTGCTATAAATGTTCTAGGTCTTGATCTGGTTGGTGTTTATATCAGTACATACATGTAAAAAATAATTGGGCCATACACTTAATATTTGTGCATGTCACCAGTTGTAAGTTATACCTAAATTTTAAAAGTTGCACCTCAATTTAAAAGAATAAAAAAAGAATTACTGAGAATTTTGTTAGATTTCATCACTGCATTTGGTTATATAAGAAAATATTCTTTTACAATTTTGAATGCACACTGATGTATTTAAAGGTTAAGTAACATAATTTTGGGGATTTGCTTTTTAATTCTGAAGAAAACTTAAAACAGAAGGTAGTGAATGATATATGTAAAATAAAGCACAGGGTACAATGGAAAGAAATTATGGGGAGTACTTAGATTTGAGACTGGAAAGTTACTCTCTGAATATGTGAGCAGGTTAGTTGGGAAGTACGGGTGTTGGAGCTGGAGGGACATTCAAGGCAGACCCTGAGGCAGAAAGCAGTTTGGCTGGTTTGAAGAACTGAAAAATGGCCAGTAAGGTCTTAGCATAATGGGCAAGGTAAAGAATGATAGAAGCAGGGGTCAGAGAGGTTGGAAGGAAGTGATTATACAGGGCCTTGGAGCTTGAAGAAAGGATACTGGATTCTATTCTGAGAGTCATAAAGAAGCCATTTGTTTCAGTTTGCTAAAAGCTGCTGGGAACAATATACCAGAAATGTGTTGGCTTTTATTAGTTTTAAAACTTACAATTCTGAGGCCATGAAACTGTCCAAACCAAAGAATCATAGGAACACTGGCAGCCAGTGATGTGGAGTTCTCTCCCACATGGCATGGCACATGAAGGTATTTGCTTCTCTTCTGGGTTTCATTGTTTCTGCTTTGGGTGCTCCATCTGCGGCTTCCTCTCTCCCAGTTCCCTCTCAGAGATCCTGGGTTCCTTCTCTCCCTCTCTGCAGCTTTTTCTGTGTCTTCTGCTTTTAGTCCTCTGTTTATAAAGGACTCCGTTAACAGGATTAAGACCCATCCTAGGACAGGCAATCTAATCTAAGGCCGTTAACATAATTTTATCCAGTTTCCACCTATAGTAGGTTGACATGCACAGGAATGGATTAGCTCTAAGGACATAATCTTTTCTGGGATCCACAAAAACTTCAAACTGTCACACCATTGGATGTGTTTTATGTTTTTACTTGCTTTCATAAATTGTATATTTTCTCCAATTATATATTTTTTATCATTTCCTTTGGTTTCAAAATTTTTCTCTAGCCATTTTTTAAGATTGTGTATACTGGCAACAAATTCCCTTAGTTTCCCATCATCTGAGAATGAGAACCTCCTGCATTATAGGCAGGTGAGGGTGATAGTCCCATGTGGGTTTCACACAGATTCTTGAATCTGTAGATTTACGTCGTTTGCCATTATTTCTCCAAGTACTTTTTAAGATCCATCCTCTTTCTCCTCCCCTTCTTTGATGACATGAATGTTAGATACTTTGTTAAAGTCTCATAGGTCTCTGACAAATTCACTGATTCATTCCTCTGTCATTTCTTTTCTTTTTGTTACTGGATTTTTCACTTATAAAATTCCTATTTGGTTATTTATATCTTCTATTTTTTGCTTAGACTTCTTTTTCATTTACTTCATGTATATTCAGTAGTGCTTGTTAAATTATTATTATTATTATTATTTTTTTTTTTACCAGGAGGTACTGGGGATCAAACCCTGGTCTCTCCATATGGTAGATGGACGCCGAACCTCTTGAGCCACATCCGTTTCCCATTGTTAAATTATTTTTATGATGGCTGCTTTAAAATGTTTGTCATATAATTCTAATAACTCTGTATTGGCATGTGTTGATGGCCTTTTTCTAATACAATTTAAGCTTTTTCTGGTTCCCAGTATAACCATTTATTTTTTATTTTTTTTTATTTTTTATGCTAGAAAGTCTGAGTATTATGTTATGGAACTCTGAATCTTATTTAAATCACCTATTTTATCTGGCCTCCTCTGATACTATGTCAGTGGCAGTTTACTGTCAGATGTGGTGGAAGTCCAGATTTCTTCGTCAACCTCCACTGCTGTTGTTCCAGGGCTGAGGAGGTGCTTCTTTACTACTTGGTGAGGTGTTAGGCAGAATCCCTACTAGGCCTTCACTGATTCCACCCTGGATGGGAGGGTCAGCTGTGCCTAGTTACTGTTTCCCATGGGTCTTCCTCCCTGCAGGGGATTGCTGGATTGGGGTAAAAGTTTTCACTCTCCAGTAGGCCTCTTCTGAACCAATTGCAGCAGGACATAAAGATGGGGATCCTTATTGTAGCCACCTGAGAGGGGAAGTCTTGGCTCAGCTCTCCACATGGATGCCACTGACAAGAGTGGGGGTGGGGAAGAAAAAGTTCATTACCCTCCAGTGGGAATGAAAATCCCAGCTCTTGGTTCAAGCTCTGGCCTTCTCTGACATTACCCTAGAGGCAGGGAGGTGTGCTTCATTACAGCCTGGCAAAGATGGATATCTGGACTCATTATTCAGACTTTTCTCATGGTGGTGAGGATGGGGATGGGGTATTTGACTAGAGTCTGCGTTCTCATTTAAATGTTATCTGACTTGCTAGACTATCACTTTCTTGGCCCTTTGACTAGAGTGAGCATGCTTTGTTGGGGCTTGTTTTTGTCCTTACTCATAGGTGTTTGGGAGTTTCGAAGTTCTCCAGCATCCAATCAGTGATATAGGTGACACAAAGAAAACTCAGAGTACGCATCACCATGAATAACTTCCTCACAAATAAAACAAGATATAAAAGCCTCTATGCTTATGTCCATTCATATAACTTATACCTTAAAAACTATAGATTGTTTGTGATTATCTGAATTATGCCCCATTTTCCATAAAAAAATAAAAAGACCCTCTTAAATATTGATGATATAGACTTGTTTTTACAACAAATAGGCAGTTTACCTTATAGAAAAAAAATAGTCTGATTTTACCAGTTCTGAAACTTTTTTGTCACAGGCTTCCAACAATTGAAATGGATCATATCTCAAATGCAATGCAGCAAATTATTTTTGAAGCAAATCTCAAAGTAATAGTTTTACAATAAACAATTTATTGTGGGTTCAATACAATAGAATACGTTGCTGAAACCCAAAGCATTGCATTTTTCCCCTCCATGATACTTGACTTTAACAACTGGTTTGGAATTTTCAAATTTATTTTAACAATTTTACCCATGCTCTATATTTTGTAACATTTGGAATTTAACATTTCTTCTCTTCATTTAATTAAGCATGTTAGTTCTTGTAAGTTATTTCAAGCTTTT
This sequence comes from Tolypeutes matacus, assembly GCA_026826555.1. Lineage (NCBI taxonomy): Eukaryota > Metazoa > Chordata > Mammalia > Cingulata > Chlamyphoridae > Tolypeutes > Tolypeutes matacus. The sequence goes on from JAKSZT010053791.1 coordinate 13,947,293, forward strand.
GTGAAAAAAATGGGGATTGTCTCAGGTTGGGTTCCCAAAGATGTATTTTCTTTAGAAGCACTCAATTATTTGAGTTCTACTTTGCATGTGAGATGGTTCAAGTAAACACTACAGAGGGAGAAAAAGTGAGAGAGGGAAGGGAATGAAATCAACTAATGATATATTAATGTGCTGTTACCACTGTGGAATAGTGGGGTTACTCCTACCAGGAACCCTGGGAGACCATAAAACCTGCTCAGGATTATTCCAACCTAGGACAGGACAATTGGGAACATTCATCCTGTCATCTCTTAGGAAGGAAGTTTCAAGTATTTCAGTAAAAAACTATCAGCATTTAAGGAGATTAAGTGACAAGGTGATATGAGAAGGGCCATGACTAGGCTTGCCTCTCAGGACTATAAGAAGTAAAAATAATAATAATAAGACCAGCAAACAACTAATATAAATATATTGCCATGTGTTGGAACAGAATCAGAACAACTTCATTAGAATCTTCTACTTTGTTCACAGGGACTCCTACATCTCACCAAACCTTAGGACAAATATGTCTCAAGGGTTTGTTCCAGATATGTTCCTGTTTAAATTTCTTAATTTTAACAAAATGAGGTCCCCCACCACAAATAAGTGCTATGTTTCTGCTTTAAAAAAAACATAGCCTTCTAGCATGAAAGAAATTTCTGATAAATCTCAACATTTCCTTAGCTACTCACTAGAATAGTTGATTTTAGTCTGCTTAAGGAAACACTGAAAAATATGACAATGAATTCCATTTATGGGCAATCCTGATAGTTAAATTTAAATACTGCACACTGCCCATTCCTTCCTCAAATCTCTGACTATATTATGCATGCATGAGATAAATGTGAAAAGGCTTAAATCATCCAGAAAATTACTTTATATAAATATAGTTATCATTCCCTTCATATTTCTGCTATACACACTTTGGGCAAAACACCAATCTAATTCTGCTTCTGGCTCTTTAACCATCTAAACACAAACATCACAACCACATACTTAGTAATCACAACAACCTTGCTCAACAATTTTCCTAGACCTTCCCCAATTGTATTCAATGTGTTCTCATTCTGACCCTGTCTCTAGACAACTCTGATCTCTTGGTCTATTTTGAAGCAGGTCCTGCCTCATGGCTCAGGTTTCTTGCTCCATATGGGGGGTATCCCTGCCATTTGGTTTTTGGCTTCTCTAAAATGATTTTTTTGCTTTCATCACTTTAGTTTTACCCCTAACTTTTCTTACTCCAGACTGATTTAATAATTTCCATATTGGGGATTTTTTTCCCCTAGAGTCCTAGGAATATGGCCTCTGGATAAAGACAAAAGGTGCTGTCTATATAGTCAGAGTGATTTAAGCAACTTAAAGATACATTTCTTTCTTCAAGCATTTAAATGTTTTATTTTCCCTTCTCCAGAAAATGCACTAAAAATTTTCTCTATTACTATTTTATATGGATATCAACAAGTGCTATAACTCTGGATAATATGTTTTTCTTCTCATTTTTACATTCTAACTTAAGCACATATTCAATATTTAAGGACATGAAATGGCAACTTTAATTTTATATTTTCAATAAATTTCCCCCATGGGTAACTATAACTACAGTTGAAATAAATAGAGATTTTAAATCTATTTATCAATATACATGTATATACTTGCATACCCACACACATGCACATATGCACACCTTTTTAAAATGTCCCTTCACAAACATAAAATTGACCTATGCACTCTATCTGCTCAAATAAAGTTTAATACATGCTGGCATTGCTATATAGGTTACTGCCTGCATATTTTGCCCTTTATTCTCTTTTCCTTTTTTACCCAGAGGAGTCTATCAAGGGACCGTGTAAGAAATATCAAGTAAAGTATATCATAAAAAAGAAACTCTGAGAACCTAGTGACCTGAAAAAAATGTTACTTAAGAAACTAATGACCTAAGAATGCTTTTAAATCAGAGAGCATCTAGTATGGCAATAAGACCTTCAGAATGGGCATGTAAGCATTGATCCAGATAGGAGATTAAATAGCACAATATATTAAAAGGCATAAGGTAAAATAGTAGAAGTTGGAATTCTTTACTCGACACAAATGTTTCACCCCGAAGCTGAATGAACTTTTTTTTCTGGAAGTATTTTATAGACTCTTCTAGTTTTGGTGTCATTAGTTTAATATTTTCCTATACTTTAAGGAAATCATAATGGGATATTTAGGTAGCAAATCAAATATTGTTACAGGGGCATACATATGCTATTGAACTATATTAACTAAGATTTTCGTGAGCTTATTAATCTGAGGAATAAATGCAAAATGCTTTAAAATCTTCTAGACATGTAATTCTCAATTGAATTATAAAACAAAAACTAATGATGATTTATAATAATAAAATTCCAAAATAATTTTTATTACAATCATTAGTTCTTAATGTGTCTGATTATGATGATACATTAAGTTGTATTATTGACCATAGAGAATGAAACCATTGACTTTCCATTCTCTAATCAATAAAATATTGATAGGATTTAGAGCTAAGTGACAAAACTAAAAGGAGACACCCCCAACACTTAACTAAAGATTAAATCAATAGATGAAGCTATTATTAATGTGCAGAATGACAGTTATATTTTATTTGACAGGAGGAAACACAGGGTATCCTTTTTCGTTTAGAATAGGAGAGAGGTCAAATATGAATAATGAATTTGAGTCTATTTCTTTAAATTAAAAACTCTTGAAGCTCTGAAATTCATTTTTAAACAGATTTATATTTTCCTAGTGTACAGTTCAATAGACTTTATTATAAATTATGGATGAGAGAGAGCCACAGGGAAGATGGCAGAGTAGGGAGCTCCAAGACTCAGTCATTCCACTAAAGCATCTATTAAATAGGCAAGAACTGTATGAAACAACTGTTCTAGAGATCCAGAAGTCAGAGGAACCCTGTGCTGTGTTCAGGAAAGAGGAGGTGGAAGAAACTGATAAACTATGTTAAAGAACAGTGAGGACCTCTCTCGGGAGGGTGGCTGCAAGCACCCATCCCCCCCCTCATGTGGTTAGACATCTTGGGGACCAGTATCTGACTGGCTGCTTCTGACAGAGAAGAATATATAAGTCCTCTTCACCAAGAACAGGAATGAGCATGGTTGGGCACTGATCATGGCTTTATATTAGTGAATTTGGATCATTGAGTCCAAGCTCTGAGCTACCATTTCATCCTGTCCTGGAAAAGGTGGCAGCAGACACTGTTTCAATCCTGCCCTGGACAGGGATAAAGGTGGTGGAGATTTAAAGACACAGTGCCTCCATGGGGTTGTGAGGAACAATTTGCTTAAGGGTAGCCTTCCTCTAAAACAGAGGTGAGCACAGACAAGAACTAATTATGGCTTTTAATTAGGGAATTTGAATCACTGGGTCTTGGCTCTGAGCTACTGTTTCAACCTGCCTTGGACAAAGCTGGTAGCAGCTACTGTTTCAACCCCACCGGAGACAGGGGTGAAGCAGTAGAGATTTAAAAACACAGTGCTTCCTTAGGATGAGGGGGAACAGTCTATTGAAAGGGGGCACCAGCTGGACAGGTCGAGAATGTGCAGCTTCAGTAAGCCATCAGGGAGCATTTTGGTGTTCTTTCTGATACCCTCCTTAAGTAACTTTATTGCTTAAAAGTGCCCCCTTCATGGATTCATGGCCTTGTTTTGGCTGTGATATACTGACTTGGTAAGATCTTATTCAGGGTGAGCCTCCTCCCAGAATTTGCCCTCCAGGCAAGAGCAGCTGGAAACAAGAAAAAGAATGTAAAAAATAAATAAAAAGTATAGAGAGAAAACAAAAACAAACACAATAGATCAAGATTCCCAGAAAAAGAACAGAGGAAAGGAAGCTTTCTCCTGGAGGTGAACAATAGCATATAAAGTACAGTCTTAAAAATTGTACTTTATATCCAGGGCAAGAAGCAGATAAAGAGGAGTTGAAAAAATCTGACAGTTAAACACAGGCTACGCTAAAATTCTAGAGTAACTTGAACTAAGCATCAAAGTCAATCCAAAATAAAACCTTAAGCAAGAGAGAGAATCTGACAATCAAGATAGATGTCCATACTTACCTGGCAGGGGAGATACCATGATCACGAAGGTGGTTTTCCCAGGGCGAGGCTTATCCATTGCACTCCGGATGTGCTGACCCCTGCGATTTCCCCAAATGTGGGAAACTCGACTGCATAATTTGTGGTAGTGGGGGACTGCGTTCGCGCTCTCCCCTGTAAAAAAGATAAAAAAAAAAAAAAAAAAAAAAAAAAAAAAAAGATAGATGCCCAGACATCAGAAAAAAAATTACAAGCCATACTAAGAAAGAAGAAGATATGGCTTAGTCAAGGGAACAAATGAAAACTTCAGAGGAGACTTAGAAGTTGATAAAATTAATCAAAGATGTTCAAACAAATCTCCTAAATCAATTCAAGGAGAAAGGAAAACATGGATAAGGAGGTAAAGGATATTAAGAAGACACTGTGTGATCATAAAGAATTTGAAAGTAGAAAATTAATAGAAATGACAGAAATTATGGAGATGAAAGGCAAAAGAAACGAGATTAAAAATACACTGGAGGCATGTAAGCAGATTTGAATAGGCAGAAGAAAGAATCATAAGACTAGAAGATGGAACAATAAAAATCTAACAGAAAGAAGAACAGAGAAAGGAAAAACAGAATAAATCCTATTATGAGACAAATACTAATCAAAATGTCAAATGAAAAAATGGAGAATTCCGAAAGCAACAAAAGAAAAGAGATTCATCACCTACAAGGGATCCTCTAAAAAACTAAGTGCCAATTTCTCATCAGAAACCATGGATGAAGAAAGCAGTAGTATGATATAGTTAAGTTGCTGAAAGAGAAATGCTGCCAGACCAAAATTCTTTTTTTTTTTTTTTTTAAAGATTTTATTTATTTATTCATTTATCCCCCCCTTGCTGCTTGTGCTCGCTGGGTCAGCTAACCACGCCATGCGGGCGGGCTTGCCTTCACCAGGAGGCCCCAGGAACCGAACCCGGGGCCTCCCATATGGTAAACGGGAGCCCTACTGATTGAGCCACAGCCGCTTCCCCCAAAATTCTTTATTGGCAAAACTGTCCTTCAAAATTAAGGGAGAGTTTAAAATATTCACAGATAAACAAAAACTGAGATAGTTTACCAACAAGAGACCTGTCCTACAAGAATTACTAAAAGGAGTTCTGCAGGCTGAAAGAAAGAGAAGAGAGAGGCTTGGCGTAGAGTGAAGAAATGAAGATTGCAAGTAAGGGTAAATAAAGGGTAAAAATAGAGACAATAAAATATATGACATATAAATACCAAAGGATAAAATAACTGAAGCAAGTACTGCCTGAACTGTAATAACATTGAATGTTGATGGATTAAGCTCCCCAATCAAAAGATGCACAATGGCAGAATGGATTAAAAACTATGATTCAACTATATAATGTTTACAAGGGAATCACTTTAGACCCAAAGGCATAAATAGCTTGAAAGTGAAAGGTTTGAAAAAGATATTCCATGAAAACACTAACAAAAAAAGAGCTGTGGTAGATATACTAATATTAGAAAAAAGATTTTGAATGTACCACTGTCATAAGAGACAAATAAGGACACTAAATATTAATAAATGGAGCAACCCACCAAAAAGAAATAATCATAAATAATTATGTTCCTAACTTTGGTGTCCTAAAATACATGAGGTATACACTGACAAAACTGAAAGAAGAAACAGACATCTCTAAAATAATAGTTGGAGACTTCAATACACCACTTTTACCAATATATAGAACATCTAGACAGAGGATCAAGAAGGAAACAGAGAACTTTAATAGTATGTTAAATGAACTAGACCTAACAGATATATACAGAATATTGTACCCCAGAACAGCAGGATGTATATTCTTCTCAAGTATGCATGGATTATTCTCCAGGATAGACCACATGTTGGGTTACAAAACAAGTCTCAATAAATTTTAAAAGATTGAAATAATGCAAAGCACTTTCTCTGAATAGAATGAAGCTGAAAATCAATAACAGGTGGAAAACTAGAAAATTTAAACATATATGGAAGTTAAAGAACCAATTCTTAATAATCAATGGGGCAAGGAAGAAATATAAAAAGAAGTCAGTAAATATCTTGAGATGAAAGAAAATGAAAACACAACATATCAAAACTTATGGGATACAGCGAATGCAGTGATGAGAGGGAAATTTATAGTACTAAAAGCTTATATTTAAAAAGAAGAAAGCTAAATTCAAAGACCTTACTGAAGAGCTGGGGGCAGGGGGTACGGACTAGAAAAAGAACAGTAAACTAATCACATAGCAAGCAGAAGGAAAGAAATAACAAAGATCAGAACAGAAATATAGGAAATTGAGAATAAAAAAGAGAGAATTAACAAAACCAAAAGTTTGTTCCTTGAGAAGTTCAATAACATTGATAAAATCTTAGCTAGACTGCCAAAGAAAAAAAGGAAGAAGATGCAAATAAATAAAGTAAAAATGAGAGGGGGCATTACTACTGACCCCACAGAAATAAAAAAGATCATAAAAGAATACTGTGAACAACCACATGCCAACAAATTAGACAACTTAGATGAAATGGACAAATTCCTAGAAAAATATGAACAGCATACACTGACTCTATAAGAAACAGAAGACCTCAACAGACCAATTATAAGCAAAGAGATTATTCAGTCATTAAAAGAAAAGAAAACAAAACAAAACCCAACAAATAAAAGCTCAGGACCAGATGGCTTCACACATGAATTCTACCAATCATTCCAATAAGAATTAATTCCAATCATGCTCAAACTCTTCCAAAAAAATTGAAGAGGAGACAATACTACCTAACTCCTTCCTTGAAGCCAACATCATCCTAAAACCAAATCCAAGTAAATTATATTACAAGAAAAGAAAACTACAGACCAATTTCTATTAGGAATATAAATGCAAAAATCTTCAACAATATACTCACATTGAATCTAACAGCACATTAAAAGAATTATACACCATGATCAAATGAGTTTTATTCTAAGTATGCAAAAGAGGTTCAACACACAAAAAAGCAATTAATGCAATACATCACATTAACAATATGAAAGGGAAAAGCTACATGACCATTTTGATTGATGCAGAGAAGGCATTTGACAAAATCCAGCATTCATTCTTGATTTTAAAAATTCATAAAAATGATAAAGAACATTTTTTAAAAACCCACAGCTAAAATTGTACTCAATGGCGAAAGATTGAAAGTATTCCAAAATCTGGAACAAGACAAGGTTGCCTACTGTCACCACTGTTATTCAACATTGTGCTGGAAGTTCTAGCTAGAGCACTTAGTAAGAAAAAGGAAAAAAAAAAATCCAAATAGGAAAGGAAGAAGTAAAACTTCCCCTATTTGCAAATGACATGATTTAATTTAAAGACCCAAAAACCTTCAACAAAACTACTAAAGATGATAAAAGAGTTCAGAAAAGCATAGTGATACAAAATCAACACCCCTAAAAATCAGTAGTATTTGTATACATTAGTAATGAGCAATCTAAGGTGGACATCAAAAATAATAATAATAATAATTCCATTTAGAATAGCAACTATAAGATTGCATAACTAGGAATAAATTTAACTAAGTGTCTTAGTTTGCTAAAGCTGCTGATGCAAAAATACCAGAAATATGTTAGCTTTTATAAAGGGGATTTATTTGGGGTAAAAGCTTACAGGTGTGAGGTTGTGAAATATCCAAATCAAGACATCAGTAGAGATGATTTCTCACCAAGTTCGGTTACAGGTGATCCTGGCATCCTGTCCTGACATGTGGCAAGGCAAGATGGCAGTTGAGTCTGTCAAGGTCCCTGCCCTCTCCTCAAGGATCACTATCTCCTGCAGATCAGCTGTGTGTGATCAGGCATAAGGGTTATCTTTTTCTAGGACTCATCTCTCAGCCTTGACTTCTCTACTTTCTCCCTGAGCCCAGCTGTGGATGATCAGCTTTACAGCTTGCTCTGTGGGCCTAGCCTGTTGAGGGCTTCATCTTTCAGCTTCAGCTGCTAGTGATCCTCAAGTCATCTCTCACATGGAAAGATCAAAATAGTAGAACTCCCTTTTCTGTGTCTCTCTCTTCCATTTTGTGTCTCCATTTATATAAGACTTCAGTAAGAGGGCAGACAACCGAGTCATGCCGTACTGACATAGTCCAATCAAAAACCGTCTAATCAAGTGATGTAATCATGGTCCCTTATCAGAATCCAATGCAATCAAAGGCTCTCACACCCACAGAAATGGATTTGTTCTACAACACAATCTTTTCTGAGACTCATAAAAGAATTTGAAACTGTCACACCAAGGATATATAGGATTTGTAAACAGAAAACTACACAACATTGTCAAAAGAAATCAAAGAAGACCTAAATAAGTGGAAGAACATTCTGTGTTCATGGATTGGAAGACTAAATATCACTAAGAGCTCATTTCTACCCAAATTGATTTATAGATTCAATGCAATATCAATCAAATTCCTTCTTTGCAGAAATGGAAAAACCATTGATCAAATGTATTTGGAAAGGCAAGGAGCCCCAAATAGCCAAAAGCATCTTGATAAAGAAGATCAGAGTTGGAAGACTCAAACTTCCTGAATTTATAGCATATTACAAAGCTACAGTGATCAAAACAGCATAATACTGGCATAAGGATAGATATATTGACTATTGGAATTGAATTGAGAGTTCAGAAATAGACACACACATGGTCAATTGATTTTCCTAACTGGGAAAAAAATAGCCTCTTTAAGAAATGTTGCTGTGAGAACTGGCTATCCATATGCAAAAGAATGAAAGAGGACCCCTATCTCACACTGTAAACAAAAATTAACTCAAAATGGATCAAAGACATAAATATAAGAACCAAGACTATAAATCTCCTAGAACAAAATGTAGGAACATATTTTCAAGATATTGTGGTAGACAATTATTTCTTAGACTTTATATCCAAAGTACAAGCAATGAAATTAAAAATAGATAAATGGGAACTCATAAGAATTTAAAACTTTGTGCATCAAAGGACTTTGTCAACAAAGTGAAAAGACAACCTACTCAATGGATGTAAATATTTGAAAACCAGATATCAGATAAGGATTTAATATACAGAATATATAAAGAAATCTTACAACTCAACAATAAAAAGACAAACAATCCAATTTAAAATGGGCAAAAGACTTGAATAGATATTTCTCCTAAAAGAAAATACAAATGGCTAAAAGGCACAGGAAAAGGTGCTCAATATCACTAGCTATTTGGGAAATGAAAATCAAAACTACTATGAAATATTCCATACCTACTAGAATGGCCACTATTCAAAACACAGAAAACTACAAGTATTGGAGAGGATGTAGAGAAATAGGAATGCTTATTCATTCCTGATTGGAATGTAAAATTGTGCTGCCACTGTGGAAGACATTTTGGTGATTCCTCAGGAAACTAAGTATAGAGTTTCCATATGATCCAGCAATCCCAGATGAACTGAAAGCAGGGACTCGATATTTTCACACTAATGCTCATAGTAGCATTATTCACAATGGCCAAAAGATGGAAGCTACCTAAGTGTCTGTCAACAGATGAATGTAAAACAAGATGTGGCATGTATATACAATGGAATATTATTCATCCATAAAAATGAATGAATTCCTGATGTATGTGACAACATGGTTAAACCTTGAGGACATTATGTTCAGTGAAATAAGCCAAACACAAAAGGACATATATTGTATGACTTCACTGCTATGGACTAATTAAAATAAGCAAACGCATGGAGTTAGAATCTAGACTCTAGATTACCAGGAGATAGATTGGGGTTAGAGAATCGGGATTTGGTGCTTAACTTGCATGGAATTTCTATCTTGGCTGATGGTATACGTTTGGAAATGGGTGGTGGTGATATTAGCACATTAATGAGTGTAATCAACAGCACTCAACTGTCTAAGTGAATGTGATTAAAAGAGGAAACTTTAGATGCATATATTACTGAATAAAAATTAAAAGATATAATATAGGATTGTACACAGTAAACCCTATAGTAGACAATGGGCTATATTTAATACTCCAAGTTTAAAAATATTTTTTCCTGAATTATAACGAATGTACAATACTAATACAAAGTGGTAATAATAGGGTGGTATATGGGGAAAAAATACAACTATGTAAATAATGGATGATAGAACTATTTTAATACTCTTTCATCAATTGCAACAAAGGTAACTGCTGTTAAAAAATAGTACAATTATTTTAAAAATTGCTGTTATCAATAGTAACAAATGTTCCATACCAATGCAAGATAGTGGTGGTGGGGTTGTGTATGTGAATCCTGTATTTTATGCATGATTGCTTTGTGAATCCACAACTTCTCCAATTAAAACAATAAAATAAATTATGAATGAGTAGTTCCAATGCTGAAAGGGATCACAGGCCCACTCATACACAATTCTCAAAAATATCATAATATTGCATAAATTACTGGAAGCATATTTTTATGTAATCAGCTGGTTATTCTCCTTCCTATTTCCTACCATTCTTAAATAAATATGAAGTATTATTTATTATGCAATCTATGCCTCTATAAAAGTTTAATAAAGATACCCATCCAGCCTCAAATTAAATTAAACCTAATAATAAATCAATTTGTTTCAGATTTGCTTTCTAGGGAAGCGGCTGTGGCTCAATCAGTAGGGCTCCCGTTTACCATATGGGAGGCCCCGGGTTTGGTTCCTGGGGCCTCCTGGTGAAGGCAAGCCCGCCCGCGCGGCGTGGTTAGCTGACCCAGCGAGCACAAGCAGCAAGGGGGGGATAAATGAATAAATAAAAAAATAAAATCTTTAAAAAAAAAAAAGATTTGCTTTCTAATTCAAGGTCATAAGTGGAAGTGAAAAAATATATACATATATATTCCACTTTCACCTTTGAGTCTCATTTAGTAGATCTAAGGAGTTTGTTACTTAGTTTTGACAATGCTCTTTTCCCCCCAAAAACTGTACATTTTTATTCATTTTAGTAATTAGTTTTAAATAAGCAAACAGCTTAACAGAAAAAATTTCATCCATAATTTCCTGTCACTGAGTAATACACTTTTTTATTTTTGTATAAATATACATGTAATTGTCACATATTCTGTTTTGGAGACTTGCTTTCTAAGTTGTTTTCTCAATTACAAAATCGTTTTCTGCAACTTGATTTTGGTTAGCTTAGAATGTCACTCACTTCTACGATTTAATATTTGAGGTCACTTAGATGGTTTCTTATTTTGTACTATTAAAAATACTATTGTGATGAATACTTTATAGTTTTTTCCTTATTCTTTTTACAAGGATAAAATCCTAGATGAGAATTTTCTGTTAAAAGAGTATACATTATTTTTAGGGTATTTCATTCCAAAATCCCCTTGCTTTCCAGAGATTTTTGCCAGTTTATACTATTACCAGAAAGGTCATATCATAGCTCCTTACTTATATCCTTGGTTACACAGGCAGATAGATGGGTTGACAAATAAATAATTCCTATAATAGTCAAAATGTGGTAATTTAGTATTATTTAATTATATTTGCATATAAGTTTATTACAGGTGAGTTTAATCATTTTGTATGTTTATTATTAATCATTGATATTTCTTTTGTAAATGGTTTTCAAATCCTAAATCAGGTCATTTCTTTCCTAAATTTCTCATTGTTTTTGTCAATTTGTGTCATTTTGTATTTTTATGTTAGAAATGTAAATAATATCTCTATCATATGTAATATACAGATTTTTCTTAATTTGTCCTTAAACTTATCTTTCTTATTTTTTAAGAAGAAATTTTTTTAAATTTAATTTTTTTGCTTCTCTGTTTTCTTTCCTTGTCCTTTCGTTGTACTTCAGGTATATATTCTTAGTAACTTTTCAAAAGGTTATATTTTGACACCATTGCCAGAGACCAAAGGAGAGTCAAAGAAATAAATAACAAATTTCATCATTTAGTTTTACTTTGCTCCAAAGGTTAATGTAGGTTTTCAAAGGTCTGCTTTAAAACTTGACCATAGATGATAATTGGGTATGAACTCTGGTTTCTTTTCAGAGTAAGAGTGGAGTGCTGAAAGACCATGAAAAATCTGAGACAAGTCATTTCTTGAGCAATAAATAGCTGAAGACATTATTTAGCAAAGGATTAAAAGGACAATAAACTCATTCAAATATTTCAACATTGCAGACATCTATGAAATAGTTCACTAAGAAATACCATTGATGAAGAATCATGATTTTCTGCAAATGATACTAAAGATATGAAACCGAGGAATTTATCCTGATTGTGGAACAACGTGAACCCTAAATTGTCTGGATAAAAACAGTTGGATGAATAAATGCACAAAAGAGAATTGGATCAATTCTGGAACAGAAGAGATATGTTTCTGTGAAAAAGTTCTAAGAATTCTCCCAATCATTTGTTCATTAGGGATTGAGAGGTAAAACTAGAATCAAATTAATTATGCTTAATATTATGCTCAAATTTCAACCATAAAAAGCTTCCTAGGTTTGGAATGAGTTACTGAATGACCACAATTTTTTTAAAAAAAGGAATTTTAAGAAGTGATATATATTTAGTTGTTTGGGAGGACTCTAAATATTGTTTGCTTAAAAATTCTACCTACAGAGGGTACATACCTAATAAAATGCGCATCTTACAGATTGCTGTAATAAGATTAATTACAAATAATATCTTGATGCATTTTTAAAATGTATTCTGCTCTGTACTCAGTATGTTATATGGACTTCCATAATTAGGACACTTAATATTCTTATGAGGTAATTCTAGTTTCATATGCATTTTCAGAGGAGGAAACTAAGCCCAGGAAGTCAAAGTAAAATAACAATTTATTTACTTAATTATTAACTAATTATGTAAGGAAAAATAAGATCTTTCTGCCCCGAGAACTCATGCTCTCTGCCTTGCTGATTTCTTTAAAACATTTACATGAGTAAGTAAGTTGCTATAATTTAAAAATAAAATTTTCCTATTGTTTCTTTCCTTAGTTTTTTTTTCCTCATACCTCTATAATTTTTAAATCTATTGTCTTTCTCATAGGTCATCTTTCATCTCCTTTGTAGATTTAACTTTGAGTCCATATGCCTCAGGTGAAAATTTCTGGCAAGAGTAATACCTTTATTATAACCTTGTTGCAAAGGTCAATCGTGATCATCATTTCAAAGTAATTTTATCTTATTACAAATTAATATACAAATATATGTTACCATTACATTAGACTTTTTACCATCTGTGATGATTAGTTTTTTGTGTCAGTTTGGCTAGGCTCTAGAACCCATTTATAGCACACAATACTAATCTAGGTATTGCTGTGAAAGTATTTTGTAGATGCAGGTATAATCAATTAACTTTAAGTAAAGGAGATTTTTCCTCAGTAATGTGGGTAGGCCTCATCCAATCAGTTGAAAGACGTTAAGAACAAAACAGATATTTCCCTGATAAAGAAGAAACACAGCATCAGTTCCTGCCCAAGAGTACTAGCCTGCCAGCTTTTCCTATGAATTTCAGACTTGCCATTCCCCACAACAGCATAAGCCAATTACTGTAAATAAGTCTTTTAGTGTGTGTGTGCGCTCATGTGTGTGTCCCACTGATTCTGTTTCTCTGGAGAACTCTGAGGATACACTCCCTATCAGTGTGAATGTTCCTTGAGGATGGTTATCCATGTGGTGATTTTCTCCCCATTGATCTCAGAGCCTTTCTAATGCACTAAAATCTCAGTAAGTATATGTTAAACAAATGAAATTTCACACTAATATCAGAAAAGGAGCATACTGCTCTCACAATAGCTTACAGAATATTTTGGGTTATTAAAGGAAAAAAATTATCAAAATGAAAGTATTTTATTCCTTCCTTTCTTTTAAAATCAAGTCCAATGAGATATCTTTTCTACCTAATCTCAAAATAATTTTTCCCTTGTTTTTAATTGCCCTCTTTTCCTCATTTCTCCATTCAATTTTTAAATGCACTTTTTTTTCAAATTATCCAGATTTGGGGAATAATATGTGTTCAGAGTTTTCCTATTACCTTAACCCATCAAACAAAAACCATGGTATATTTTTTAAAAGGATCTTTATATCTGTTCTCCAAGTTTGGTAATAAATGGAAACTATTTTTATACTCCCCAAATTCACCAAATATAGGTAAAAAATTATAAATATAATAATGTTGCCTCCTTTTACATCTACGAAAAAACCAGAGCTATTTTAAATGGAAATGGCATGCAGCATTCTAAAACCACTTGTTTCTTATAAACATATTTTTATAACTTTTCATGCCTAACATTTGTGCTTTAAGTCAAAAGTACTTATGTGAAAGCAATTCTTTCCTGACTTTATCCGTCATCTCTGAAATTGTGTGGGAGGAAGCGAATTGCTACCACTCAATCCCTGACATTAATTCAACAGATACACATTTTGATTCAGAAGAATTATGGAAACATTCTTTCTGAAAAGAACAATGAAAGATAGCTTTCTGTGTTTAGCACATTTCCCCTTTCCAAGTGGCAGTGGAACATTGTAATGGCAAAATAAATTGCTTCCTATTTCTATCTGCTTTTTAAAACTGTGACACTGACTGAGCTGAATTGCCGAAACCACATCTGTACATAGCTAAATAAAAGGTTTTCTGTTATTGTAGAATGAGGCAGAATTATTTTGTCATTGTCTGTTTTTATGATTACAAGCCTGAGGGCACTGCTTTGCACACAGTAGGGTAACATTTGAGGTACTGCGAAGAATCTCAGTTTATGATTTAGCAGAGTTTAATGAAGAGACTCTACACAGGTATGACCAGGATTAAGGGAAATTAAAAGGCACTGGAGCACTAGCAACAGGTCTCCCTGGCAAGGAGTGGAATGGAGTTACTGAAGCTCAGATAGAGTTAAAGTAATAGCAGCAGGAGTACCCAACAAGAACTCTAACCAGAGAATGCAGCCATTGACGAAACTGAGGCAATACAAGCACAGAACTTGATCTTTCTCTCCTTAAGCTGTTGATTTCCTGCCACCTCTCTGATTTGCCAAACCTAGTCAGAGTCCAGAGATCAAGGAAGCCTAGGTTATGCCTGCTACACGTAATCTTAAGCCGCCTTGAGCACAGAATAGGACAGGAAAGGGTAAATGATGGATTTATAAGGAACGTGGCAAAGTAGTCATTATGTATATTGACATATGCTATACTAAGTCTAGACTGGTCAATTTTATAGTGTCAGGTACTATGATCATTGTAGCCATTGGACAATTTGATGTAATTATGAATTCCAAAAATATAATTGGATCATACTTGTAAACTGATCTGTTAATCTGGGCATGATTAGGTTATGATTGGGGCATTGAGCCCCACTCCTTGGTGGGTGGGGAATCAAATATAAAAGGCATGGCAAGAACAGTTTTGAATAGCAGTCTTTTGAGAAGCAGTTTTGATGTTGGAAAGAAGGCCCCAGGAGAAGAGAAACAAGCCGTTCGCCTCATCATCTACAGCTGACCTTGTGGAGGAAACAGGAGCTAAGCCCCGAAAAGAGAGGAACCCCAGAAGCCTGAACCCTGGCAAACGCCGGCAGCTCTCTTGCTCTCACACGTGGCAATGGACTGTGGAGAGAGAAGAAACTTAACGCTTTATGGCCTGGTATCTGTGGACTTCTACCCCAAATAAATACCCTTTATAAAGACCAACCCATTTTTGGTATTTTACATTAGCACCCCTTTGGCTGACTAATACAATCATATTAGTCATATAGAAACAAATATTTCATATAAGAAAATACAGGTAGACAGAATAAGTTCATCAATGTAGATGATGGTGATGTTGATGACAAAGATGATATTAATGATTTCCAATTATTGAATGACCATTAATTCCTACTAAATACTGTGGTATGACTTATTATAGATTTTTTCTAATGCTCACAATAAATCTGAAAGATAGATATTATTAGATTTATATTACATACGAAGAAACCAAGTTGCAGAATGGTTAACCAAGTTGCCCAATTCACCCATGTAAAAATAGTAGAAACTGTATTCTCTGGATTTCAGAGTTTGAAAGTCAACATATTTTTATATGATTCCATGGTATCATTCTTTATAGCTGATTCTAGTTATAAAAGTTACTTACCAAAAGACAAAAGAGCAATAACTTTAGGTTGGAGGCACAGAATAGTGTCCAAAATGTCAGCAATAATTTTGGTGACTGTTGACAACTTTTCCTCAGCTCTTATTTTGCAATTTGAATGAAAGCTATGGAAAACATTTCAACAGTCCAACCCCTGGCAAATTCTCATAATAAAATTTTACAAAACAGCATATAATTTCAAAGAGTTCATGGATCCTCTTAAAGCCCATACATGAATTATTTCTGAGAAAGAATCCATAGATTATAAAGGGAGATACAAAGGACTCCTTACAATGAATTAGCAAAGAGGAGCTATTCTGATTCTCACGTCCTGAAAGTCAGAGTAAGACCATGAAAGCCAGAATAAGACCATGAAAGCGTAATTCCTCCAAACACTATTTGTTAGCTTCAATAGATTTTTATCATAGATAACTTATATCTGCTTGATCTTGTCAAACTCTTTGGATTTATTCTTTCAAAAAGTTGTTACAAGTCCTACTTCTGCAAGACACCATTTCAGGTAAAGGTGAACAAGGCAGATGGAGTCTCTGAGTTAATGAAGTTTTCCAATGTGCATATCATAAAAGAAATAAACAGTGTTGAGAAAAAGAATATGAACAGAGTTCTCCTTTAGTTCAGAGAAGTAAGTGGAGAGATGCTTTTAAAGTTGTAACTTAAGAATGAGAGAAGACAGGCAAAGGGCTAAGATACAACATTCCAAAAACTTAGAACAGTAATTTCAAAGACACTCAAGCAAGAAGAAACTTGCCATATGTTACAAAGAAGCAGGCCAAAGTGAAATGCAGGAGAGAGAGAGAGAGAGAGAGAGAGAGAGAGAGAGAGGACCAGGAAGGAAAGAAAGAAAAGTCTAGATCCAGACGATCTTCTTGGTCACTGGGAAACCATGTAGGAGAATAATGTGATAAGATTGGTTTTTAAAAAGATCCGTATTGCTACTGTATGATAAGTGATATTAGAGAAGTAAGAGTAGAAGCATGTGTATCATTTAAGAAGTCATTGAAATAGCACACGCAAAATGATGATGGCTTTAATAGAGCTGAGGGAGTGGAAATTGGAAGAAGTGAATGGATGCTAGATAAATTTTAAAGATAGAAAGAATAGGATTTCAAATTTTAAATTATATGGAAAGTGAGAAAAAAGGACAAGTGAAGCAAGGCTCCTGAATTTCTGATTTTAGTGACTTGGTGGATGGTGATGCCATTTTGGAGGAGAATGGAATCCACTATGTTTACAATTTTGAAATGATTAACTGGAAATATCCAGTAGAAAGTTGAATATAGTAGACTGGGTCTCAGAGGACTAGTTTTGATATAATTTTGAAAGTAGTCAGCACACAGGTGGCCATATGATTGGGCAATCAGTGCCTATAGAATGAGAAGAGAATGATCCAGGACACAATTGGGAAGAACTCTAATATTTAGGCTGATATAATTAATGGAATCAGCAAAGAATATTGAGGAGTAGCCGGTTAATTAGAGAATAAACCAGAACAACTTATTGTCATGAAAGTTAATAGGAAAAGTTAAGAAGGAGTTTGAAAAGGTGGGATGGACAAATGTATAAAGTGCCACAGAGAGATCAAGTGAGAATAGAAACATAGAGCCGTTTAGGTGGCCTGTTGTGGAGATTATCAATTTTACCAGAGGGAAAGTGGTAAGTTGTCTAGAAAACACTTTTGAGTTTTGTTATTAAGAGGAACAGAAGAAAGGAATCTTGGCTAGAGGGAGAAGTCGATTAATTTGCCTTTTATTTATATATATTTTTTAGAATGGAACATAACAGAACATGGAATTATAATGACAAGAATGTTCCTGAGGGAAAGGAAAATTAAAATAAAAGATGACACAAAGAAGAAAGAAATTAAACATAGGAGCAACGTTCTTGAGAAGAGAAATGAGGATAGGCACTAGATGTCAGGGATAAAATGCATTTAAAGACTTAAATTGTTTTCTGATCATCTAATTCAATATTCATAACAAGAGTTGGGATTAATGTCTCAGGATATTTGTTAGGGTTACCTAACTCTGAATTTAGACACAAGCATACAGAATTAATTTCATTACCCTGGATAATGCCCTACTGAGGTGATCTAATCAAAAAGGAAGGTAACTGAATCTATTCAAAAGGTCCCATTTATAATAAGTTTTACACCCACAGAAATGGATTAGCTTTAAGAATATGATCTTCTGGGATCCACAAAAGTCTCAAACTGCCACAGCAACAATGATTCATTTAGTCGAGCAAACCAAAATTCTATGAGATATCATTGGTCTGTGTTTTCTTTCCTTCCTTTCCTGCATCTCCCAATATAGTCAATCATCAAGTTGTGTTATCTCTAAATCCAACAACTATGTTGAATTTATCAATTTCTATTCCTGCTCTTGCCTCCTCACTTTTGTTTTATTGCATTCCATTGTCCATTTAGTAGCCATGATGAGGTTTTAAAAATAGAACCCAGTCATGGAAAATCCTTATTTTACATTATTATTTTTCCATTAACACTTGTTTCATCAGCAAGGAGGGCCCTGAGTATCTCTACTATGTCATTTCTTACCTCTTTCTCCCTAGTTTATTACCTTCCAGTCACACTTTCCTTTTGTTCCTGGAATCAGCCTGGTTGTTTCAAAAGTCTTGAAACTAGAACATCCCTCTGCTTGAAGAAGTCTTCCTCTGGTTTTCTGATTTCTTTCTTCTTTTTGTCATAATACTTTTAATATAAATGTCATCTTTGGCTAAAAGGAAATTAAAAGTTATGGAATAGCCCAAGAAAGGGCTAGCAAAATGAATCAATCGTGAGTCAGATGAGTATCTTTCCAATAATGGGAAACAACTTTTCTATCAATTAAATGTTGTATCATATAAATATAAACAATAGCTAAGAGCTACTGTGGAAAATAAAGCCAGAGGTCTGTTATTACTTAAACTGCTATAGAAAATAGGAATGATAAACACGTGCTCTACAGATTAGGGGCAATCTCATGATTTAAGCATATTATTCATAATGTTATTTTGCAAGATTTCTTAATTATAGTCAATGTATAACGTACATGAGCTTCATTTATGTGTGTGCATATACTGTTTTTGTGGCCTTTTTTATGTTATTTTAAAATTTTATCTTCTTTGACTTTTCAAAGACAAGGTTTTAGATTACAATTATACCAAAGTTTTGCAATATAACAACAGCTTAAAATGTCAATTAATTTTGCCAGCAGATTTATAAATACTTAGGTAATGCAAAAACTGTAAGAGGTAACATGCAATTACACATTTTATAGATTGAATAGGACTTGAAAATCATTTTTTCCAACACTTTTCCCCACTGATTATATTTTGAATGCCTTCCACATTAACCAAACAATTAATCTTCAGATTCATACTTAATCACCCACAGGTAAGCAGTCCATTTCATTACTGAAAAACAATTTGCTCAATTTCTTCCATCCACTGGTCAAAATACTAGCAGATACACAATTCAAAAACCACTCTAATCTTTCTTCCAAGAGTCATCAAATATTTTAATACATTTGGAATATTTACCTTTGTGGTTGATTGAATCAAGTCCCCAACAAAACACGTTCAAGTCCTAACACCTGGTACCTTGGATATGAGCTCATTTGTAAAAGGAAACTTTGAAGAACCTACCAAGACGAGACCAAACTAAAACATGGTGGGGAAGCCTCAATTCAATACAACATGTCTTTGAAAACACAGGAAATTTGGACATGGAAGTCAGTAAATGCCACAGGGTGGGAGAGGAAGAAACAGAGTTCCTTGTGCTGCAGGCAGAGAATGATTGCCAGCAAGCCACCACCAGAATGCTACAGACTTCATATAAGACATGGCCTGAAAAATACTTCAATTTTAGGCTTCTAGCCTCCAAACTGTGAGTCAATAAATGCCTGTTGTTTACTAATCAGTCTCTGGTATTTGTCATAGCAGCCCTGGAAAACCCTTATTGTTTTCCAGCAATTTAATCTTTTAACACATGCTTATTTTTTCATCTACCATGTACCAAACATTCTATTAGAGATCTATGACACAGAAGGGTACAAGGCAGTCATGGTGCTACCATTACGGAGTCCACATTTGATACAATTCATTTGATAAAATTCATATGATGCAATTCTGTATTACTTTACAAAAGTTGCTTTCCTACATTTGCTTCTGTAAGTGCAAACAAATAAATCACCCAAAATTAAATATGATCCAATGAGGGCAGAAGAGAATGGTCATATCCCTTTCATCCGTATATTGTGGCTTCACTTAATACAGCCTAATGCTAATTATTTCATAAACTATTTTATACCATGCAATTACATCATTTTTTACTTTTTATACAGCTCACAGAAAATTGAAGTTAAATAACCCTTTATAGGCTCCCCTCTGTTTATGCAAGTCATTTCTCTTAATAAATCCTATTTTACTACCAGAATATCCTAATTATTTATCCCATCCTATCATACTTAATAATATTTTCAAGGTTCAATTTTTACTGTTGCATTAGAATCTCGACCTTATTTGTTTATTACTGGGGTTTTTGGGGAGTTAGAAAATTGATATGTGAAACCTATCATTTACATTATTTTTCCATTAAATTACTTGGCAAATCCACCAATGATTTTTCTTCATTCATTTATTCAATATATACCTATCATGTAATAGGGTCTTTGGTACTTGTGTGATCAGTTCTGGTGAATGAAAGAAACATGGTCCTTGCCTTCTTAGAACTTGCATTATAGTAAGGGAAATAAATTGTAAAAATTATAAACAATTACATACAGATGTTGATGAGATTTCTGAAGAAAATTACAAGTGTAATAATGGAGAATAGAGTGAGGAAATCTATTTGGAATTGATGGTCAGAGAAGCTTTTCCAAACAAGAATTTGAAGGAGCCCATCATGGAAAGAGTAAAGAAAGTGATTCAGACAGAAAAGATTTGTTGTGTCTGAGGCATGAAAGATCATAGTGTTTTTATAGAACTGAAATGAAGTATGACTAACGAACAGAGCATGAGAAAAAAAGTAAAGAGATGAGGTTGAAGAAGTAGGCAGGATTATGTATATCCCACCTGATATATCCTTTACCTGTATAAGGGATTTCCAGTTTCATCTGATGATTTTCTCCCTTTCCTTACCTTGTCCATATCATTTTAAATTCCTCTGAATTAAGTCAGTTGGTGTGTAGAGAATTGTATTAATCAGTGTAAAGAAGTGTGTGTATATGTATATATATGTAAATATTATGAAAAATATTACCTGAATTGGCTCACATGACTCTTGGGGAATAGCAACGCAATTCTGTAGGGCAGGCCACAAGTAAGGAACTCTAAGGAAAGTTTTAATGATTACCTGGAGAAAGCTGGCTGGCTGAAATAGAGATAGAAGTTCTTCCTGACTGCTGAAACCCTCAGTTCTCCCTATAAGGACTGCAACCATTTGGATGAGACTCCTCTCATTGCTGAGAGAACACGTACTCAACTATTGATAAAGTCAATTGACTAATGATTTAAATCCATGAAATAGAATCACAGTAACAATCAGGCCAGTGATTGCTTAACCAAACAACTGGACACAGTAAGTTGACATATGAACTTAAAAATCACAAACATATTCTTTTTTTTGTAGTATTTAGTTTAAAAATTTTAAATGATACTTAGATTAGGTCCAATACTGTCACTCTCAGGAGCACAACCTCTAAAGCAAGGCACCAAACTCCCGAGCTATCTGCCATGACCATAGGACCTGGATGTTTCCAGAGCCCTCAGGATTCCCAATACCTAAGGTAGTATCCACTTTGGCAGTCTATGAAATCCTACTGAGATGTGCATAAGTGTTACCTCTGGGATGACCTCCTCACTCACTTTGAAGTCTCTTAGCCATATAAACTCATTTTTCTTTGCCTTTTCCCCTTTTATTCAAGGTCTTCTTCCAGTTACATTGCTAGTTGGTGCTTGGTAGTAATCCCATGGTGCCAGGGAGGATCATCCCCAGGAGTCATGCCCCACGCTGGGGCGAAGGTAATGCATTTATATTCTGAGTTTGGCTAAGAGAGAGGCCACATTTGAGCAAAAAGGAGGCTCTCAGGAGGGAACTTTTAGGCACCCCACAACACTAGGCTAAGTTTCAATTCTCAAGAGCAAAGGCTCACAAGCATAGTCATCAAAATCATGGTCCCGTTAATGGACCATCTTCTTTTGCCAGTCATTGCCCCTGCACTTGGGGGACTGTTGCTGCTCCATTAGAGAATATGACAGAGCTCTCCAGGATGGTAATTCAATGTTCTCTTGGTTATTATGTATATATCCACCTGCTGTGACAATGCCCCATGAACATTTGAACACATTTATATAACTTGTATGTATGTCCAGGTGAACTTCCTCCCATGGATCCCCATCACTGACACCCCACACCATTGATTCTCCCCTACCCCAGATGTAACCCCACTGTGATCTAAGTCTTCTTAAAAATGAAGCCAATAAAGTAGCCAAATACAATTACTAGGAAAATGAAATAATGGTAGGTTTAATTATAAGAAATAAGATACATAAAAATTTAAAGAAAACTGAAACTAAAATAAAATTTTAAAATTGGGATATTAAAAAATAATGAAAAATATTTTAATTTTTTTTGACATTTTGCATTTCAACACTGTAATATCTATTGTCCTGTATGTACAGTGACATTGTCTTCCATTTATTCCCCAGTGTCTTACTTTTTTTCATTTTGTTTTCAAAGAAGTTTTAGGTCACAGTAAAGTCACATACAGAATACAGGGGACTCCCATATACCCAACATACTCCCCTTTTTCCACCTTCCTATATTAATACCTTTTTATATATGGATGGGACCTTTGTTACAACTGATACACAAATAGTGAAACATAGCTACTAAACATGGTCAATGGTTTACATTATAGTTTACATTTTAGACTGCACACTTGTATAAATTTTGATGATATTTAACATGGCATGTGTTCCTCATTGCAAGATCAAGCAGAACACTTCCATTACCCACAAAATACCCCCTTTTCCATCTTCTATTCCTCCCTCTCCCTCCACTCAGGGCCCACGGCAACCAACCGGCTTCACTTCTCGGATAACAAGATTCATAGTTACTTGCAACAACACTGAAGTCTTTCTTGACACTCTGGTTTGTCCTCCCTATTAGGAACTGCCCATGCTCTCAAGAGACACCTACCCCTCTGTTTGTGAACATATTTGTCCTCCCCAGGATGGGATTCCCACACCTTCCCATTCATTATGTCGGTCTACACCCACTGATACAACACATTATGACAAAATGATCACTCCCTAGAAGCCTGCTCCAGGCATGCCTTTTCCTGAATGCCCCCCCATACAACACCCTAAACCAATATGTCCTTGTCCTATTGCCATAAGAGCGTTCCGAACTTTGTACTTTCAACCACAACCTGTAAAACCCCAATAGTAAACTGTTCCCACTCCCAACCTGCCTCCAGTTCTGTGGACCTTCCAACCCACTCTTCCCAATCTGCCCACCTCTCAAACTTGCACCAGCCAACCCAACCCAACATTATCACTACCCTCCAGTCATCTCCCTTCAACGGACAGCTACACACTTTCACCTTATCATAGATTACATCCCTATGGGTGTTGGCTCACAACCTTCTCCCTTTCCATTTTCCTGTAATCCTATCTTCCAGACAATAGCTCTCTGAGTCTGCTCAATTTGCATAATTCATGTCAGTGAGATCATGTAATATTTGTCCTTCAATGCCTGGCTTGCTTCACTCAACATAAGGTCCTCAAGATTCATCCATGTTATCCTGTGTGTTAGCATTGTGTTCGTTCTTACAGCTGAGTAGTATTCCATTGTATGAATGTACCACATTTTTTTATCCATTCATCTTTTGATGGGCTTTTGGGTTGATTCTAACTTTTGGCAATAACGAATAATGCCACTATGAACATTGGTGTGCAAATATCTGTTTGTGTCTTTGCTTTCAATTCTTCTGGGTATATAAACAGCAGTGGAATTGCTGGATCTAAAGGCAGTTCTATAGTTAGGTTTTTGAGGAACCACCAGACTGTCCTCCACAATGCTGGACCATTCTACATTCCCACCAGCAGTGGATGAGGGTTCCCATTCCTCCACATCTTCTCCAACACTTATAGTCCACTTTTCTTTAATAGCTGCCATTCTAATGGGTGTAAGATAGTAGTATCTCATTGTAGTTTGGTTTGCATTTCCCTAATAGCTAGTGATGTTGAGTATCTTTTCATGTACTCTTTAGCCATTTATATTTCTTCCTTGGAGAAGTGTCTTTTCAAGTCACTTGCCCATTTTTTAAATGGGTTGTTTATCTTTTTATTTTTGAGGTGTAGAATTTTTTTAAATATGCTGGTTATTAGGTTCCTATCAGAAATATGGTTGCCAAATATTTTCTCCAATTGGGTAGGCTGCTTTTTTACTTTATTGATAACCTCCTTTGAGTTGCAAAAGTTTTTAGTTTTGAGGAGATTCCATTTATCTATATTTTCTTTCACTGTTCGTGCTTTGGGTGTGAATGTCATGAAACCATTTCCTATTACAAGGTCCTGTAGATACTTCCCTATATTATCTCCCAAGGTCTTTATGGTCTTGGCTCTTATATTTAGATCTTTGATCCACCTTGAGTTGATTTTTGTATAAGGTGTGAGATGGTGTTCAACTCTTATTCTTTTGGATATGGATATCCAGTTCTCCAAGCACCATGTGTTGAAGAGGCCATTCTCTCCCAGTTAAGTGGGCTTGGTGGAATTGTCGAATATCAGATGACTGTATATGGGAGGACTATGTAAGAACTCTCAATTTGTTTCCATTGGTTGGTATGTCTATCCTTGTGCCAATACCATGCAGTTTTGAAAACCATAGATTTGTAATATGTTTTAAGTTAGGTAGTGTGATTCCTCCAATTTCATTTTTCTTTTTCAATATGTCTTTGGCTATTCAGGACCTCTTGCCCTTCCAAATAAATTTTGTAGTTAGTTTTTCCTATTCAGTAAAGAATGCTATGTTGATTGCATTAAATCTGTAGATTAGTTTGGGTAGGATAGACATCTTAACAATGTTTAGTCTTCCTATCCATAAACAGGGACTATTCTTCTATTTAAGTCTTCTTTGATTTCCTTTAACAGTGTTGCATAGTTTTCTATGTATAAGTCATTTGCATCCTTAGCTAAATTTATTCTTACATATTTGATTATTACAAAATATCATTGATCATAAATGATATTTTTTTCTTGAATTCTTCCTCATATTGCTCATTATTGGTGTAAGAAATGCTACTGATTTTTGCACCTTGATCTTATAATCTGCGACTTTACTGAACTCATAAATTCTAGAAGCTTTGTTGTAAATTTCAGGGCTTTCAATGCACAGGATCATGTCATCTGCACACAGTGAAATTTTTACTGCTTCTTTTCCAATTTGTTTGCCTTTTATATCTTTTTCTTGCCTCAGTTATTGAGCAAATACTTCTAACACAATGTTAAATAAGAGCAGTGATAGTGGGCATCCTTGTCTTGTTCCTGATCTCAGAGGGAAAACTGTTAGGATTTCACCATTGAATATAATGTTAGCTGTGGGTTTTCCATATATACTCTTTATCATGTTCAGAAAGTTTCCTTCTAGCCCTATCTTTTGCAGTATCTCTATCAGGAAAGGGTGCTGTATTTTGTAAAATACTTTTTCTGCCTCTATATAGATGATCATATGATTTTTTTCTTTTGTTCTGTTTAGGTGGTATATTACATTGATTGATTTTCTTATGTTGAACCATCCTTGCTTACCTGAGTTGAAATCCACTTGATCACGGTGTATAATTCATTAGATGTGTTGTTGAATATGATTAGCAAGTATTGGTTGAGGATCTCTGCATCTAGGTTCATTAGAGAGATTGGGCTATAATTTTCCTTTCTTGTGGCATCTTTGTTTGGCTTTGGTATTAGGGTAATGTTGGCATCATTGAATGAGTTAGGCAATGTTCCTTCTACTTCTATTTTTTGGAATAGTTCAACCAGTATTGGTGTTAGTTCTTTCTGGAATGTTTGGTAGAATTTACCTGTGAAGACGTCTGGTCCTGAGCTCTTCTTAGTTAGGAGGCTTTTGATGACTGATGCTATCTCTTTACTTGTGATTGGTCTGTTGAGTTCATCAAATTCTTCTTTCATCAATGTAGGCTGCTTGTGAGTTTCTAGAGAATTTGTCCATTTCCTCTAAATTATCCTTTTTGTTGGCAAATAATTTTTCAAAGCATCCTCTTATGATACTCTATTTCTATGGGGTCAGTGGTGATATGCCTTTCTTCATTTCTTATTTTGTGTATTTGCATCTTCTCTCTTTTTATCATTGCCAATCTAGCTAAGGATTTGTCAATTTTATTGATCTCGAACAACCAGTTTTTTATTTTGTTTATTTTTTCTATTGCTTTTTTATTTTCTTTTTCACTTAGTTCTGCTCTAATCTTTGTTATTTCCTTCTATCTACTTCCTTTGAGGTTTTTGTTTTTCTAATTCC
This sequence comes from Tolypeutes matacus, assembly GCA_026826555.1. Taxonomy (NCBI): domain Eukaryota; kingdom Metazoa; phylum Chordata; class Mammalia; order Cingulata; family Chlamyphoridae; genus Tolypeutes; species Tolypeutes matacus. Next base: position 13,974,059 of record JAKSZT010053791.1, read on the forward strand.
TCTACGTGTGCAGTTAGGTCTTCGATTTTAACTCTTTATTCTTTTTTGATATATACATTTATGGCTATGAATTTCCCTCTCGGTACAGCTTTTGCTGCATCCCATAGGTTTTGATATTTTGTGTTGTCATTTTCATTCGTTTCAAGGTAATTACCTATTTCTTTTAAGATTTCCTACTCGACCTACTGTTTGTCTAAGAGTGTTTTGTTGAATTTCCATATCTTTGTGCCTAATCTGGTTCTCTAGCCCTTACTGATTTCCAGGTTCATTCCATTGTGGTCAGAGAAATTACTTTGTATAATTTCAATTTTTCTTAATTCTTTGAGCATTTTTCTGTGACCTAGCATGTGGTCTATCTTGGAGAATGATCCATGTGCACTTGAGAAGAATATATATCCCACTGTATTTGGGTATAGTGTTCTGTATATGTCTACTGGGTCCAGTCTTCTAATGTATTATTCAAAGTCTTTGTTTCTTTATTGATTCTCTGTTGAGATGTTTTGTCTAATGGTGATAATTATGTATTAAAATCCACCACTTTAATTGTAAAGGCATCTGTTTCTCCACTTAGTTTTTCCAGTGTTTGACTCATGTATTTTGAGGCACCCTGGTTAGGTGCATAAATGTTTATGCTTGTTATTTCTTCTTGAAAGATGACCCCTTTTACTTATATATCTTGTCTGATATTAGCATAGCCACCCCTTACCCTTTTTTGGTTATTGTTTGTTTGTAAGATTGTTTTCCAGCCATTCACTTTCAGCCTTCTTGAATCCCTGGGTCTAAGGTGGGTTTCTTGTAGACAACATATAGCTGTGTCATATTTCCTTATCCATTCTGCCAATCTGAGTTTCTTGACTGTTGAGTTTAATCCATTAACATTCAGTATTATTACTCTCAAGGATTTACATTAGCTATATATTTTTTGGGTTTATGTATGTCATATGTTGTTTTTATTTCTCTTTTTGTCTTTTTAGTTTTTCTTACACTCTCCTCCAACTCTCTCTTTCCTGTTTTTTCCTTTCAACCTTCAAAACTCCCATTAGTATTTCTTGAAGGGCATATTTCTTATTGGTATAGTCTCTTAATTTCTATTTATCTGTGAATATTTTGAACTCTCCATCATTTCTGAATGACAGGTTTGCTGGATAGAGAATTCTTGGCTGGAAGTTTTTTTTCTTTTAGTACATTAACTATGTCATACCACTGCCTTCTTGCCTCCATGGTTTCAAATTAGAAATCAGCACTTAACCTTATTGAGCTCCTCTTGTATGTGAATGCTATTTTTCCCTTGCTGCTTGCAGTATTTTCTCTTTGTTTTGAGCATTGGACATTTTGATGAGAATATGTTTTGGAGTAGGCCTGTTGGGATTTATACTGTTTGGGTGCGCTGCATTTCCTGGACAAGTACATCCATCTCCCTCAATAGGATTTGGAAATTTTCAGCCATTATTTCTTCCAACACTGCTTCTGTCCCTTTTCCCTTCTCTTCTCCCTGTGGGATGCCTATAATGCACATGTTTATGCATTTTCTGTTGTCATTCAAATCCTTAAATCCCGGTTGGATTTTTTTCTATCTTTTTATCTATATATTCTACTATCTGTTTGATTTCAGATGTACTGTCTTGCACATTGGTAATTCTTTCCTCTGCCTGTTCAAATCTGCTGTTATGTGCTTCCAGTGTATTTCTGATTTCCTGGATTTTGCCATTCATCACCATCATATCTGTTATCTTTTTATATATGTTTACCATTTCTTCAATATGTTCTCCTAGTGTATTCTTAATATCCTTGATCTCTTCCTTCACTTCATTAAGTTTGTCCATGATATTTTTGGGGGCGATTTTGATTAGTTGTTCAATGTTCTGCAACTCTTCTGGTTTTTAGTTTGTTCATTGGACTGGACCATGTCCTCCTGTTTCTTAGTATCATTTGTAATTTTTTGTTTCTATCTGGTCATCTTTTTATCTTGATGGGTTATTCAGCTTTTCTCTCTATTCTATGGTTTTATTTAACTGCTGTTTTTTGGGGGGTGTTAAGTTTTTCTTTGACACATTTTCCCTCATTTTATTTCCTTGGTGTTGTCTATGTTTCCTTGGAGGAATAAGATAGGGCCACAGAAAGCCAAAGAGATAAGAAACGAAAAAAGTTAATAGTAAAAATAATAGTAAAAGTTAGAAGAGGAAACCTGCAAGATCTTGAAAAGTGAATATTTACTTCATGTAAGCAGTGTAGAGTAACAGGAAAAAAAAGTGGATTACCAACAATGAAATAAGAAACCAAATAAGGAAAATATATAGAATAAATTAAAAAGCCATAATGATGAGAAGAGAGGGAAAGAGAAAAGAAAAAACAAAAAGAGAAAAGGTTAATAAAAGAAAGAAAACAGGATAGATGAGATAGAAAAAAAAAACAGAAAAATTGAGGACTAAACAAAGAGAGGTGGAATGTAAGAATAACAACAAAAAGCAGAAGATAGAAATATGAAGGAAGAAAAAAAGATGACATTAGTAGATGTGGCAGTTTGATGTAATTATGAATTCCAAAAATATAATTGAATCATGCTTGTAAATTGATCTGTTAATCTGGGCCTGATTAGGTTAGGATTAGGGTGTTGAGCCCCACCCCTTGGTGAGTGGGAAATTGAATATAAAAGGCAAGGCAAAGTACAGTTGAAGCAGTCTTTTGAGAAGAAGTTTTAATGTTGGAAAGAAGGCCCCAGGAGAAGAGAAGCAAGCTGTTTGCCTGATCGTCTACAGCAGACCTTGTGGAGGAAACAGGAGCCAGCTGAACTTGTGGAGGAAACAGGAGCTAAGCCCGGAGAGAAACACAGCCCCAGGAAGAGAGGAACCCCAGAAGCCTGAACCCTGGCAAATGCCAGCAACCGTCTTGCTCTAACATGTGGCAATGGACTGTGGTGAGAGAAGAAACTTAACGCTTTATGGCCTGGTATCTGTGGACTTCTACCCCAAATAAATACCCTTTATAAATACCAACCAATTTTTGGTATTTCACATTAGCACCCCCTTTGGCTGACTAATACAGAATTTGATACCAAGGAGTGGGGTACTGCTTTTGTAATTAGCAAAATGTTGGAACAGTTTTATAAATGGGTAAGGGGTATTTTTTGGAGGAATTGTGAAATGCTTGATGGAAATGGCCTAGACCACTTTGAAGAGACTGTTGATAGTAATATGGACGCTAAAGGGACTTTCTATGATGCCTTAGAAGTAAATGATGAAACTTTTATTGGAAACTGGAGGAAAGATGATCCATGTTTTAAAGTTGCAGAGAACTTAACAAGATTAACTCCTGGTGTTATATGGAAGCCAGAATTTAAAAATGATGAACCAGAGCATTTAGCTGAAGTACTTTCTAAAGTAAACCCAGAGAATGTGGCTTGGCTTCTCTTTGCAGCTTATAGCAAAATACTAGATGAGCAAAATACACTGAGGACTGAAATTTTGGCCACAAAGAAAACAGAAACTGATTCTGGAACTTCCAAGTTTGTGGAAATCACATTCCCAGATGAAAGTGCCCCATTTGAAGACTTAGCTAAACCTGGAACTTGTAAACCAGAATTGAAGATGCAGTTATCTCGGAAAGACTTGTGGAAAGTCTTACTGTCTGATGGCTTGGAACCCTGCTTCCTGCATGCTAAACCAAGTAAGTTTTTGAGAGAGCTGTATGAACAAAACCACTGTCAGCTTGGACAAAAGAGGACATGGAAAGGAGAGACTGAAGGAGAAAAAGCTTTAAGAAGAAAACTGTGGAAGCAGAGATCTGGGATTAAGACATCTCCTTGGGCCAAGAGAGGAGCTCCACCCATATATACAGAGAGGGTGAGTTTTCCCCAGCATTTGAAGAGGGTGGATGTCCCCACCTGATGTTCAGGAAGAGTTTTGCTACCCCAGGTTGCAGGGAGGTTGGAGCACATTCCTCAAAGATTAGGGTGATTAATTTCAACACCCCATTGGTCTGAGAGGGGTGTACCTGTCCCCCATAGATTAGAGAAAGCCAGGTGGTCAACCCATTGCTCTGAGATGGTTGAGCCTGTATGCCAAAGATTAGGGAAGGCCAGGTGGTCAAGTAGTTGTTCTGAGAGGGTTGAGCCTGTATGCCAAAGGTTAGGGGGAATGTTGTCTTTACTTCGCTGTACTGTGGAAGCTAAGACTCCAACCCAAAGATTGGGTAAGGTGTGGCAATCACCCCAATACTCTTGGAAGGTGAGGTCTGGAGCTTGGTCGACACCCAGATGCTTGATGAGGGTGGAACCAAGAAAATGGCCGTTGGGCAAGCCTGTGGAAAGGGTGGGTTCCCATGTGGCCCCAAGAAGAAAACATCTTCTTAAAAATGATTCTCAGACGAAAACATCTTCTTAAAAATGATTCTCAGACTTTGAAATTGAATGGAGGATGCCCTGCAAGTTTACTGAACTGTAGAGGATCCACGACTCATGTTTAACATCCCAATTTCTTATGATATTGAAAATGTTTATCTTTTGTCTTTCCATTTGTGTATTGGAAGCAGTTAAATGGTTTTGTAAGTTTCAAAGGTCTATAGCAGACGGGATTTTGCCTGAGGACAAACTGTATTTCTTTAAAATGATTTTGATATGATTTTGTACTTGGATTGTTACTGATTTAAGTTTTTTTAAAATATTGTAATGTATTTTTGGAATTCATAGGGTGAAATGTGGCATTTTGATGTAATTATGAATTCCAAAAATATAATTGAATCATGCTTGTAAATTGATCTGTTAATCTGGGCATGATTAGGTTAGGATTAGGGCATTGAGCCCCACCCCTTGGTGGGTGGGGAATTGAATATAAAAGGCAAGGCAAAGTACAGTTGAAGCAGACTTTTGAGAAGAAGTTTTAATGTTGGAAAGAAGGCCCCAGGAGAAGAGAAGCAAGCTGTTTGCCTGATCGTCTACAGCTGACCTTGTGGAGGAAAACAGGAGTCAGCTGAACTTTGGAGGAAACAGGAGCTAAGCCCGGAGAGAAACACAGCCCCAGGAAGAGAGGAACCCCAGAAGCCTGAACCCTGGCAAACACCGGCAACCGTCTTGCTCTAACACGTGGCAATGGACTGTGGTGAGAGAAGAAACTTAACGCTTTATGGCCTGGTATCTGTGGACTTCTACCCCAAATAAATACCCTTTATAAAGACCAGCCAATTTTTGGTATTTCACATTAGCACCCCCTTTGGCTGACTAATACAGTAGATAAAATCAGTCTACACAGAAAAGGGGAAATCATGGAAGAGGAAACACAGTAAACAAGAAATAATCCAGCAGCACCTTTAGCAATTTATCTTTGTCCAGCTCCTTCCAGATTGTTGGCCTGAAGCCTCCTGATCTGTGGATCCCAAAACAGCTCACTCAGGCTGAATCTTGCCCCCACTCAGCCATTTTTTTGCAAGAGAGATGGTGAATGCCCACATAAACTGATGCCATCTTGCCACTTCCCACAAACATATTCTTACTTAAACTGAAAATCTTTAGTTTCTCTTTAAGGAGGAAATAAAAGATAATAATCAAAACAGTGATTAATTCAAATGATAGAATCCTGAATTGCATCTCTATTTTGTACCCTAAAAGAAATTCATAGAATTTGATTTGGCTTTAATATGCATATCATAAATCACTATATTTATTATGGCACTTGCAATTATGTAATGTATTATATTCCATGGGCATGTGAAATTTGTAGCAAAAGGCTGGCTGAAACCTATATATAACAAGCCATCTCACAAGTGTGTGTGCTTCATGACCACAAAGACATGGGCAGTAGGTTCATCAATACCTTGTACCACTAAAAGATACATTCAAAGTCCATGCAAACACACTGTGTTTCTGCTTTGTCAATACATCAACATACACAAACACATGTGTGTTTGTGCATGTGCAATTCTCATTGTCAATGTGTGAAATTTAAATTTAGGTATATAAGCCTACTTTTAAGTAACAGAATTAATTTCTATATATTGCATCTTTATTAGTTTATTGAAATGTTATTAAATTTTAATATTTTGAAAGGGTGTGTATTCAATTTTAAATGAAAGTACCAGCTCACCTCTGACTCTGTGAGCTATAGGAACCTAAACTCTCCAGTGCCATTTGTGAACCTGTGACTCATTTTCTTTTTCAGCCTGAGATAGGGCCAGGGTGTTGTTGCATAGAGAAGCGTTGAAGAAGTGGCAGACCAAGATTTATTTGCTCCAATTAACTCTAGGCATAAAATGTTGGTTTAGGAAACAAAACTTTCTCTTCTGCTCACCATTTACTTTGGACATATATTTAGCTATGAATCAATTAAAAATAGGTTCCTTTTTTTTCTCCCAAACCTTGCTCTCATGCTCATCTTCTCAGAATTTTTATAACAAGCTCAGACACAGTCCTGGCCTCTTTAGATGAAATTAAGCTGCCAGATCTGTTTAATTCTGTAGGATTTTAGATAATGAGGAACCTGTCCTTTTTCACTATGTGTCTGTTCCCATTTTGACTTATGGGGAAATTGTTTGTCTCTTTGTTTCTGAGTGAAAGTGGAGCAATGAACACCATGTCAGTAATAGTGTTAAAAGTGAGCCTGACTGGTCATTTGTTATTTTAGTTTCCTAACTGTTAAAACAAATACCACACAAAGGGTTAACTAAAACAACAAGAATGTCTTAGTTCATGGTTTTGAGATCAGCATTCCAAAATAGATTGTGTTAACACGTGATGTTTTCTCACAGAAGACTGGCATTCTGGGATTGGCTGCCAGAGAACTTGGGTCCTTGGATTTTCTGTCACTTGGCAGCACATTCTCCTTTCTACTACAGTTTCTTTTTAAGTTTCAGCTTCTAGCTTTTCCTGGTCACTACTCTCTCTATCTGACTGTCACGCTGCTTATAAAGACCCCAGTAATCTAGATTAAAGCCTAATATGATTCAGTAGGCCACATTTTAACTGAAGAGCTCTTGAAGTGATCTTATTTACAATGGGTCCTTACCTGCAAGAAGGAGGACCAAGACTAAGAACATATTCAAACTTAGGTACATATTTCAAGCCATCAAATAGATAAAGGAGATTGAGAAGGAATTCTTGCTTTGGCTGAAATATTGGACTATATGTGACCACAGGAGTGCCTTCTAATTTTAAGATTCTACAATTCATTGGAGCTACTTATAAGCAAAGAAAGGCCAGGGTATACTTTTAGGGTTATTTGAATAGGCTATCAGCTCATGGAATTATTCTTTTTAACACTGATTCAGATAAGCTGAACTTACAGTTTTTCTACTGGATATATCTAGTGGATAAGACTCCAATCTGACAAAAATATTTACAGTTAATCAATTGGAAAATTACCTTGGCCCCACAATCATGATGGCAAATTTTTCCAATGTTTTCTATCAGTCTCAATATGCTTTGCTGCAAGAACACAATTTCAACCTTCTTTGCTCTTTAAGTTTGTCCTGATTTATTTTTCAGATGCATGTTTAAAAAAAGAGGTATAAACATTAATAAAATAGAAAGGGTTATTATTCCAGTAATGGTGGAGTGGCTTCTGTTAGAATAAATCTACCACAAAAACCAGTTTAAAATTCTCAAAAAAAAAATAATTAAAAAATGTAATATCTTCAAAAGTAATGGTGAATAACCAGAAGAAGATGTAGATAGAGACTGGAATAGACAACTCAAGAAAGAAGGGAACCACACTGAGGTTTTTTTTTTTTTTTTTTTTTTTTTTTTTTAATATTCACAGTCATTGTTTTATCTTATGAAAGCACTACATAGTTGATTTTGCACAGGGTATTTAGAATTCAAAAATCTGCTGCCTTATTTTCTTGAGGAGAAAAGTATAGACTTAAAATCTGCCAGAGTTATTAGAAATTGTGACAAAATCCTATAAAAATGTGTGAGCAGTTGAAAATCTCAACAAAGGGAAATTATTAAAAAGAACCAATTAGAAATTTTAGAACTGAAAAGTACAATATCACAAATTGAAAAGTTACTGGGTAGTTAATAGCCAACTAGAATTTTCAGATATAAAATAGTTCAGATAATTTAAAAACAAATTAATAGATATTTAATCAAAATAACACAGGGAAAATTATTTTCCAAGTACAGTAGATGAATTGTTCTTATGATTGAAGAGTTAGTGACTAATAAATGTATTCTTGCAGATACCAGCTGTAAACTCAATAAAAAATGCATATCAGAGGTTGAAAAAAAGAAGGCAGATTTTGGATGGAAGTCAAAACGTAGAAGAAGCAATCAGGTATGAAATGAGATTACAGATTTTTAAAATGTAAGCATGCATGTATGCATTTTTGTATGTATGCATGTATTTATGTATTATGTATGTATGTATGCATTTGTTCATTTGCTTTATACTGAGAGCAACTACAATTAAGACAGGGATGTAAGGGAACTAAAACTCTAATAGAAATCCTACTATCTTTCTAAATATGGATCAGGAAATGAAAATATTCCAAAGAAGAGGAGGAGATCCAGAAAGAAGAAGTTCAGGGAATACTTGTTATAAGTGTTTCACAGATATTTGAATGACTGTTGAACCAGGCATTAGCTGGCAGATTAAAAGCAATATGTACTGGGATATGAGCCGCTGACTATTCCAGGCATGACAGAGATTGCAGTTTGAATATACATAAGTTAATTTTACACAAACAAACAAACACAGGAAAATCAACATTCTTTAGAGGAATATAACAGAATCTACAGATTCCACAATGTCTAAGATACAATCTTAAATTACTCTACATATACAGAGCCAGGAAAGTGTCAAATAATCTCAAGGAAAAAAATCAACACATGCCAACCATAGAATACCCAGATGATGAAATTGTCAAGTAATAACTTTAGAGCAGATATTATAAATAGGTTTAACTGGGTAAAGTAAAACGGACTAAAAATGAATGAAAAGAAAGGGCATATAAACAAAGAAATAAAGTGATAAAAAGTATCAAAAGAAAAATTTAAGGCATTAATATAAGCTATATGAAAACCTGTATACGATGTACTTAATAACAGAGTGCAAATTATATAAAAAAGAAAGGGTCACTGAACTTAAATATAGAAATATATACAAATTTTCCAAACTGAAGAACAAAATGTAAAGAAGAGCAAACATTGAAAGTTCAATTCCCTAATATAAACTGGTTTAATATATGAGTAATTGATTAATAAGTGATTGAAAAGAAGTCATATAATATTGAAACAATTGGAAGACATAATATCCTAAGACTTCCAAAATTAATGAGATACATATACTTATAGATATTATAAGCTCTGTATTAGACAAACATAAAGAATTAAGAGGTAAATCACAATTAATAAAACATGGTAAATGTTCTTTTAAGAAAGGTAAATAGAACATCTTGAAATTAAACAGAAAGAAAAGACACATTAATTATAAGGAAACAATGGTTCCAACAACCAAGCACTACTCATAAGAAAATAGTAAAGCTAGAAGATAGTAAGACAATGTGTTTTTTTATGTGCCAAATGAGCAAAACTCAACTAAACTAAAACTATAAATCCAAAACCAATATTCAGTAAAAATATATTTCACAAAATGAGGCAACATAAAGAGATTTCAGATAAAAGAAAATTAAGTTAATTCTTCTTAGACAAATAATTGAAAGAAGAAGGAGTTCTGGCTGAAGAAAAAGGACAGCAGAGGGGAATTTAGAAGTTTAAGAACTAATGGTCAGCCCTAGAAATAGTAAATATTTAAGAAAAAAAATATTTATATAGAGAGAGTAAATAAGCATATTATTTATTACATATTTTAAATCACATGTGACTGCTTAATGCAAACTTTATAACACTGTCTTTTGTAATATAACTATTTTATGGAAAACAGTAATGATGATAAGTTAAACTTTAGATTTGCAAGATTTTTATACAATATGGGAAATGGTATAATATAACTCCAAATATAAAGTAATCTTAAAGAATGTATACAGTAATCCCTACAGCAATAAATATAAAACAATGTAAAGAAGCTTAACTAAATGCCAATAGGTAAATTGAAATAAAATAATTAAAACATATTTCAAAACATTTAAAAAGACAGGAAAGGGGATACCAAGGAACAAAACATAAACAGAAAATTGACAAATAGAAAACAAAGAATAAAAATGCAGCACATAAATCCAACCATATCAATAATTGTATTAAGTGCTAATATGATTAACACTTTAATTAAAAGGCTGAGATTATAATTATAGGTTAAAAACAAAAGCAACACCTGAATTTCTGGATAGCTGAAGACAATAGTAGATGTGTATTACCCAATGTCCCAATGCTATAAAGTAATTGCAAGTAAAAAGAGAAAATTCAACAAATCCCAGTGCTGTTGTCCTACATACTCCTTCCTCATCTCCACATAGCCTTAATTCTTTTTTAAATAAAGATAGAAGAAAAATATAAAGAAGAGAGAAGAGGAATCCTGGTGAAGGAGCCTGAGGATGAGTTGAAAGATTAAATTCTCTCTATAGTTGAAAATACTAAAAATGTAATGGGAAATACCAGAGCACAGTGTGGAGGGGAAATAAATTCAAAGGGTCAAAAACCACATTTAAGACCTGGCTTAAGATGTAAAAAGGTGCCTTATAAAAGGTTCCATGCCTGCTTTAAATGCAAAGAGCCAGTTGAAAAGGTAGAGTATAATTTAAAGGGTCAATCTTCCACATGCATAGCTTCTGGTGGAGTGTATTAATCAGGGTTCTCTAGGGAAACAGAATCAAGAAGAGATATCTATAAATAGTATGAGATTTTATAAGACTCTCTCATGTGACCGTGGGGGTGCACATGTCCAGGTTCCACAGACAGACTGCAAAACCAAGGACTCTGATGAAAGTCCAGTGAAAGTTCTTGATGAGTATCCAGGAGGAGTTGGCCATCCAAAGATAAGCTGGGAAGTTCTTTCTGAATGCTGAAATCACTTCCCCTTTTGGATTGGATAAAGCAGCACTCATTGCTGAGGGCAATCTCCCTGGTTGATGCAGATGTAATCAGTTATCTATGCAGTAAACTCACTGATGACTAAAACCTATAAATGTCCTTGTATTACAATTAGCCCAGTGCTTCCTTGACCAAACAACTGGATACAATTACCTGTCCAGGATTACACATTAGCATAACCATCACAACTCAGCAAACATACACATTACCTTAAACTACATTTAGTCTCTAAATAGAAACAATAATATATATATATATATATTTTAACAATATATATATATATTTCTGCCTAACAATGTTCAACTCTCCTGTGTACAATCAGAAACACATTAATTCCCTACAGAATAAGGTACAAGACCTTGGGTAATATTCACTCCTAAACTTGACATCCTTAAATATTATGACAGGAAACTGACACAACTTGTCAAATGATAAGGGAAAAAAGTTGGGGAAGAAAACAAAGAAATTGTTTTGGGTACATATACAATCATACTCATAATGAAACAAGGAAGAAAGATTCATGGTAATTACAGTCCTTATTTCTGTAACTGGTCATGTGGTCGAAGTTCATATTTATCACTACCTTTTCCCACTACCCATTCCATGTTCCTGTTACCCTCAGCAAGCACTTCAGATGGCTGTGGTTCTTTGCTTGGTGAGGTGATCCAAAATTTCATTCCTGAAGATTCTGGGTGATTATTAGTCCTGCTTGGATTGGTTTGTTGCAATTTTCCATTGACTTTAATTACAGGACATGGCAGTAATAGGAGACACCCTAGAGGATCTCCTGTATTCCAGGCAAACTATTATTTACCCCCATTATGTACATGCAGTCCTATTTCCCCTAGATAGTCAGGATCAATCACCCCAATCAGTAGAGCAATTCCCTTATTTGCCTGTTGATTCAGAGGTAAGAGGAGCCAAAAGTGACCAGATGGCAGTCTTAACTTCCAGTTCAATGGAATCATTGTTGTGTTCCCTGGTGGCAGCACTCCTCCTTTTAGGACTAAAACCTGTAGACCAGCAGAGCTTAAGGTTACAGGGACAGGGAGAAAAAATTTTCCTAGTGAGTCATTAGGGGTAATAGTGAGTGGTGCCACTCCCATTTCCACCCTTTATTCCTGGACCCATGAATCCTGGTTATGGGAGAAACAGCACCATAGAGAGGACACTGATTCAGAGCATACACAGCCTCCTGGAGAACATTGTCTCAACCCTGCAAGGTATTGCCACCTAGTTGGTGCTGTAATTGAGTTTTCAAAAGGCCATTTCACCGTTCTATTAATCCATCTGCTTCAGGGTGATGGGGAACATGATAAGACCAGTGAATTCCATGAGCATGTGCCCATTCACACATAATTTGCTGTGAAATGGGTTCCTTGATCAGAAACAATGCTGTGTGGAATGCCATGGCAGTAGATATGATATTCGGGAAGTCCACGGGTGGGTGGTAGTTTTGGAAGCATTGTGTGGAAGAAATGCAAACCCATATCCAGAGTATGTGTCTATTCCAGTTAAAACAAAACAAATTGTTGCCCCTTCCATGGTGGAAGTGGTCCAATGTAAGCAACCTGCCACCAGGTAGCAGGCTGGTCACCTTGAGAAATGATGCCATATCGGGGATTGAGTGTGGGTCTCTGCTGCTGGCAGATTGGGCAATCAGCAGTGGTTGTAGCCATGTCAGCCTTGGTATTAGGAAGTCCATATTGCTGAGTCCATGCATACCTCCATCCCTACCTCTATGGCCAATTTGCTCATGAGCCCATTGGATAATGACTGGAGTGGCTGGGGAAAGAGGCTGAGCATCAGCCACAGAGTAGGTCATCTTATCCACTTGATTATTAAAATTTCCCTCTGCAGAAGTCACCCTCTGGTAAGCATTCATGTAGGACACTCAGAAAGTTCTATCCACATACCTCTTCCCCAGACCTCTTTGTCACCAATTTTCCAATCATGTTCCTTCCATGTCTCTGACTATTCAGCCAAACCATTGGCAACAGCCTGTGAATCAGTGTACAAATGCACCTCTGGCCATATCTTCTTCCAAGCAAAATGAACAACTAGGTGCACTGCTCGAAGTTCTGCCCACTGGGGGGATTTTCCCTTGCCACTATCCGTCAAGGATGTCCCAGAAAAAGGTTGCAGTGCCTGCAGCTGTCCACTTTTGGGTAGTACCTGCATATTGTGCAGAATCATCTGCAAACCAGGCCCGAGTTTTCTCATACTAAGTCAACTGATTACAAGGGACTCCCCAAGATGCCAAAGCTGTGGGCTGGGAAAGAGAAGGTAATAGCGCAGGGGTGGTGACCATGAGCATTTGGGCTAATTCCTCATGTAACTTACTTGTGCCTTCAGGGTCCACTCAAACTCTATCTCATATATACCATTTCCACTTTATTATGGAGTGCTGCTGGGCATGCCAAACTTTATGGTTTGGTGGGTCAAACAATACCCAGCTCATGATAGGCAACTTAGGTCTCATGGTAACTTGATGGCCCATGGTTAAGTGTTCCATCTCTACAAAGGCCCAGTAACAAGTCAAAAGCTGTTTCTTAAAAGGAGAGTAGTTATCTGCAGAGGATGGCAGGGCTTTGCTCCAAAATCCTTAGGGTCTGCATTATGATTCTCCTATAGGGACCTGCCAAAGTCTCCTCACAGCATCACTATTTGCCAAGAAACTTCCAGCACCATTGGATCTGCTGGATCATATGGCCCAAGTGGTAGTGCAGCTTGCACAGCAGCCTGAACCTGTCATAGAGCCTCCTCTTGTTCCAGGCTCTAATCAATGGAGCAGCTTTTCTGGTCACTCAGTAAATGGGCCAGAGTAACACACCCAAATGAAGAATGTGTTATCTCCAAACTCCAAAGAGACCAATGAAGCCCTTCTGACTGGTGGACCACAGTGATGTTTTGGGTCTCCTGGAATTAATGTCACTTCTGAGCCACTGTCTAATAATCACGACATTTCTGATCATTTCCTTTTCCCCAATGCACAGCTCCTCTGGTAAAAGGTCATAGTTCTCCTTGGGGAACGGTGGGAGGAAGATCAACAGTATAAATTTTTTGCAGTGTAACAGGATCCTTCCCCAAGGGGACCTGGTCTTCTCCTCATTCAAGGGGCGATGGATCTGTACTCTGTTTCAAGTCTGGGAATTGAGTAAGGGGCCATGATTCTCTGTGTCTATGACTTAAGTTAGGGTTTTGCTCACTTGACATAGAACTCTTCTGCTTATACAGATCCAGAAGAAATTTAGTAGACTGCCCACCTATTTCACTTCTAGGTACCCCATGATCCATTAGCCATTGCTGTAACTCTATGCCATTCAGACTATTTTGAGCTGGGCTTTGAATCTGCCTTTCATCGTGGTAGGCATGCCCACCTTGTCTTTGGTGATTAACTGCCTATACTTGACCTGTACCTGCCCCAGATATGATCATTCCCATAATGTTCAAGGATTCTAATTCCATTACAGCCCTCTCTACAGTAATATCTGGACTACAGATAAGAGCAACCACAGAGTTCTTCAGGGAAGGTGGAGTTAGTCTTACAAACTTTTCCCTCACATTCCTGGTTAAAAGTGTGTCCTCTAGACATTCCTGGGGTGGGTAGGCAGGTCTCAAATGGTAAATCCATTCTAGCAATCCAATCACTCAAGCTTTGAATTCTCTCTTCTACTGTATACCAGAGAAAATTGGGCATCTCAACCTCAGCCATGCTAAGCCATCTTTCGTCCATGTTTCAGTCAGACACCTGAACAAAACTGTTAGAGCCCTTTCTAACATTTGAGCTACAGCACTGAATCCAGAATTTCTGCTTAGTGGACCCATATCAATAAATTCAGCATTATTCAACTATATATTCCTTCCACCATTATCCCTTACCCTTAGTAAGCATTCCCACACATATTTCCCTGACTTCTTTCTAAATAATTTGGAAAACTCATGCAGTTCTTTCAGAGTATAGCATACTTCCCCATGGGTCACACTTTGTATTTCACCTTTGGGGGTTTGTTGTGGTTTTAGTCTAGTAATAAGTCTTGAAGACAAGAGGGGTGATGGGGGTGGTAAGAGAAGGAATAGAAATGTCTTGCAAGCTACTGACCTCTGGGCATTCCTTTGCATTTTCTTCTGGTGAGACAGGATTAATCTCTTTAGGCATGGGTTGGAAGGCAGATTCCTCAGGGCAGGGTGGAGGCTATGCAATCCATGTTAGAGTTTGGCTGGTACCTGCCTCAGGGCTGGGATAAGGTCCAGACTCCCTGGGGCAGGCCAGAGGCTGGGCAGTGCAGACTTTAGTTTGGCTGGTACCCACCTCAGGGCTAGAAGGAGGTCTGGACTCCCTTGGGCATGCTGGAGGCTGGGTGATACAAGGTTGACATGGTGTGGTCTCCAGGCCTTTGCAGCTTTATCTGGTAATGTCTTAGAATTTAGGGCTCCAATGTCCCCAACAATATTATCATCATCACATATGTCTCCATCCCAATCCTCTGAGTACCACTCCTTTCCAATCAATGCCTTCACTTTAACTACAAAAACCCTGCAGGTTGAGATTTTAGTTTCCTTTGTAACTCTGCTACTCATACAATGAGAGTTTGAGTTTGGTTCTCAGATATTTCAAGCCTGTGGCTGCAGGAGACAAGATTTTCTTTCAGAGCACTAGAAATTTTCTCAGCATTCATGGGGCATTTAAGTTTCAAAGTTGAACCTTTAGCTCATCTCTTTCTTTTGTAACTTTCTCTCTGACTATCTAAGAGGAGCCAGCCAACATCATTATACCTTTTGACTCCACAAAACTCTATTAAGGTGTTGAAAACTCTCACCCAGATCCTTGCTTCTTATACGCATGGAAGTAGGGGAATCCTGTGATGATATTTTGCATGTCTCTATTGCCAACTCATGCCATGGGCTGTTAGTGTCCTCTTCATTACTGGAAAGGGATTCATTAGTATCTTTGAGTCCAATTAGAGTAGAGAACCAATTGCAAATCTCCCAGAACCACCTCAGACATCACATGTTTAAGATTCTGTTCCTTAAGAACCACTCCTGGTATCAGGCTGAATTCGTTAAGGTTCTCTAGAGAAACAGAATCAAAAGGAGATATCTGCAAATAGTATGAGATTTTATAAGAGTCTTTCACATGACCATGGGCGTGTACAAGTCCAGGTTCCTCAGGAAGGCTACAAACCAAGGACTCTGATGAAAGTCCAATGAAGGTCCTTGAGGAATTTCTGGGAGATGTTGGCTGTTCAAAGACAAGTTGGAAAATTCTCTCTGAATGCTGAAATCACTTCCCTTTTAAAGCATTCAACTGATTGGATAAAGCATAATTCATTGCTGAAGGTAATCTCCCTGGTTGAATGTAATCAGCCATCTATGCAGTAAACTCACTGATGACTAAAGCCCATAAATGTCCTTGTATTACAATTAGCCCAGTGCTTGCTTGACCAAATAACTGGGTACAATTAACTGGCCAAGTTGACACATTAGCCTAACCATCACAGAGAGAAAAGGACAAAATAAGTCCAAAGGGCTTTTTAGCAGTTGGATGGTGAAGGGGAAAAGAAAACTAATTGCCGTTAAGTTAGGAATCTGGTAAAACACCCCAATAATATAAAATGAGCAATAGGAAATAAAGTCAATACAGCCATTGTAGAAAATCAAGAAATAAAATACACACTAATTTACTGAGGTCCTTCCCCACACACTCCATGAAAAACAAACTTGAAGCAGAAGAAAACTTTTACTCCATACTCCTAAAAAATTAATTATTTTCAAACAAACTTAAAAACCACCTTGAATCAGTAATTCAAAGCCCAAGAAGAAAAATAGACATAAAGTATAAGCAAATGAAAAAACATTAGATTGAATTTAGGAAAGAAATAGTAGGAGAAAACACATTTATCTCAGAAATAATGAGTAAATTACATTGGGCCCAAGGGATACCAAATATGAATGAAAATTTATAAAGGGACATGGAAGAAACATAGTAAAACAGTCAAAGGAATCAAAGAATTACAAGGAAAGAACTAAGAGGGTCAGAGAGAAAGTAGTAGAAATGGAAGGACTGAAAGAAGTATTAATATTCATATTTTCTCAGAATCCTTGAAGAAAAGCAAAACAATGGAAAAGAACAAATATTTAAAACTATAGTTCAAGGAAATTCCAAAATAAAAGAAGACAAAATGAATCTAAACATTGAAAGGACACATCAGGTGCCCTGAAAATTAGCCCAGAAACACCAATGCTGAGACCAATCCTAGAAAAACTATTTAGATTTATTACCACTCAATTTGAAAATTTATTATTATTTAAAAAAATTTTAACATATGACATTTTAAATTTTCTTTTTTAAGTCTCTGTAATGGATGCACTGTGGTCAAGGAATGTTATATTTTTAAAATCTATTTTGGGTAGCTCACTGAATATTTCTTTGTTTGAAATTGCTATTTGGGAGTCTCTAATATTGGCAAACCATAAAGATTCTGTCATCAAAATGATGGATTTAAATACCAATCCTACCACTTAATAGTTATATACTTTAATTTTCTTTAGTAGAGAAATTGTAGGTTTACATAACAATCATAAATAAAATACAGGATTCCCATGCACCACTCTATTATTAACACCTTGCATTGATCTGGAAAATTTGTTACAATTGATGACAGCACATTTTTATAATTGTACTATTAACTATAGTCCGTGGTTTAACTTAGGGCTCACTATTTGGATAGTGTAGTTCCATGGATTTTTAAAATAATTTTATTCTGTAACCATATATAAAATCTAACATTTCCCCTTTTAATCATATTCAGATATATATTCAGGCTCTTAATTACATCCACAATGCTGTGCTGCATCACTACTATCCATTACCAAAACATTTCCATCATTCCTTATAGAAATCCTGCATCTTTTAAGCCTTAACTTTCTTTTTCCTATTCCCCCCCCCGCCCCCCACCATCCTCTGGCAACCTATATTCTCTATTATAACTCTATGAGGTTGCATATTCCAATTTTTTCAAATAAAAGAAATCATACAATGTTTGTCCTTTTGTATTGGGCCTATTTCACTCAACATCATACCTTCAAATTTCATAAATGCTGTCCCATATATCAAGACTTCATTTTTTTTAGGCTAAATAATATTCTATTTATATATATACACATTTTATTAATCCATATATCAGTTGCTGGACATTTGGGTTGCTTCCATCTTTTGACAATTGTTAATAATGCTGCTATGAACATTAGTGTGCAAATATCTGTTCAAGTCCATGCTTTCAATTCTTTTGGGTATATAAATTTGGGATTGGAAGGTCATATGGTATTTCTATACTTTGCTTTCTGAGGAAAGGCCAAATGGTCTTCCACATCAGTTGCATCATTTTATATTGCCATCAGAAATAAGTGAGTGATCCTATTTCTCCACATCCTCTCCAAACCTTATTATTTTTTGTTTTTTTCAATAGCAGCCATTCTAATGGTTGTGAAATGGTATCTCATGTTGGTTTTAATTTGCATTTCCCTGATGGCTAATGATTTTGAGCATCTTTCATGTGCTTTCTGGTTATTTGCATATCTGCATTGGAGAGATGTCTATTCCAGTCTTTCACTCATTTGTAATTGGTTTGTGTTTTTGTTGTTAAGTTGAAGGATTACTTTATATATTATGGATACTAAATATTTATTTGATATGCAGTTTCCAAATATTTTCTCCCATTGTATAGATTGTAATTTTACTTTTATGATAAACTCCTTTGAGGTACAAAATTTTCTAAATTTTGATGAGGTTCCATTTAACTGGTTTTTGTTTTGTTGCTTGTATATTGGGTGTAAAGTCTAATAAACCATTGACTAACACAAGGTACTGAAAATGTTTCCTTAAATTTTCTTCTATGATATTGCTAGTTCGAGCTTTATTTTTAGGACTTTGACCCTTTTTGAATTGATTTTTTATATAACTTGTAAGGTAGGGGTACTCCTTTTATTTTGCAAATGGTGATCCAGTTTTCCTGGCACCATTAGTTGAAGAGACTATTCTTTCCTGGAGGAATGGTTATTGCCATCTTGTCCAAAATCAACTGGCCATAAATGTGACGGTTAATTTCTGAGCTCTAAGTTCAATTCCATTGGTCTATATATGTGTTTCTGTGCCAAAACCATGCTGTTTAATTACTATGTCTTTGTAATTTAATGAATTTTAAGGTCGGCGAGTGCGAGTCCTCCAACTTCATTTCTCTGTTTCAAGATGGCTTTAGATATTCACAACCCTTACACTTCCATATAAGTTTGATCATTAACTCTTCCATATTTTCAAAGAAGTTGTAGGAATTTTTATTTGGATTGCACTGAATTTGTGAATTGTTTTGTATAGAACTGACATCTTAATATTTAGTCTTCCAATCCATGAACATGGGATGTTCTTCCATTCAGTTAGGTTTTATTTGATATTTTTGCAATCTCTTTTAGTTTCTGTGTATAAGTCCTTTATATTCTTGGTTTAGATTTATTCCTAGATATTTGATTCTTTTAGCTGCTATATGATGGGAATTTTTATTGATTTCTTCTACTGGTTGCTCATTGCTTGTGTATAGAAACATTACTGATTTTTGGGTGTTGATCTTACACCTAACCACTCAAGTCATTTATTAGTTCTAGGAGATTGTTGTTGGTTTTTAAAGATTTTCTGTATATAAGATAATACTGTCTGCAAATATTGAATGTGTTTCTAATTTGGATGTTATATTAGTCAAGGCTGTCCAGGAAAACAGAAACTACAGGACATATCTGTAAATAGTGTGAGATTTTATAAAATTGTCTCATGTGACCATGGGGATGCACAAGTCCAAGTTCCATAGGGCAAGCTGTGGATGAATTTGATGAATTCCCCAGGAGATGCTGGATGTCCAAAGTAGAGAAGGGAATTCTCTCTCTGAATGCTGAAATCACTTCTCCTTTTAAGGCATTCAACTGTTTGAATTAGATGTCACTCTTTGCTGAAAGCAATCTCATTGTTGATTTTAGATGTCACCAGCCATCTCTGCAATCAACTCATTGATGATTAAAGTCCATGTGCTTGCTTGACCAAGCAACTGGGCACCAACATGTCTGAGTTAGCACATTAGCCTAACCATCACAGCCCATTGTCAACTTGGCAGCCATACACATCACCTTAAACCATACTTAATCTCTAAAGAAAAAAAAAAAAAAACAACACCAGACACATATATATATATATACAACAGTGCTGTGTACAACCAACAACACACTAAGTACATCTAGAATAGGGAGAAAGTCCTTGGGTAATATTCACTCTTAAACTTGACATCTTTAAATACTAAGATATGAAAGTAATATAATTTATTTTATATGATAAGAGGAAATGTTAGGGAAGAAAACAAAGATATTCCTTTTATGTACATACACAACATACTCATAACAAAACAAGGAAGAAATATTCATGATGATTATTTATCACTACCTTCTTCCACCACCCTTTCCATGTTCCCTTAGCCCTCAGCAAGCACCTCAGCTGACCATGGTACTTTGCTTGGTAGGGTGACCCAAATTTCATCCCTGAAGATTCTGGGACATTGTTGGTCCTGTTTGGATTGGGTTACTGCAATTTTCCATTGACTTTAATCACAGGATATGGTAGTACTAAGAGATGCCCTAGGGCTTCTCCTGCTTTCCAGATAAACCCTTCTTTACCCCCGTTGTGTAGGTGCTGTCCTATTTCTCCTTAATAGTCAGGAAAAATCACCCCAATATTGCCTTCTTTGCCTGTTGATTCAAAGGCATGAGGAGCCCAAAGTGCCAGGTGGCAGTCTTAAATCCAGTTTAATGGAATTACTTTTGTGTCTTCTGGTGGAATAACCCCTCCTTTTGGAACTAAAACCTGTAGACCAGCAAAGCATAAAGTTGAAGGGACAGGAAGCAAAAATTTTCCTACTGGATCACTAGGGGTAATAGTGAGTGGTGCCACTCCCATTTCCACCCCTTGATTACTGGAGCCATGAATCCTGGCTATGGGAGAAACAGCACCATAGAGTAGACACTGATTTAGAGTACACACAGCCTCCTGGAGAACATTGCACCAGCCCTGCAAGGTATTGCCACCTAGTTGGAGCTGTAATTGAGTCTTCAAAAGGCCATCTCACCATTCTTTCAATCCAGCTGCTTCAGGATGATGGGAAACATGGTAAGACCAGTGAATTCCATGAGCATATGGCCATTCCCTTACATTATTTTCTGGGAAGTGGGGTCCTTGATCAGAACCAATGCTGTGTGGAATATCATGGTGGTGTATCAGTGTATTAGTCAGCCAAAGGGGTGCTAATGTGAAATACCAAAGATAGGTTGGTCTTTATAAAGGGTATTTATTTGGGGTAGAATTTCACAGATACCAGGCCATAAACCGTTAAGTTTTTTTCTCTCACCAAAGTCCATTGCTACGTGTTGGAGCAAGATACCTGCCAATGTTTGCCAGGGTTCAGGCTTCTTGGGTTCCTCTCTTCCTAGGGCTGCATTTCTCTCCAGGCTTAGCATCTCTGGTTCCTCCACAAGGTCAGCTGTAGACTATCAGGTGAACAGCTCACTTCTCTTCTCCTGGGGACTTCTCTCCAACATCAAAACTCCAACATCAAACCTGCTTCTCAAAAACTGCTTCAACTCTGTTCTTGCCATGCATTTTATATTTGATTCCCCACCCACTAAGGGGTGGGGCTCAATGCCCTACTGACATGGCCCAGTCAATGCCCCAATCATAACTTAATCATGCCCAGATTAACAGATCAGTTTACAAGCATGATCCAATTATATTTTTGGAAATCATAATTATATCAAATTGCCCAATGGCTACAATCAGACATTCTGTAAGTTCACAGATGGTAGATTTGGAAGAAGCATTGTGTGCAGGAAAGGCAAACCCATATCTGGGATATGTGTCTATTCAAATTAGTACAAATCACTGCTCTTTCCAGGATGGAAGTGGTCCAATGTAATCAACTTGCCACGAACTACCGGGCTGATCACCTCAGGAATAGAGTCATTTTGGGGGCTGAGTGTGGGTCTCTGCTGCTGGCTAATTGGCCATGCAGCAGTGACTGTAGCCAATTCAGCCTTAGTAATGGGAAAGTTTTGTTGCAAAGACCATGCATAACCTACATCCTTACTACCACGGCCACTTTGTTCATGAGCTCATTGGTCAATGAGAGGACTGTCTGGGGAAAAAGACTGATTTCTAACCACAGGGTGGGTCATCTTATCCACTTGATTACTAAAATCTCCCTCTGCTGACATCTCCCTCCATTAAGCAGTTATGTGGTAAAAGTATTTTCATGTTTTTTGCCCACTCAGAAAGGTCTATACACATATTTCTTCCCCAGACCTCTTTGTCATCAATTTTTCTAGTATGTTCCTTCTAAGTGCCTGATCATCTAGCCAAACCATTGGCAACAACCCATGAATCACTGTATAAATGCACCTCTGACCATTTCTCCTTCCAAGCAAAATGAACAACTAGGTGCACTGCTCAAAGTTCTGTCCAATGGAAGAATTCTCCCACACCATTGTCCTTCAGGAACATCCCAGAAAGGAGCTGCAGTGCTGCAACTGTCACTTTTGGGTGATACCTGCATATTGTGCAGAACTACCTGTAACCCAGATCCGAGTTTTTACTTCCTCAGTCAACTGATTGTAAGGAACTCCCCTAGAGGCTATAGTTGTGGGCTGGGAAAGAGAAGGTAATGTGGCAGGAGTGGTGACCATGGGAAATCGGGCCACTTCTTCATGTAACTTATTTGTGGCTTCAGGACCCACTCAAGTCCTATCTCGTATATACTTTTCCATGTTAGGATAGAGTGCTGCTGTGTATGCACAACTTTATGGTTTCATGGGTCAGACAATAACCATCTCATGATAGGCAAGTCAAGTCTCATGGTAACTTGATGGCCCATGGTTAAGCATTCAGTGTCTAAAAGGCCCAACAGCAGGCCAAATGCTGTTTCTCAAAAGGAGAGTAGTTATCTGCAGAGGATGGCAGGGCTTTACTCCAAAATCCTAAGTGATTCTCCTGTAACGGCCTGCCAAAGACTCCAGATGGCATCTCTATTTGCCATTGACACTTTCAGCACCATAACATCTGTTGGATAATAGGGCCAAAGTAGCAGTGCAGCTTTCACAGCAGCCTGGACCTGTCATAGAGCCTCCTCTTGTTCCATTTCCCACTCAAAACTAGTAGCTTTTCTGGTCACTGAGTGGGCTGGAGTAGCACAATCCAATGAGGAAAAAGTTGTCTCCAAAATCTTAAAAGAACAACTAATTGTTATGTATTTTTTTATTGTTTTATTTTTTAGCTGTAGGAAGGGCCAGATGCTTATCCTTCACCTTAGAACGGATATCTCAATATGCCCAACACCACTGGACACTTAGAAATATCACCTTGGTGGAAATCCCCTGTATTTTTTGTTGGATTTATCTCTCATCCTCTCTAAAACAAATGCCTTATAATGAACCAGTGTGATGTCCTGTGAGAGGGAGAGACTATCAAGATCCCAGCAGATATTATGACATAGACCTGGAGAGTTGATATACCCCTGAGTTAAGACAATGAAGGTATATTGCTGGCCTTGTCAGATGAAAGCAAACTGTTTTTGGTGGTCCTTATTAATGGCCATTAAAAAAGCATCAGCCAGATCAATAGCTGCATATTAGGTAATAGGTGATATGTAGATTTTCTCAAGCAATGATACCATATCTGGAACAGCAGCTGCAACTGTAGTCACCACCTGATTAACTTTATGATAATCCACTGTCATCCTCAAGATCAATCTGTTTTCTGTGCAGGCCAAATAGGAGAGTTGAATGGGGATTTGGTGGGATCACCATCCCTGCATTTTTCAAATCCTTTTTGGTGGCACTATTCTCTGCAATCCCTCCAGGAATCTGGTATTGCTTTTGATTTATTATTTTCATAGGTAGGAGCAGATCTAGTTTCTTTCACTTGGCAATAGCCCTCTTCCACCTCTTCCTTGGAATGCTTATCATGATGTTCTTGCCTATAGAGTTTCAAAATAGTTGTTTCAGACAGTTTCTGCCTGTTTAATGATTATTTCAGTAAATGGACTGAGTCTTTGTGCTCCCCACTCCTCCATCTCTCTTCCTACAATCCTCCTTCAGTTATATACTTTTTTTTTTTTCAGGAGGTACCAGGGATTGAACCCAGAATAACCTCATACATGGGAAGCTGGTGCTCAACCACTAAGCCACATCTGCTCCCCAATGAGAGCTGTTTTTTTTTTTCATTTGTTTGTTCGTTGGTTTCTCTGTTTTTCAGGAGATACCAGGGATAGAACCTGGGACCTTGCACATGGAAAGCAGGCACTCAAACGTTTGAGCTACGTCTGCTCCCCATATAATTTTGTAAAATTTTATTGAAGTATATCATTCATACATGAACAGACAAACAATAAGTGTATAGTAAAAGTTGTGAATTTACAAAACAAACATGCATAACATCGTACAAGGGTCCCATACATCAACCCACCACCAACACATTGCATTGTTGTGAGGCATTTGTTACAAATTATGAAAGAATATCATCAAAATCTTACTACTAACTATAGTCCATATCTTACATTTGGTGTATTTTTCCCTCAACCAACCCTATTATTTTTTTAATATATTTTTATTACAGAAGTTGTGAATTTACAAAACAATAATGCACATGTGTAGAAGTCTTGTACAGCACCCCTTCATCAACACACCACACTATGGTGGAACATTTGTTACATATTATGAGATAATATCATCAGATTATTACCACCAACTATGGTCCATAGCATACATTTGGTACATCTTTTCCATACTCCCTTATTATTAAGACAACACATCTTTGGCATAGATGCATGAATATTACAGTATTGCTATTAACCATGGTTCATAGGTCACACCAGCTCTATTTTTCCCATGCTTCTCCACATTCCCACCACACTGTAATAGTGATGTACATCTGCTCTAGCTCACAGTGGACACTCTTGCATCTGTACCATTAACCACAATTCTCATCCACTTCTGGGCTTACTGTCTGTGGCAGTTTGATGTAATTATGAATTCCAAAAATATAATTGAATCATGCTTGTAAACTGATCTGTTAATCTGGGCATGATTAGGTTAGGATTCGGGCATTGAACCCCACCCCTTGGTGGGTGGGGAATCGAATATAAAAGGCAAGGCAAAGGACAGTTGAAGCAGTCTTTTGAGAAGATGTTTTGATGTTGGAAAGAAGGCCCCAGGAGAAGAGAAGCAAGCTGTTTGCCTGATTGTCTACAGCTGACCTTGTGGAGGAAACAGGAGCTAAGCCCAGAGAGAAATGAAGCCCTGGGAAGAGAGGAACCCTAGAAGCCTGAACCGTGGCAAAAGCCGGCAGCTGTCTTGCTCTAACACGTGGCAATGGACTGTGGTGAGAGAAGAAACTTAATGCTTTATGGTCGGGTGTCTGTGGACTTCTATCCCAAATAAATACCCTTTATAAAGACCAACCCAGTTTTGGTATTTTACATTAGCACCCCTTTGCCTGACTAATACACTGTCTTATTCACTCCCTATATTATTCTGTTTCTTTCAATGGACATTTACTTGCCTAGACTATCCTTTCCAGTCCCATTCCCATTTATAAACCAGTTGCTACTCACTATAATGTGCTACCATCAACTCTATACATTACCATACTTTTACAGTAAAATTAATTAAAACCTATATACATTAAGCATCAGTAGTTCTCTTCAGCCCTACTGTTATGCCTGTTAAGTATCCACCTACCACCAGGTCTTGAAGATGTTTTCCTACATTTTTTTCTAGGGGTTTTATGGTTCTTGCTTTTATATGTAGGTCTTTGATCCATTTTGAGTTAATTCTTTAATAAGGTGTGCGATAGGGATCCTCTTTCTTTTAGCTATGGAAATCCAGTTCTAACTGTGCTATTTGTTGAATAGATTGTTCAACCACAGCTGCGTTGGTTTGACAGCCTTGTCAAAAATCACTTGGCCATAGATATAAGGGTCTGTTTCTGAACCATCACTTCATTTCCATTGCTCTATTTGTCTATCTTTATGCCAATACCATGCTATTTTTACCACTGTAGGTAGGTAATATGACTTGAAGTCCAGAAGTGAGAGTCCTCCAATTTTGCTTTTCCTTTTCAAGATGTTTCTGGCTATTCAGGACCTCTCATTCTTCCAAATAAATTTGATAATTGTGTTTTCCATTTGTTTAAAAAATGCTGATGGAATTTTTATCAGGATTCCATTGAATCTGTATATCAGTTTGGGTAGAATTGATATCTTAATGATATTTAGTCTTCAAAACCAAGACTATGAAATGGTCTCCCAACTATTTAGTCTTTTTAAATTTCTTTTAACAATACATTGTAGTTTTCTGAATACAAGTGCATTACATCCTTGGTTAAGTTTTTTCCTAAGTAGTTGATTCTTTTAGTCACTATTGTAAATGGATTTTCCCCCTAATTCCTCCTCAGAGTGTACATTACTAGTGTCTTTTAAAGTCTATTTCATCTAATATAAGTATAGTTACTCAGACTTTTTTTATTATTATTAATGCATGCATGTAATACCTTTTCCCTGCCTTTCACTTTCAATCTATTGGTATCCTTAGCTCTACAGCGAATCTCTTGTAGAAAGCATATAGATGCCTAATATTTTCTTATCCATTCTGCCAGTCTGTCTTTTGATTTGGGTGTTTAATCCATTAATATTCAATGTTGTTACTGTAAATGCAGTTCTTATTTCACCCATTTTGACCTTTGAGTTTTATCTGTTATTTTATTTTCACTAATCTTTTAACACTTTATTTACTTTTAAAGATAAATCTTCATTTCTTCACTCTCTTCCAAGCCTCTCTCTGCTGCCTTTTCTTTTCAGACTGTAGCACACCCTTTAGTATTTCCCACAAAGCCAGTCTCTTGTTTACAAACTCTCTCAGTTTCTATTTATTTGTGAATATTCTAAGCTTGCCTTCATTTCTGAAAGACAATGGATATAAGATTCTTGGCTGGAAGTTTTTCATTTGCAGTATCTTAAATATACCACTGCTTTCTCGCCTCCATGGTTTCTGATGAGAAACGTTATCTTGTTGGGTATCCCTTAAATGTTATGCATTGCTTTTCTCTTGCTGCTTTCAGAATTCTCTCTTTGTCCTTGGCATTTAACATTCTGATAAGTATGTGTCTCAGTGTTGATCTATTCAGATTTATTAGGATGAGAGTACATTGTCCTTCATGGACATGGATATCTATGTCTTTCAATAGGGTTGGGAAATTTTCTACCATTATTTCTTCAAATATTCTTTCTTCTTCTTTTACCTTCTCTTATCCTTCTGTGACACCCATGACATGTATGTTTGCATGTCTGTTGCAGTAGTTTATTTCTCTGAGAACTTATTCAATTTTTTCCATTCTTTTATTTATATGTTCTTTTGTTTGCTTTTGGAGGCCATATCTTCAAGCTCAATCCTCTCTTCTGCCTCCTCTAATCTGCTGTTATATTCCTCAAGTGTATTTTTAATTTCATTTATTGCATCTTTCTATTACATGAGATCTGCTATTTTTCTGTGTATGCTTTCAGATTCTTCTTTGTGCTCATCCAATATCTTCTTAATATCCTTAATCTCTTTAGCCATGTCATGAATTTAATATGGAGATTTGTTTGAACATCTATTATTAGTTATGTCAACTCCTTTATGTCATCTGGAGGCTTTTCATCTTCCTTTAACTGGGCCGCATCTACTTGTTTCTTGGTATGGATTGAACTTTTTTGTTGGTGTCTTGGCATCTGGCTTACTAGATGTATTTATTTTGGGTGCAGTTTCTCTCTTTAGTTTAGGGCTCTCTTGCCCTTTCTTCCTTGCCTGTTGTGTAGTAGGAGCTGATTATGTAGTTGATGTTGTAAGCAGTGGAGGCTGTAGCTGCCTGCATTGCCCCAGGAACCGATGAAGCTTCTCCCACCTTTCTTCTTTTCCAGGGATAGGGACAGAGCCATAGCCATGTGTAATAATCCAAGTCGTGCAAGTCAAGACCTTCTGTAGTTGCCTGGAAAGACTGATGAAGCGTCAAGCCCCTGGGTGGGGATGAAGATGGTGTGGGCAGCAATCTACATAGTGCGGGTCCAAAATGATCACAGTTGGCCAGGTACAGTGCAGTAGCACCACCCTCCTTCCCTAACAGGGATGTGGATGGACCCTCTGGACTGCCCAACAATCTAATTCATGTGGGCTGAATGTACCTGCATTTTCCCTGAGAGGCTGAGGGAATCCTGTCCCTTCTGCCATTTAGGGTATGGGAATGGAACCACTGATCCCCAACAGTTCAATCTGTGGAGGCAGAAAATACCTGCCATTGCCTGGAGAGGCTGAAGATACAGCAGTCACTTCTATCCTATTGGGGGAAGGGGATGGATCCACAGGTACCAATCAGTCCAGGCTGTGCAGCTGCCAATTGTGCCTGCTGTTAACTGGAAAGACTGAGGAAACACAACTCCCTTTCTACCCTACTTGGGGGTAGGGATGGAGGTATAGGTGTCTAACTAAACTGAATGTACTTGCAGTTACCTGGAGAGGCTGGCGCAGGTCTCGCCAGCTTCTCTCTGCCAGAGGTGGGACTGAAGCGTTGGCTAGGACTGCAGTCCGATCTGGGTGGACAAAAGCTGGTTCTTACTGTCACTGTGATTTTCAGCCAGCCAGGCTTCCCCTCATGCCAGGGGTGGAGTTAAAATGGCAGTTACTGGCGTCTTTCAGACTTGGACAGGTTCAAACTTCAGCTGTTCTTAGGGTTATACTTTAGTCAGCTGAATTTACTAATCAGTAGCTGAAGTCGGTGGCCAACTATCTTTTCCTCACCTGTTTTTGGGAAATGGAGCTTCCACCTCTAGTCACAGAACAGCTTCTGAGGCTGCTTGCACCACCAGAGTAGAATGAGCACCAGCCTCTGTGGCATGGCCTGTAGTTACCAGAGAGGCTGGTGGCACAGGTCCTCCCAGCTTCCTTCCTGACTTAGGTGGGACTGGTGTTTAGAGTAGAGCAGCAATCCAATCTGGATGGAAAGAAGCCAGTCTCTACAAGCACTGTGGTTTTTAGTTCACCCAGCTTCCCCTCATCCTGGATGCAGAGTTAAAATGGTGGCTACTGGCCTCTTTCTAACTGGGACAGGTTCAAACTTTAGCTGTTCTTAGAATTATACTTTAGTTAGCCAAATTTACTAATCAGTAGCTGAAGTGGTGCCCAACTGTCTCTTTCTCCCCCATTTTTGGGAAGTGGAGCTTCCAATTCCAGCCACAGAATATCACCTGCAGCAGCTTACAATGCTAGTGGAGTATGGACACCGGCCTACACCGTGCGGAGTTCTCTACTCACGAATCTTCTCTCAGATGGGCAGTCTCCTAATTCCATTCTTTCAAGAATGTTGCTCTTCTGGTCTCCTGGAGCCCCCAAACAGGTGCTTTAGATAGCTTTGGGTGATTACTAACTGCTCTGTAGCACGAGATTACTCTTGGAGCTCCTTAATCTACTGCCATCATGCTGGGTGGTCTCCCCACATACTTACTGAATAATCTTTTCCTCACTTTTTTAATTCATAAAATGAGTATAATAGAAATACCTAGCTTATAGGTTATTTATGAGAATGAAGTGACATAATGTATGTAAGGACTTCTGAACATTTTCTGGCACATAGTAAGAGCTATATGAAAATTATATAATTAAAGAATATAGTAATTAATGCATAATAATTTATTTAACTATTTAATGTTTATTTTGTAATTGTAGAAGCATATTTCTATACATATCTAAGACATATAGCTTGATAATTGTATTTCTCATGTCTTGTCTATTTTGCTCATTGTTTTTCCTGTATGGCTTATAAATATTTGAGAGATGTATATTTAAACTTCCCACTCTCATGATGGATTTTTAAAATTCATCAAGGAACAAATATGTTTCACTTTATAATAACTTAAAATTAGGAAAGGCACCAAACTCTAAGTCCTAGACAAATATACCATAAAAATGAAATGTCACTTAAAATCATATATTTTAAATTATACAAAAATAATAGCAAAGAATATATAAGGATCTATGATGGACAGTATCCAAAGTAGTCTCAATTATGATTGCCTCATAGTATTCATGCTATTATTTAGTCCCCTCACCCACTAAGTTAGTTTGGGTCTTTTGACCAATAGAATAAGATAGAAGTGAAGTGACACTATGTGATTTCTAAGACGAGGACATAAAATGTATTGCTTTGTCTCTTGGGTTCCTCACTGTGGGGGAAGCTATCCTTCATATAGTTTGGAGCTTCAATAAGTCCCAGGGAAAGGTTTACATGAAGAGGAAATAATTTGTCAGTATCATTTGGCCAGGCATGGCTGAGATCCTATTGGCATTGGATCCTTCAGCCCCAGTCAGAACTTCAGACAACAGACACTTTAGCTGACACAACTGCTACCTTTAAGAGACTGAGTCAGAACTACCTCACTGAGATATTCCCAAAATCTGCACTCAAAAATTGTGATGAACAGTAAGTAATTATTTATTATAAAATAAATACTATAAATAATAATATAATATTTAATAAAATTATAAGTAATAGGTTAATCTTGGTTTTGTAATCCATTTGTTATATAGTAATAGGAAACTAATACAGATTTCTAAAATGATACTTCATATACAAGTGGAGTCAAACAATAAAATGCAAATATAATATAATTAAAGAAAATTTATCTATAAAATTATCTATATTTATAAAATAAAGAAAATAATGTTATCTTCTTAATAGCTTCAAGAAAATAATTTGACAAAATAAAAAAATCAATCCCTAATAAAAATCTCTTAGAAACTTTAAAATAAAAAGAAACAATTTGAATATATTCGACAAGAAAATAATTAGTCAAATCATACTTTAAGAAGTGAACATTTATGAGATTCTTACAAAAGGCAAGAATAAAGCAAGTTTAGCTGGAACACTACTTAGTACTATGAAAGAGAGTAGTGAGAGATTAGTGGTTGCCTGGAACTGTATGGGAGTGGGGTACGAGGGCAAATTTTTTAAATTTTACAAACAAACACTTCCCCTGCCCCCTCCTTTCATCCCCTTTCCCAGTGTTTTAGTTTCCTAGGCTACTCAAGAAAATAGCGTGAAATAGATCCAGTTAAATGGGAAATTATTCACTCACAGTTGGAGGCTTGTAAAAAAGTCCAAATTAAGGTGACATCAAGGAAATGCTTTCTTCTCAATGGCTGTGGCTTTCAGGGGCTGGCTGCCAGCAATCCATGGCTCCTCTGTCACCTGGCAAGGCACATGATGGCATCTCCTGGTCTCTCTCTTCTATTTTGGGTTCCATAGGTATCCAGCTTCTTGCTTCCTGTAGCTTTCTCTCTTTGTGTCTGAATCTTATTCCACTTATGAAGGACTCCAGTAATAGGATTAAGGCCCATTCCAATTGAGGTGAGTCACACCTTAACTGAAGTAGCCTCATCAAAAAGTCCTAGTTACAATGGGTTCGCACTCACAAGAATGGAATAAATTTAAGAACATATATTTCTGACTTACATACAGCTTTAAATCACCACAACTGGTAACCTCTAATCTGCTTCCTATCTCTGTAAATTTGGAATTTGTAGCCATCTCTAATAAGTGATATCATACAATTGTTGTCCTTGTATGTCTTGCTTATTTCACTGAGCATAATGTTGTCAAGGTTCTTCCATGTTGCAGCATTTCTCATAATTTTAGTTTTTAATGGCTGAATAAAATTCCATTGTGCGCATTTAACACATTTTATTTATCCATTCTTTTGTTGGTGAAATTTGGGTTGTTTCCAATTTTTGACTATTGTGAATAATGTTGCTATAAACATTGGTGTAAAAGTATCTGTTAGAGATACTATTTTTACTATCTTTGGGTATATACCTAAAAATGGGATGGCCAGGTCAAGTAGTAATTCTATATTTAACATTCCTATGAAGTGCCATATTGTTTTCCACAGAGGCTGCACCATTTTATATTCCCACTAACAATACACTTGAGTTCCCATTTCTCTGTCTTCTCTCCAACAACTGTTATATTCCATTCTTTAATAATAGCCATCCTTGTATGTGTGAAGTGGCATCTCATTGTGATTTTAATTTGTGTTTCCCTAATGGCTAATGATGTTGAGCATCTTTCTTGTGTTGATTGGCCATTTGTATATTTTATTTGGAGAAATGTCCATTTAACTGATTAGCTCTTTTTAAATTAGGTTGTTTGTCATTTTCTTTTTGAGTTGTAGTTCTTTAAATATTATAGATATTAAGCTCTTATCTGATATATAGTTTGAAACTATTTTATCCCATTCTGTAGCTTATCTTTTCCTTGATAATTTCCTTCAATGCACAAAATTTTTAATTTTGATGAAATAAAATGTACCTATTTTTTCTTTTATTTCTCATGCTTTTGGTGTCATATCTGAAAATCCCTTGTCAAATGCCTGTTCATAAAGATTTGCCTCTAAGTTATCTTTTATGGATTTAATAATTTTACCTCTTATATGTAGGTTCTTGATCCATTTTGATTATATTTTTATATGGTATGAGTTAAGGGTCTAACTTCATTCTTCTGCATGTGGGTATTCAGTTTTCCCGAAACCATTTGTTGAAGAGACTATTCTTTCCCACTGCATGTACTTAGCACCCTTGTCAAAATTCAGTTGAACATAGATGTGTAGGTCTATTTCTGGACTTTCAATTCTGTTCAAATGTCTATTTGTCTATCTTTGTGCTAGTACCACAGTTTTGATTCCTTTGTAATACAATTTGAAATTTGGAATTGTGAGTCCTCCAACTCCATTATTTTTAAAGAGCATTTTGGTTTTTCAGGGCTTATTACTACTCTATATAAATTTCAAGGTTGTATTTTTTCATTTCTACAAAAAATGTTGCTGAAATTTTAATAGGGATTGCTTTGAATTTGTATATTGCTTTGGTTAATATTGGCATGTTCTAATCTGTGAAGATAGGATATCTTTTCATTTACTTAGGTCTTTAACTTATTTCATCAGTGTTTTGTAGTTTTCAGTATAAAAGTATTTTACATCTTTAATTTTATCCCTACATATTTTATTATTTTATATGCTATGATAAATTGAATTGTTTTCTTAACTTCCCCTTCAAATTGTTCATTGGTAATGTATAGGAACACAAATGCTTTTTGCATGTTGATGTTGTATCCTGCCACTTTGTCAAATTAATGTATTAGCTTTAATTTATTATTAGTTTTCTTGAGGATTGTTCTGGGTTTTCTATATATAAGATTATGTTGTCTACAAATATAGATAGTTTTACTTCTTCCTTTCCAGTTTGGATACATTTTATTTCTTTTTCTAGCTTAATTGCTCTGGCAAGAAGTTCTAGTACAATATTGAAAAGCAGTGGTAAAATCAGGCATCATTGTCTCATTCCTGATCTCAGGGAAAAACTTTGTCTTTCACCATCAAATATTCTATTAGCTGTGTGTTTTTTAAATATGGACTTTATCATGTTGAGACAGTTCCTTTCTATTCCTATTCTTCTGGCGGCTTTTATCAAGAAAGGGTGCTGGGTTTTGCGGAATGCCTTTTCTGCATGACTGAGATAATAATCATGTCATTGTTTTCCTTCATTCTATTTATTTAGTGCGTTATGTTGATTGATTATCGGATGTTGGACCATCTTTACATTCCTGGGATGAAACACACTTGGTCATGTTGTATAATCTTTTTACAAGCAAACAGATTTGGTTTACTCATATTTTGTTAAAGGAATTTTGGATCTGTATTCATAAGGGAAATTCATCTGTTGCTTTCTTTAATTGTGATAGCTTTACCAGGCTTTGGTATCAAGGTAATGCCGGCCTCATAGAATAAATTAGGAAGTGTTCCTCCCTCTTGAATTGTTTGGAAGAGTTTGAAGCAGATTGTGTTAATTCTTCTTTAAATGCTTGATAGAATTCATCAGTGAAATCATCTGATCCTGGAAATTTTTTGACTATTGATTTAATCTCTGTATTTATTATAAGTTTGTTGATGTTTTCTAAAAATCTCTACTTTATTTGAATTATCTACTGAAATACATTAATGGAAAATAAGAAAATAATCCATAGATTAACAGCTATTTAGAAATATCAGAAGAAAGGATTAATGAACTGGAAGATAGTTCAGTAGAAAATATCCAGACCAAACCATGAAGAAAGGAAAAGAATGAAAGACACAGAAATGAATGTATGGAACATGAAATATATGGAACATGAAAAAATATATAATTTGCATTCAGTTGAGGACTCAGAAGAAGAAATAGGGAAGAAAGCATAAGCAATATTTGAAGATACTAATCAGGAATTACCAATAACAAAAAATGACTTCAAAAACAATTCTAAGTACTTCTAAGAATACCCAGGTAGAAAAAAACAAAGAAAACTACAACTTGGAACATTGTGGTAAAACTGCTGAAAATTGAAAAATTAAATATAATCAATAAATCTTAATATCATCCAGAGAAAAACACAATATTGTCTGAATGTTTCTAAGTATATGAAATATATCGGGATATTTAACTGGATAATTCATTTAAGAATTCAGAGATGTTAAAACTGGAAATACTATTCTATACTTACTTCTAATCAAACCCATCCATCTCTTTTCACACTATATTTCTTTCTTTTCCTTTCAAGGTATCATCTCTATCTAAATTCTCACAATTTTCTAACTTAAATATGAGATTACTTCCCAAATGTGTCATGTAGGTCAATGCTAAATAACTCTTTCAAGATATTTTTTTTCAATTTCTTACAAGTTTTTCCCCCTTAAAGTACATCTTTTGATTATGACTAAACAATTATTTTTACTATAATATAATCTGTTTCAACATATTATTTTCAAGACTGAAGATGAAAGGTTCATTTTAGGAAGATAAATACCTTATTGTAAGTCAAAGAGATTATATAAAACAACTTGATACAAAGTATCATAATTAATTTCATTTTATTATTATTTGACATGATTATATATTAAAAAGAATTATGTTCTTATTAAAAGTAGCTGGTTCATATGTACTAGCTAATTTCATAATTTTTCTGACAGTTTTCATAGTAGATGAACTAATTATTTCACTTTTTTTAACCATCTGTATATAGAAAAAAATTGGTAGGGGGCAAAAAACAATCAAAGATTAAACTGTAGTGAGAGTAATGTAGTAACACAAATCACAATATTGGAGGTTCCGTTAAAGGGTTGGTGGAGTTTTTCTGTATAGCTCTTTATAGGAGTATGAAATATAAGAACCATATAAGGACCAACAGAAAAAAATGGCAGCCTATCTTTGGAAGAATGTTGGAGAGTCAGGAGAACACAGACTGAAGACAAAGAGTAGAAAAGGACACAAGAGCAATAAGGCACAGATGGGAGAAGAAGTTCAAATGATAGGTTTACTGCATTAAAAACAAATTTCTCCTAACTCTTTAGAATAACTTGAAACTGAAAAATAGCTATTTATCTTTCTGCTAACGGTTCACAACAAAGGGGATAGAATTGCTGAATATTCCTTGTTTTGTTATAAATTTGGATTTTTCTCAAGGATTCAGTAATTATAGATAATATGTTTAAGTATGTTTAAAATATATAAACCTTAACAATTTTCTAATTTCTAATTTTCATTCATGTCCAACAGCAAATGATTATAAAGAGATGATGAAGTCTGCCTTATGGAACTATGGTAATATTTTTATTAGTTTTCTTACACAGGATAATGTGAATAATAAATATCCTCACTCTTATTTTTAAAGTCATGTGGCTTACTATTAATAACAATGTGCTTTAGAATATGCACCAATCACTTACATGAAAAATAAGATTGACATTGATTTGCACATTTATTTACTGCAGCTCATCAGGAGGAAAAAGTCCCTGAGGCACTGAGGATGATGATGCTGACAGGAGTTTATCCAACTCTCTCCTTTCCATTTTCTGCTCATAAGAAAAACACATTTCTGTTTCTGCAAAATTATCAGTCAAACCAAAGTTTATTTGCATGTTTCTTTATTCTTCAACTCTGGCTACTTACAGTCAGATAGATTATTAGGGTAAGTGCTTTGTTAAGTAATCCCTGACCAAGTAGACTAATGGAATAATGCTAAGATTACATTTTGATGACAAACATATTTTAAAGACATTTTCAAGGAATTAAATTGTTAAATGCACTTAAGAGCTTTTTCAAGAATTTTAATACTGCTACCTTATTGTCCTTAGTCAAATATCTTTTGTGGCTAAAAGATTTGTTCTCTGGTATTTGTTATTTTTTTAATTTAACACAGTAAAAATTTGTAGCAGAAACAAGGGGACCACTTAAGATCATATGTGGTGAAAATAGTTAATAACAGCCTTTTGTCCCATTTTAAAATCAGACTATACCATATTTTTATGAATTCATAAATAATGGAATTAGATCATTTCAGTTTAGGATAATCCATGTGATTGACCATACCTAACCTCAAACCTTAAACCAAAACTATAGTTACAAAATTGAAAAAAAAAATACTTCAGCCAAAATCCATTCAATGTGATCAATATATTCTTTTTTTTTCATATATATATATATTTTATTGTGGGTAAAAATCAAAATTTTCACAATACATACCAACATTTGCAAAATGATATATAAATATATATGCATATATGTGCATTTGCTTACAAAAATGTTATTTATGTATATATATAAATATATTTTAAGAGGTGCTTAGATACCCAAAATATTACACGGAACCCACTGGGATTCCCATGTTGCCCACCTCCAGCACCTTCCACCACATCCCACACAAACATCTCCCACAAGTGTGGCCCACCACCCTCAATGGACTTACACATCCTGGGACCTTGCCACCAACCATAGACCACAGTTCACACCATAGACCACACTCTCTCCCACACAGTTCTGAGTGGTGTGTGCTGATTTAAAATGGCCTACATCCGTTGCCACAAAGATACTCAGGACTTCTTAAAAAAAAAATGGTTGAATGACCTCATCAAATAAGTATCCATGAATATAAAGTTGAAGATTATATAAAAATAAATCAGATTCTGACAACATTAATCTGACTTTAGGAATTGGATTGTTAGTTTCTGTTAAAAGGTATATGCTCACCATAAAGTTTGGCTTCTTAAAGCATGGTTAAGTCCACCTTTGCCTATAGTTGATACCTGTGTTCAAAACTAATAAATAATCAAAACAGTTTCACCCCCATTCCTTATTGTTTAGTCTCCAATTAAAATATAACAAAAGAAAGTTACTCTTCTCAGTGCATCATTGAGTTTTTTAACGAATCAAATTATTTTTGAAAGAGTTACCTAGTAATTAAAGATTTACTTGTATTATTTAAAGTCATGGATTAGAAATAGAAAGGTTTTCTTTCTATTATCTATCTATCTATCTATCTATCTATCTATCTATCTATCTATCTATCTACCATCTATCTGCCTATCATCTACCTCTATATGCATATATATATTCATATATATTTATGTTTAAATAACTCTCAGAAGGAAAATAAACTATGTAAAAAGATTCAGATGGCCTCATGTTCATTTCAGATACTTGATCAAGAAAAGTAAAAGGTGTTTAAAAATAAGTTTGCCTATTATCAGCATAATTTTCTCTTCTTGGCTTGTGTAAACATTCTTTTTTATGTTAAATTCATTGTCTTCCAGGATATATACCTTTAGCATCTTTCCCTGTCTTTTATTCTTAGATTACACTAGAGAAAGCTATTGTCATTTTTTTTTTTAATGCAAAGAAGCAACACCTTTAAATGAAATTAAGCATAGTTACAAGAAAACTAAGAGTAATCACAACTTACCAAATGAATCTGTAAATATTTAAATGAAGCAAATCACTTTTTCAATAAACTACAAAGATATTTTGGCCTTCATTTATGTTGTTATTTTACCATTTTGTAAAAACCAACTATTTTAGTTAGTGTTCCAAATATGGATCTTTATTTATTCCTATGGCTTTCACTCCAAGATGACATCATTAATGTCATAAAGATGTATTCCTGCTATTGTTTTTTTATTGTGTCTTTTTAAAAGGGAGCATTAAATTGTTGTTTGTTGATTTTAATGTTACCAACTAAATAAAGAAGCACCCCTAAGCATTTTATTTTATAATGACATTCATTATAATATCATTATATTTAGATTGACAAAGGAGAAAAGACATTTTTAAAAGATTTGTTTAGACTGGAGAAATACTATTTATGGAAATTTTTAATATATTAAATTATTTCAATTTATATACTATCTGGACATACAGTTTAAATTGTCATGCAAGAAGTTTAATTTTAATTAAAATAAATTAAAATGCAGGCAATGAATTAATTTTCATACCTACAGTTTATAAAATGAAATCAAGTGTCCTTCCATCCATGAGTAATGGCTGCATTAGTGTCATATCTACTGACAGTGAGGACACATGCTTGGCACTTCTGATACATAACCACATTTAATCTCTCACTTAGCTTTTAAGTAAATATTACTAAGCCCCATATTCAGAGGAAAAGTAGGAGAATTAAGCAATACTTCTAAATCAAAATATTCTGAATCTAGATATACCTTTAGAGACTTTTCTTTACCAGATATCCAATAATATATACTTAGTCACTTCAAAAACATATTGGAATGGATTGTGGGAAGATGGTGACAGACTAGCAGGCAGAGCTCAATGCTCCCACAAAACAATGGACAAAGAGCCAAAAGGAGTCTGAGGGACCTGCTTTGGGGGTCAGCAGACCAGGACAGGGCTATAAAACTCCCAGAAGGGTGGGGGGCAAAGACAAAGAAGCTGAAACAACAAAGTTGAGTTACTAAACCTCTGTGGCAGCCAAGAAGGTCTCCCCTCCCACATCCACAAGATATTAAGCTGAGGTAAAACACCTGGTTCACTGCAGCCCACCAAGAGGGGAACAGACATCTTCCTCCCTGTCAGCTGCTTCAAAGGAAAAGGGAGGGGCAGTAACGTGGCTTTTCTTCAGTGAATTTGGCCAGCAGAGCCTACTTTCAATCTCTGTCCTGGAGATTCAATATAGGAACACAGGAAAGCCTAGACTGAAATACCTCCTTGCAAAGGTGCATTGAAGAGCGCCATCTCCTGGCTGATCTGGAAATTGCACAGACAAAAACTGTCTTCAGTTCTCTTTGTATCCTCACCCCTGGTAGAAAATCTAAACCCCACTAGTGAGACCCTGGCCCAATTTTGATAACTCAAGCCAGACAATCTTAAAGATTTAGAACAAGTTGAACCAAATATCAAAGAAGAACTGGGAAAAAAATAGGCAAGAGAGAGAAATTGGCAATCAGAATAAATTCACCAATTCAGATGCCTAGACATCAGCTAAAAATTACAAGCCAAACTAGGAAACTGGAAGAGATGACCCAGCTAAAGGAACTAACCAAATATCCTGAAGAGATACAGGATTTAAGATAATTAATCAGTGATAATCACACAACTCTCCAAAATCACCTTAAAGAATTTAAAGAAAATATGACTAAAGAAATAGAGGATATTAAGAAGACACTAGGAAAGCATAAAGAACAACTTGAAATCTTGAGAAGAAAAGGAACAGACCTTCTGGGAATGAAAGACACAATGGATGAGATAAAAAATACAGGGGGGGAGTAGATGTGGTTCAAGCAATTGGGTGCATGCCTCCACATGGGAGGTCCAGGGTTCAGCTCCTAGTGCCTCCTAAAGAATATGAGCCACGATGAGCTGCAACAAGCCACAACAAGCCACAATGATCTACTGCAAGCAGAAGTGGCACAAGGGTTTGGGCACTAACCTCCCACATGGGAGTCCCCAGGTTTGATTCCTGAACCTCCTGAGGAAAATGAGCAGAGAGACAAGAAAGCCATCTCGTGGGGAGGGGAGGGAATTAAAAAAAAATACATTACTGGCACCTAAGAGCAGATTTGAATTGCTTGAAGACAGAATTATTGATTTCAAAAACAGAACATCTGAAATGAAAAAGACAGAAGAACAGAAAGAGAAGAGAATGTAAAAAATGGAACAGAGTCTCTGGGAATTGAATGAAAATGTGAAATGCAAAAATATTCACATCATCAGTGACCCAGAAGGAGAAGAGAATGGAAAAGAGGCAGAAAGAATATTTGAGGAAATAATGACTGAAAACTTCTCAACCTTTATGAAAGACATAAAGAGCAATATCCAAGAAGTACAATGCATCCTAAACAGAATAAATTCAACAGACTTACCCGAGACATCTACTATTCAGAATGACAAATATCAGAGATAAAGAGAGGATTCTAAAAGCAGGAAGAGTAAAGCAAAGCATCACATACAAGGGAAACTTGATAAAATTAAGTGCCGAATTTTCATCAGAAATCATGGAGGTAAAAAGAAAGTGGTATGATGTATAAAAGGTACTGAAAGAAAAACTGTTAGCCAAGAATTCTGTATCTGACAAAATTGTCCTTCAAAAATGAGGATAAGTTCAAAGTCTTCACAGACAAACAATAACTGATAGAATGTTACCAAAAGAAAATATTTTGGAAGAGATATGAAAGGGTCTGCTGCAGCCTGAAAGGAAAAAACAAGGACGAGAGATTTGGAGAAGAGTTTAGAAATTAAGATTATTAGGAAGCATAAACTAAAGGATAAGAAGATGGACAATAAAGGATAAGAAGAGGGACAATGAAAACAGCGAGCTGAAGGACAAAATGGATGCAGTAAGCAATGCCTTTATAGTAGTAACATAGAATGTTAATGGATTGAGCTCCCCATTAAAAGACATAGACCGATAGGATAGATAAAAAAAAAAATGAACCATTTATATGTTGTCTAAAAGAGACCCACCTCAGTCGTAAGGACACAACCAGGTTAAAAGTAAAAGATGGAAAAAGGTATTCTGTGCAAATAGTAACCAAAAGAGAGCAAGAGTAATGATATTAATATCATACAAAATAGATTTCAAATGCAAAACTGTTATAAAGGATGAGGAAGATCATTACATAATAATAAAAGGGGCAATTCACCAAAAAGAAGTAA
The DNA here is from genome assembly GCA_026826555.1 of Tolypeutes matacus. Classification (NCBI taxonomy): domain Eukaryota; kingdom Metazoa; phylum Chordata; class Mammalia; order Cingulata; family Chlamyphoridae; genus Tolypeutes; species Tolypeutes matacus. Next base: position 14,015,166 of record JAKSZT010053791.1, read on the forward strand.
ATATACAAAACATTTATGCACCTAACTTGAATGCCCCAAGATACATGAGGTGCGCACAGGCAAAACTGAAGAGAGAAAGAGATGTCTCTACAGTAATACTTGGAGACTTCAATACACCACTCTCAATATTGGATAGAACATCTGGATAGAGGATAAATAAATAAACAGAAGAATATGATAAATGAACTAGACCTAACAGACATCTAAAGAGCTTTGCATTGCAACACAGCAGGATATACTTTCTTTTCAAGTGCTTATAGATCTTTCTCCAAGATAGACCATATGTTGCATCACAAGACAATTTTCAATAAATTTAAAAAGATTGAAATTATACAAAACACTTGTTCTGATCATAACTGAATGAAGCTCTAAATCCATAAATATATGGAGATGAAACAACATGCTCTAAAAATCAGTGGGTCAAGGAAGAAATTGAAAGAGAATTCAGCAAATATCTTGAGACCAATGAAAATGAGAATACAACATATCAAAAGTTTGGTCACTGCAAAGGCAGTACTGAGAGGAAAATTTATAGCCCTCAATGCTTACATTAAAAACAAAGAAAGAGCTAAAATTCAAGATCTAACTGCACATCTGGAGGAACAAAAAAAAGATCAGCAAACTAATCCCAAACCAAGCCAAAGGAAATAAAGAGTAAATATCAGAGCAGAAATAAATGAAATTGAGAACAATAAAACAATAGAGAGAATCAACAAAAACAAAAATTGAATCTTTGAGAAGATCAACAAAATCAGCAAATCCTTACCTAAACTACAAAGGAAAAAAGAAGATAGAAATAAATAAAATCAGAAATGAGAGGGGAGGCATTACCACTGACCCCCTGCAATAAGAAAGATCATAAAAGGATACTCTGAACATTGTATGGCAAAAACCTAGACAATGTAGAGGAGATGGATAAATTCCTAGAAACACACAAACCACCTACTCTGACCATAGAAGAAAGAGAAGATCTCAACAAACCAATCACAAGTGAAGAGATGGAAACAGTCATCAAACACCTCCCAATTATGAAAAGCCCGGGACCAGATGACATCACACTTGAATTTTACCAGTCATTCAAAGACCATCTAATAACAATATTGCTCAAGCTCTTACCAAACGTTGAATGGGAAAAAATGTTACCAAACTCATTCTATGAAGCCAACATCACCCTAATACCAAAACCAGATAAAGATACTACAAAAAAAGAAAATAACAGACCAATATCTCTAATGAATATAGATGCAAAAATCCTCAGCAAAATACTTGCAAACAGAATCCAATAGCACATTAAAAGAATTATATACCAAGATCCAGTGGGTTTTATCCCAGGTATGCAAGGGTACTGTAACACAAGAAAATCAATTAGTGTAATAAACCCTATTGACAAATTCAAGAAGAAAAATCACATGATTCTCTCAATTAGTGCAGGAAAGGCATTTGACAAAATACAACACCCTTTCTTGATAAAAATGCTGTAAAAGATAGGAATAGAAGGAGGCTTTCTAAATATGGTAAAGTGCATATATGAAAAACCTACAGCTAGCATAGTACTCAATGGTGAAAGACTGAAAGCTTTCCTGCTCAGATCAGGAACCAGACAAGGATGCCCACTATCACCATTGTTATTCAATGAGGTTCTAGCTAGAGCAATTAGCCGAATAAAGAAAAAAAAAAAGCCACCCCAATAGTAAAAGAAGTAAAACTTTCAGTATTCTCTGGTGACGTAATTCTATACCTAGAATCTTCCTGAAAAATCCACAACAAAACTACTGGAACTAATAGACGAGTTCAGCAAAGTGGTGGAATACAAGATTAAAAAGCAAAAATCAATAGCTTTTCTATATATTACAAATGTACAATCTTAGGAGGAAATCAGAAAAAAAAATTCAATTTTAATAAGAACTAAAACAATAAAATATTAAGGAATAAATTTAACCAAGGACATAAAGGGTCTGTATTCAAAAAACCACAAAACATTGCTATAAGAAACCAAAGAAGACTTAAATAAATGGAAGGACCTTCCATGTTCATGGATTGGAATACTAAATACCATTAAGACTGTAATTCTACCCGAATTGATATACAGATTCAACGCAATCCCAATAAAAATCCCAAAAGTCTTTTCTGCAGAAGTGGAAACATCAATTATTAAATTTATTTAGAAGGATAACAGGCCCTGAATAGCCAAAAAGATCTTAAAAAAGAACGAATTTGGAAAACTCTCACTTCCATACTTTAAAGCATATTACTTAGCTACAGTGGTAAAAACAGCATGGTCCTGTCCTAAAGATAGACTCATTTACCAATGGAACTGAGTCAGGAACTCAGAAATAGACTCTCATATCTACAGTCAAGTATTTTTGACAAGGCGGTCAACCCTTCCCAACCAGGCCAGAACAATCTATTCAACAAATGGTGTTGGGAGAACTGGATATCCATATCCAAAACAAAGAAAGTAAATTCATATCTCATACTTTCTACAAAAATTAACTCAAAATGGATCAAGGGCCCAAATATAAAAGTGACAACCATAAAACTCCTAGAAGAAAATGTAGGAAAACATCTTCAAGATCTTGTGGTAGGTGATAATTTCTTAAACCTTACACCTGAAGAATGAGCAACAAAAGAAAAAGTAGATAGTGGGACCTCCTCAAAATTAAACACTTTTGCACCTCAAAGGACTTTGTCAAAAGGGTGAAAAAGCAGCTGACTCAATGGAAAAAAATATTTGGTAGTCACATATCTGATAAATGCTTAATATCCATGATATACAAAGACATCAAACAACTCAACAATAAAAAGGAAAACTACCCAATTAAAAAATGGGCAAAAGAGTTGAAAAGACAATTGTCCAAGGAGGAAATGCAAATTGTGAAAAAACACATGAAAAAATGTTCAACATCATCACTAGCTGTGATGGTTAGACTAATGTGTCAATTCAGCAAGGTAATTGCACCCAGTTGTTTGGTCAAGCAAGCACTAGGCTAATTGTAATACAAAGACATTTATGCACTTTAGTCACCAGTGAGTTTACTGCCTAGGTAGCTGATTACATCTACATCTACATCAATCAGGGAGATTGCCATCAGCAATGAGTGATGCTTTATCCAGCGGAAGTGATTTCAGCATTCAGGGAGAATTTCCCAGCTCATCTTTGGACAGCCAATGTCTCCCAGAAACTCATCAAGGACCTTCATTGGACTTTCATCAGAGCCCCTGGTTTGCAGCCTGCCTGTGGAATCTGGACTTGTGCATCCCCACCATCACGTGAGAGACTCATAAAATCTCATACTATTTACAGATCTCTTATGTTGATTCTGTTTCCCTAGAGAACCCTGACTAATACACTAGCAATTAGGGAAATGCAAATAAAAACTACAATGAGATATATTTCACATACATTAGATTGGCTGCTATTAAAAAGTCAGAAAACCAACTGAGCTAGTTAGGAGTTTTAAAGCCTAGTTATAGGTAATTTTCTCAGGTATATTTTACCTGCTAGAAAAACATGTAGATTGTTACTATTTCTTAAATGTTTTATTTGGACTATAGCTTAGAAATTTTAGGACTGGCTTGTTACGGATTACATGCTATTCTGTTACTTTTATTTCTGGAACTAAAATACAATAAATTCTTTTTCTGTGTTTCTAGGTTAGTATTTTTTTTGTTTTCTTTTTGTACATACTGAACAGATATTATTGCTAACTGAATGTTTTGTAATCCTTTGGACTTCCTTGCCCATTGAAATTTGATTTAAACCTATCAGAGCCATTGTATGTGACAGCTATATTGTAATACAAAGTAAAAAATATATGAATGTTTTGAAAACTAAAAAAAAAAAAAAAAAAGAAAACTGTAAATGTTGGAGAGGATGTGGAGAGATAGGAACGCTTATTCACTGTTGGTGGGAATGTACAGCCACTGTGGAGGACTGTTTGGCAATTCCTAAATAATTTGAATATAGACTTGCCATGTGACCTAGCAATGCCATTACTAGGGATATACCCAGAAGAACTGAGAGCAGAGACATGGACAGACCTCTGAGCACTGATGTTCATAGCGGCATTATTCATGATTGCCAAAAGTTGGAAACAACCCAGGTGTCCATCAACTGAATAATGGATAGACAAATTTTGGTGTATACACACTATGGCATATTATACAATGGTAAGAAGAAATGAAGTCGTGAAGCATATGACAAACAATGATGAACCTGGAGGACATTATGTTAAGTGAAGCAAGCAAGACACAAAAGAACAAATACTGTATGCTTGCATTATTATGAAATAAATATACTGTGTAAACTCATGGAGTTAATAATTAGAATATAGGTCAACAGAAAATAGAATGAGGGTAGAGAATGGAAATCTGAGGATTAATATGTGCAGAATTTTTAAAAAGTTTGTTTGTAAATCTTTTGAAACGAATAGAAATGGTTAAAGCATATTATGATGTTTGTAACTAGCAGTATTATTATATGGGTATGACAATGCTTGAAAGGGAAAGTCTAAGGCAGTGTATATTACCAGAAGGAAATTTGAAAACTGTAACATGGGACTCTATGAGAAGCAAAGCCTCATTTAAAACATGAATATGGGTGATATTGCATATATAAAATTGTTTTTACAAAATATAAATACAAATATACTAGAGAGAAGGAAAAAGAATAGCAGCTATGTGCGTCAGGGAAAGCATAGAGAGATTGAGAGGTGATGAGTTTTAGCTGCTTGTTTATTATTATTACTATTGGAATAATGATAGTCCTCTAAGAATGTTTGAAGGGATCATTACACTATTATGTGATTATACTGAATACAGCTGATTGTACACTTTGGATGGATTTATGCTCTATTAATATATATCAATAAAATTTATTTGTTAAGAAAAATAAACAACAACAAATTGGTCACACCTTCTGGCCTGCTCCTGCTAGTGAGTTTAGCTACACAGATATATCAAGGTGCTTTGTGTCTAGTAAGGGATAGATATTTATAAACTAATATACACCTCTATTTTATAAGTTATGTATCAGAAATCCATATGGGAAATTTTTGAGACTCACAAAAATATGGTATGATTTTGTGGTTTGAGTCAATTTCTTAACTGTATCATTGAGGGAAAATTAACATATAACTCTATTTTTAAAATATTTTTAAAATTTTCTAAACATAAGGCCCTATATCTGAAGAGACAGATATTTAAAAGATCAACTTTAAACACACATACAGACATAGTAGCATCAGAGAGAAATTTCATGGCCACACTTTGGGATTTGCAGGAAATTTACCAGAATGTGAAATTCATAAAAGCAGAGTTCCTTTTGTTTATAAGCTACGTATCTGGCACTCTAAAATGTGCCTGGTTTTTTAGCACTGAATAAACATTTCTTTAATCTGCTGAATACATGAATATTTATTTTCTTTGATATACATTTATAAATATGGTACAGATAGAAATCTTTAACTCACCTATGTTGTTACAGTTTTAAAAGACAAAAATTGTCAATCAAAAATTCATGGGTAAAAGAAATTAGAGGAAATATCTTTTAGATGTTTTAATATGAGTGCCTTGCATAATACTTAGCATAGAGTAGATGCTCAAAAAATTTGTTGAAAAATGAAATAAAGATGAAATGTTTAATAAATAGTGTGATGTCACAATCTGTCACTTTTCTAAAGGTTATGTATTACTCAGATAACCTATTTTCAAAATTAGATTCAGTTCTTGCTCACATAAAATATATTTTTAATTTTATTTTCCTTCTTTGTTTTTAAAAGTTTCAGCAAACTGCCTGTTTATATTGTTGACACCTTCCAAAGCTTTTCTTTAGTATTAGGAATACACTTCTCTGAGTGGACATTCCATCTATGTGATGTGACTGTAAAGTCCTCATGCCCTCTTCACTGAACACACCTGTGTTCTTCAGCACCTAGGTAATTGCTATTAAATTAGCCTTAGATGATTTGGGGATTTCAGGAAAAAAAAAAAGCAATGGAACAAATTTCAACACAGATTTCCTATTAGGAGTCACTGTGTTAAATTCAAGAATATAATCCTGACAAGACAAGGATATTAATTCCCTTTATTGAGAATATACCTTATGGTTTATAATGATTTTTTGGTACTATGGTGTTCTATTTTACTTCCAAATCATAGAAAATGGATGAATGCCTTAAAAATGGTTGATTGAATTTAGAAATTTTAATGGATTTTTGTGATATAAATAACATCAACCAAACACACTTATTTAAATTGTGCAATAGGAAAGTTCTTACATATATACATATACAAACACACAAACACACACACACAAGAAAATGTCACTACAGTCAAGATAAAAAAAATTCTTCATCTCCAAATCCCCAAAAGTTCCCTCCTTCCCTGTTATAATCTCTCTCTCTCACCCCTATCTCCCCTTTATCATACCCACAAAATCAATGATTTTCTTTACAGATTGGGTTGCATTTTCCAGAAAGTTATACAAATGGAATTATATAATATATGCTTTTTTTTCTGTGTAACTGGCTTTTGTTTAACAGCGTACTAGTTTTCAGTTTCAACCGTAAAGATGTCTGTTCAAAAGTTATTTATTTTTATTGCTGAATAGTATTCCATTGTATATACATTGTTTATTCTTTCAGCTATAGATACTTATTTGTATTCTTTCCCCTTTTTGGCTATTACAAGTAAAGTAACTATACGCATTCATTTCTCTTGGGTAAATACCCAGGAAATGAATAGATAGACCATATGATAGGTGGCAGTTTAATTTTTAAGGTACTTCCAAATGGTTTGTCAAAGTTTTGTACCATTTTACATTTCCACCAGCAGTATATCAGAGTTCTAGTTCTTCCACATTTTATCCAACACTTAATAGTCATTTTCATTTTAGCCAGTTTAATAGATTTGTAGTAGTATATAGAGGTTTTTTTATGATTTAAAAATTATTATCTGCTCTTCCTTTTATTTTTATCCATACAAATACATAATGAGTATCCTCATAAATTTGTTTGATTTTTATTGATATAATACATATCCACATACCATAAAATTTTCCCTTTTATGTGTACAATTCTGCAACATGGAGGGGAAAGAAGATTATGAAAAGATGGAGTAGCAAACCTCAGTATTCAGTCCTTCATCCTGAACAACTATTAAACAAGCAAGAAGTGTTGAAACAACTAATTTGAAATTCCAAAGTCCAGTAGAACACCGTATAGCATCATTCAGGGAAAAGAAAGAAGAAAAAGCTGGTAAATTACAGTAAATATCAGTAAATTGCTCTCTCTATGAGTTGGTCACCAGTATCTAGACCCCACTGTTGTGGCAGGCTGCCATGGGATCCAGCCCCTGGTTAACCCACTGGTGAAAGAAAGCATCGTAAATATCCTCTTCCACAAGACAAGGGGTGGGAATGGCTGATGGGTGTTCATGGCATTTGATTAGTGACTTTGGATCACTCGGGGCCTGGCCATTGTTCCAACTAGTCCCAGACAAATGCTGCAGTGGACATTGTTTCAACACACCCCAAAATGACTGAAGCAGAGGAGGCTTAAAGAAGCTAGGCTTCCCCTGGTCTGTCGGGGACAGTTAGTTGAAGGGCTGCATTTTCTGGGCAGTTCAAGAAATCTCACCTCTGGGGAGCCATGGAAGAAGTTCTTGGCACCCTTCCTGATCCTCTTCCTATGGTATGCTGGAGTGAGTTTGCACCCCCTTCATGGGATCATGGCCCTATTTTAACTGGAAAAACAGACTTGGGATACAAATGTCTGGTATGGCTTATTTCCAGAACTTATATTCCAAGCAGCTTGAGACACAAAAGGAGTATAAGAAACTATAAAGGTGAACAGTCTGGGGCAAAGTTTTGGCAGCTTTAAACACCTGGGAGAAGGAGACCTGTATTCTGAGAGGGCAATAAATCTGCTACACACAGGGGTATCCTACAAAAAACTAACAAGCGAAAGCTCAAGACAAGGCATGGGTCCTAAGAAAACATGGAGGACACTCCAAACTGCATTCACCTTTGGAAACCTTCCTGAAACCTACCTTATCACCAGATGGTTACACAATCAAGAACCAGACATCTCAGGGAATAAATCACAGAGTTAACATTTAAAAATATTAAAATGTACAGCGTACAACCAAAGAATATAAGACAAGCAAACAGGAAGTCATCAAACATCCAAAGGAAGAGCAAAAAAATCCAGAAAACAACAATGAAAAAGAACAGAATGTGGGCATATCAAACAAAGCCTTTATAAAAAATGATCTTAAAAATGCTAAGAGAGTAGAAGGAAAATACAAAAATTTCAAGCAAAAAAAAAAAAAGAGGGAGAGAGAGAGAGAGAGAGAGAGAGAGAGAGAACTAAAGTATATCAGAAAATCAATGAATGAACAATATGAGAATCTTAGTAAAATACAGAAATTTACAAAAGGAACCAAACAGAATTACTGAGTTGAATATCACAATAACTGATATGAAAAATGTCCAGGAGTGTTTCAAGAGTAGATGGGATCTGACAGAAGAAAGAATCAGTGAACTCAATGTCAACACACTTGAAATGAATCAGGTTGAGGAGCAGAAAAAATTATACAAAATTTTAAAAAGCCTAAGGCATTGTGACAGTTTGAATTTGGCGAATCCCAAAAGAGATTATGTTTTTTAACTAATCCATTCCTATAGGTGTGAGACCCTTTGTTTGCTTTAGCTTCTGTAAAGGTATCTTGATTTGATCATTTGATTAGATCACTTTTGATTGGACTATGTCAGTGAGACATGACTCTCGTTGGGTTTCTGCCCTCTTGCTGGGTCTGATATAAATGGAGACACACAGAGACACAGAGAAAGGAAGTTACCATTTTGATACTGCAATGACAGAAAGGACTGCAGGAAAACAGAGAAGACCTGAGAGGCTGCAAGAGGTCCTGAAGTCTGGAATAAGCAGAGCACAGAGTCACAGAAAGAGTTCCTGAGGAGCTGGGCCCATGGAGCAACTCAAGGCTGAAGAGATGAGCCATATGCCTGATTGCCCACAGCTGGGCTCAGGAAGAAAGCAGAGCACTTGAGGTTGAAAGAGGAGTCCCAGAAGGAAACAAACCATATGCCTAATTGTCCATAAGTGGACACCAAGAGATGATAAGTCTGGAGGGGAAGGCAAGGACCTTGGTAGAAATTGGCCACCATCTTCCTTCATCAGGTGACAGGATGCCAGGATCACCAGTAGCAGACTTAAGTGAGAAAGCATCTCTGCTGCCTCCTTGATTTGGGTATTTCATGGCTTCAGAACTGTAAGCTTTTACCTTAATAAATCTCTTCATTATAAAAGCCAACCCATTTCTGGCACTTTGCATTGGCATCCCTTTGGCAAACTAAGACAGAAATCTCTAGAACACCATCAAGCTTACAAATTTATGCATTATGGGAGTCTGAGAAGGAGAAGAAAAAGAAAAAGGACAGATGGAATGTTCAGAAAAGTAATGACAGAGAATTTCCCAAACTTAGCAAAAGGAGTGGATATGAACATCCAAGAAGCCCAGAGAACACCAAACAGAATAAAAATGAAGAAAAACTCACCTTGCCATATTTTAACCACATTATAGAATGCAGAGAACAAGAGCAAAGTTCTGAAATCTGCAAGAGAAAAGGAATGTATTACGTACAAGGGAGTCCCAATTAGATTGCTTGCCAATTTTTCATCAGAAATTATGGATGCAAGAAGACTGTGAGTTGAAATATTTAGAGTGCTGAAAGAAAACAAGTACCAACCAAGAATTTTATATCTGGCAAGACATTATTTTTCAAAAGGGAGGGAGAGTTTAAGACTTTCTCAGAAAGAAAAGCTGAGATTGTTCACCATCATTAGACCTGAGGCCCTACAAGCATTGCAAAAGGGTGTTCTTCAGACTGAAACAAAAGGACACTAGATAGTGATTCAAAGCAACATAAAGAAACAAAGACCTCCTGTAAAGGAACTATTTGTGTAATTATTGTCAGTATTATTGTACTGTATTGTTTGGTAGTAACTCCACTTCTGACTTCCTGCAGGTAATAAAATGCAAATGCATATGAATTAATGATAAATTGATAGTTTTGGACATACAATGTATAAATATGCAAGTGATAACAAATACAAAAAAGGTGAGGGATAGAAGAGTACAAGGAAAAGTGTTTGTGTATGCTATTGAAGTCAAGCTAGTATCAAACCAAACACGATTTTTATATATTTAAGATGTTAAATTATAATCCCATGGTAATCACAAGGAAAATATCTGCAAAACATATCCTGATAGAAAAGAGAAGACATTCAATATGGTACAACACAAAAAAAATCAAATTAATATAAAAGTAGGCACTATCAGAAGTATTGAGAAACTAAAAAAATATAAGACTTACAAAGGCTAAATAGAAAATGTCATATCAGTAGTGACCCTAACTGTAAATGGATTAAACTCCCTAGCCCAAAGGCAGAGATTGTCAAAAGGGATAAAAAAGCATGAACCAACTAGATGCTGTCTTCAAGAGACTTACCACAAATTCAAAGATACAAGTAGGTTGAAAGAGATAGGATGGAAACAATATATATACCTTGCAAGTAGCAAAGAAAAGAGAGCTGGGGTAGCTATACTAATATCAGATAAAACAGACCTCAAGTCAAAAACAGTTATGAGGGTCAAAAACAGTCATTATATATTGATAAAGGAGTCAATTCAACAAGAGGCTATAGTATTTATAAATATATATGAACCTATCAGCAAAGCCCAAAAATATATGAAGCAGATACTGACAGATTTGAAGGGAGAAACTGATGGCTCTACATTAATAGCAAGAGACTTGAATACACTACTTTCAATACTGGATAGAGTATCTAGTCAGATATCAGTAAGGAAATAGAAGAACTGAACAATACTCTAAACAAGATAGACCTTACAAATATATATAGAGAGCACATTATCCAACAAGAACAGAATACACATTCTTCCTGAGTGTGCGTGGTGCACTGTCCAGGACAGACCATAAGTTAGATCAAAAAACAAGTCTCAATAAATTGCAATTATACAGTGTATCTTTTCCAACCACAACAGAATGAAGCTAGAAATCAGTAACAGAGGGAGAAATGGAAATTTCACAAATATGTGGAAATTAAACAGCATACTCTTAAACTACCCATAAGTTAAAGAGGAAATCATACAGGAAATTCGGAAATATCTTGAGGTGAATGTAAATGAAAATACAACATAACAAAAATGGGATGCAGCAGAGGCATTGCTGAGAGCAAAATTTATGTCTTTAAATGCTTATATTAAAAAAGTACAAAGACTTCAAACCAGAGACTTGCCTCAATACTGAAGAACTAGAAAAAGAAAACCAAATCCAAAGTTATCAGCAGAAAGGAAATATTAAAAACTAAAGAAGAGATAAATGAAATAGAGAACAACAACTTACATAATGAGAGAAAATATATGGAAACCACATATTCATAAAGATTTAATATCCAGAATATATAAAGAAATCCTTCAACTTAACAACAAAAAGACAAACAACCCAATTAAAAAGTGAGAAAATGACTTCGATGACATCTCTCCAAAGAAGATGCATAAATGACCAGAAGGCACATAAAAAGATGCTTAACTTCATTAGCCATTAGGGAAATTTAAATTAAAGTCACAATGAGATACCATTTCATACTCATTAGAATTGGTGCTATAAAAAAAACAACAACAACTTGGAAAATTGCAAGTGTTGTAGAGGATGTTGAGAAATAGGCACACTCAATCAATGCTCGTGGCAATATAAAATGGTTCAGCCACTGTGGAAGATAGCTTGACTGTTCCTCAAAAAGTTACTTATAGCATTTCCATATGATCCAGCAATTCCATTACTAGGTATATACCTAAAAGAAATTGAAAGTAGAAGCAAAAAGAGATATTTGCAGAATGATATCTTTAATGGCAATGTTTATAATTGCCAAAAGATGGAAGCAAACCAAGTGTCCAACAGCTGATAAATGGATAAACTAAATGTTGTATATACATACAGTGGAATATTATTAAGCCATAAAAAGGAATGAAATGCTGATATATGTGACAACATAGATGAACCTTGAAAGCCTCATAGAGTTTAATAAGCCAGATGCAAAATGAAAAATATTGTATGAGCTCACTGATATGAAATAATTAGAATAAGAAAACTCAGAGTCAGAATATGTGCTACATATATGGGATAGGTAAAGGGAAGTTAAGGCTTAAAATATACAGGGTTCCTATTTCAAATAATGGAAACACTTTAGTAATGGATGGTCGTAATGGTAACACAACCTTGTGAACAGAATTAATAGCACTCAATTATATATCTAAATGTAGTAAAAAGGGGGATGGGAAGTTAGGTTGTATACATGGTAAGAGAATAAAATAAAAATTAAAAAAAAAAAAAACATGGAACTGCACTACACAGTGAACCCCAAGTTAAACTATGCACTATAGTTAATAGTACAATTTAATAACATGATTTCAACTGCAACAAATGTACCACACCAATGCATGCTGTTAATAATAGGGTGGTGTATGGGAATCCTATATGTTATGTATGATTATTTTGTAAATCTACAACTTCTCTAATAAAGAATAAAAGCCAATAATGTCACATCTCTGAACTTCTTCATTGTCACATCTGTCTCTAACCCCAGCCAGGAAAGTTTCTCTCCTTTTAAGGGTGGATGTAATTATATTGAGTCCACCTGGATATCCCAAGACACTCTTCCCATATCTAGATCCTTAAACTCAATCACATTTGCAAAGTCTCTTTAGCCGTGAAAGGCAAAGGCAACATATTTACAGGTCTCAGGGATTAGGATGCAGACATTTTTGAGGGACCATTTTTCTACCTACTATCCAAGGCAATACCCTGTTCTCACTTCCTTTCCTGCCTCTGCATCATCTTTCAGTGCTCCTGATTGACCAAACGCAACTGGAATCCAGTATAGTAGGAAACCAATTGATGTGATCCATATGGAGCAAATTAAATTTGAATCAAGAAAGAATTCTATATTTATCCAAGGAAGCAGGCTTATTTAAGAGAAAATGAAGACATTTTTGGAAGTTTAAGACCTTAGTAATTTTACAGTCTAAATTGTCATTAATATATATAATGTTTTTTCTCTAGTATGCCTTATTAACAATGAATAAAAACAAAAAGTCATTGAGCATCTTTCTTTTATATATCAACAATATAATCTGCTTATTAACATAGTTTATTCTATGGCCTTATCATAAAATGTGAAATATATAAATCCATGATGGTAATTGTTCTGCCATATTATTTATTTGATCATCATCTAAAAGCTTTTTGATATAGACATTTGAATAACAATTGATGTACTATTTCTGATCATTCTTAGAAAATATAAAAGGAAATAAAAGGAGAGAAAATACAATGACAAAACAAAAAATTTATCTCTTGTTATAGTAAATAAAAGTAAATTTCTGGTGAGAAAATTAAAATGCAGAATATCTCTGATTGTTAATGATCCCAGTTACATGCTATTTGTAATAGACTCACCTAAAAATAGATGTAGATATGTTTTTTTAAAAAATGGAAACAATGGAAATTACGTGTGCCAGGCAAATAATAGGAAAAAAAAGCATGTCTTTCAACAATAATAACAAAGAAAATTTCAGGACAAAAAAATATTTAAGTGAGGCAAGAGGAATTTGTCATAATACTATGCATCTAAAATAAAACTTCAGATTATGTATTTTAAAGACTGCCATTAAATAGAGCAGAACTATAAAATCCTTTATTACAGAGGGAAAACTCACATATTTTTCAAAACAAAGAGGCAGGGAAGAAATAAGGAAACAGAGTTCTTTAAAAACACAATATTTTAGTTTGTTCATATATATGTACAGTTACGTGTGTGTATGTGTATTTAAATGAATAGTGTGGGCATTCTCTTTCTTAAACACAAATGCAACAATTAAATTAACTGATTATCTATTACTCCACAAAGTATAACTCAATAAGTTTTAAATGTAGAATTCATAAAAACATAATCCAAAAAAAAATGAAATATGTTTAGTGTTTAAAATGATAAAAAGCAAGGGACAAAATTATCTACTTAAAATTTCAAACAAACTTTAAACCCATAGCTAACATGAAATAAAAACTGAGAAGGTAGACTGTTTAGAAACAGATGATGAGAGCACTATTTAGCAAAATTTGAAGGAATAAGAATCATTTCTTAAAGAAATTTTCATAGCAAAGAATGCATTAAGAAAAACAATACTGAAAAATTAGGTAAACTAATCATTCAATTCATCAACCAACCACCCATATTTTTAAATTCCCAAAACAGACATTAGTAGTTTTATTTTTTTAACAGCCAACTTTATCAGTGAAAGAAAAACAGGCTTCTTGAAAAGACAATTCTAATAAAGAGAAAGGAGAAGTGGCATACATAATCACTATTAAGAATGAAAAATGAGATACTATACCTGTAGTCAGATAGATAGAATATAATTTATACCAACAAGTTCAAGAAATCCAGATGAATTAGATTTGGTATTCTTCCTCCAGATCCATAATCTCTGCCTACTGATGAGATAATATCAGGCAAACACAAACTGAGGGACATTCTACATTAATAACTGACGAATATCTTCAAAAGTGCCAAGGCCAAAAGACAAGGAAAGACTGAAAAACTATCACCAATCAGAGGATATTAAGGAGAGTTGACCGCAAAAGCGAGGCATCCTGGGTTGGATTAAGAAAAATGATATTAGTATGAAAACTGGGAAATTTGAATAAAATGTGCAGTTTATTTTAAAATGTTTTACCAATGTTAATTTCTTGGTTTTTTATAAATGTCCGTTTTGGTAAGATGTTAGCATTAGTAGGAGCTGGCTAAAGAGTAAACAGGAAAAGTGTAAAACATTTACAATTCTTGGGAAATCTAAAATTAATTCAAAATAAAAAAAATGTAAAAATCATTAAAGTCAGAGAGTGTTATAGCTGAATACTATCAAATATTCTGTTCATTGAAGAAGCAGGTAATTTTTTTTTATAACAGAAGAAAAAAAAATTTACAGTCAATGAGGCTTGAATATTCTTAACGCCATTATTGAAAAAAAAAATAGAACAAAATAAAACATGGCCACTATCACTTATTTGCCTGGATGATAAAAATAATTAGAAAATCATGTTCTAAAGACTATTTCATTAATAATACTTCTTAACTATGAAATGTTTCCTGAAGAAATGCAAAGTAATTAGAAAATAGCATAATTTTTTATCGTTATGATGGTGGCAAAAAAAGTTTGACTAAAATTAAATAGCAATTCTTAGTCACTTCTTTAGGGAGTAAGAAATGTGAATATTATTTCTTACATTGATAAGATCATCTAAAACTTGAAGGAAACATGTAAATGATAAAAGGCACTAGAAGCAAATGACACCTCACCCTCCTAGTTTTCCACCTAGTTTACAGTCCATTCCTATTTATTAATAAAGTCTTTATATTAAAAAAGCTTTTGGGTGCGAATATTCTCACTGTCCTGATTCTGTGATAATCAGGGTGGGCTAAACATTCGCTATATTAGAAACCATGCATGTGTCCCCAGACCTCGTTTTCCTCCCTAGGTCTGGTTTTTAGAATGCTGGTGATAAACTAAGCCTGATTTATTATATGTCCATCCTGTATGGGAAAAGACTGTAACTCTAGGTATCTCTGGTCAACCTTAAGAGATATAGCAGGGGGCTATATCTGGTTGGCGTCCATCTCCCATATGGAGGGACCTGGGTTCAATCCCCGGGACCTCCTGGTAAAAATTTAAAAAATATATAGAAGGTGCGTGGGCCGCCAGGCCCTGTGCGCGGGCGCACCACCAGTTCCCGCGAGCCACACAGCAAGATGATGACATAATAGGAGAGTGACACAAGGGAGAGGCAAGATGAGACGCACCGAAAAACCAGCAAGTAAGGTTGCGCGGGCAGGATGCCTCTCTCCTACATCAGAGATTCCAACGATTGAATCCCAGTGAAGACAGGAGGAGAAGGATAAGAAGAGAGGGCAGAAAATGGACACAGAGTTGCCCAGCGAATGGACACAAACAGCAAAAACGGGGGGGGGAGGGGGAAGGGGTGTAAAAATGGAT
>JAKSZT010053791.1:14031417-14128708 GCA_026826555.1 Tolypeutes matacus
AAAATAAAAAAAAAAAAAAAAAAAAAAAAAAAAAAAAAAAAAAAAAGCTTTTGGGCTAACAGAAAAATATAATGTGAAGACAAAAGAAAGTTCTCATACAATCTAAATTCAGGTTTCCCCATTATTAATAACTTATATTAATGTGGTACATTGTCATAATGAACCAATATGAAAGTATTTACTGTTATTATTATTACTATCATTACCATTATTATTATTTAACTAAAGTTCATACCTTATTATATTTCCTTGGTTTTTACCTAATGAGTTTTTTCAGTTCTGTTCTAGAATCTGAACCAGGATATCATATTATATTTATTCATAGTATCTCTTTACACTCCTCTTGACTGTTTTAGTTTCATAAATTTTCCTGTATTTTGATGACCTTGACAATTTTGCAGAGTACTTGTCAGGTAATTTACAGTCTCTCAATTGGGATTTCTTTGATGTTTTACATGGAGAGGCTGTTGTTATGGGTTTCACATGATATCATAACAGGATATATTCTATAAACATGGCTTATTCTTAGATCACTTGGTTGAGGTAGTGTTTTTTCATTTTTTCACTGAAAAGTTACTCTTTGCCCTGCTTTTCATAATGTACTCTTTTGAAGGAAGTCACAATACCCAGTCAAATCTTAAAAGAGTAGGAGTTACACTCTCTCTTCTTGGAGTTCTTCTGCATGTGAGATTAGTTTATTCCCTTCTATTTATTTATTAACTCATGAATATTTATTTAATACTTGGATTATAATTCAATAGCATTTTATTTTATTTTTTGCCCAGTTTTTCCAGTATTGGCCATTGGGAGCCCATTCTGTTGGCTCCTGTGTCCTTTTGAAATAACCCAGTGGTAGGGTCCTTTTTTGATCACTTTCTTACTTCCAGCCACATCTTATATATTCCCTGTCCCAGGCTTAGAATCAGCCATTTTAAGTATACAATGCTTGTGTATAGTTCATTTTACCCCTAGTTTACAGACTCCACACATCTCCAGAGTTACTTAGGTCAGCACTTTTCCACTACCACCATTAGTGAGATTGTTGTATACATTTGTAATACAGTCAGATTCTTTTGTCAAATTCTGTATTTATCCTCAGATTCTTCTCTCTTAAATGATACATTTTTAATTGTATGCGTTAAGCTTTGCTGTTTGTTCCTCAAAGTTCTATGAGATTTGATAAATGAATAATGTCATCTATCCACTATTATCATGAAGAATAGATTCACCAGTATCACTTTTTTTATGGTTTCACCAACCTAAATAATCCTCTGGGCTTCACCTATTCAAACCTATCTCCTCCCCTCCATCCCCTGAAACATTGGGAACCACTGGTTTTTTACTTTTCTATAGTTATGCATTTTCAAAATGTCCTATGAATAAAACCATAAAATAAGTAGTGTATTCAGACTGGCTTATTTCACGTAGCAATATGTGTTTAAGGTTAGGCCATGACTTTACTGATTTCCAGTCCATTTCTTTTTATTGCTGAATAGTACTCCTTTGTATGGATGGGGAGAATTTTGTTTACCCATTCACCTATTGGAAGACATCTCGGTTATTTCAAATTCGGGGTGATTATGAATATAAACATTTATGTACAGATTTTTATGTGGATATAATTTTCAAATCTATCAGGGAAATATCTATGAGGGCAATTGCCACATTTTATGTTAAGAATGTTTACCTTAATTAGAAATTGTCAAATGATCTTCCAAAGTAGCTGTATCATTTTGAAATCCAATCAGCAATGAATGAAAGCTCCTGTTGCTACACATCCTTACAAACAATTGGCATTGTCAGGTTTTTGGATGTTAGCCATTTTAATATGTATTGTAGTGATATCTAATTGTTGTTTTAATTTGCATTTGCCAGATGTCAATAATGTTGATCGTCTTTTCACAGGCTTAACTTGTATCTTTCTACCTTTTTTGTGAAGTGTTTGTTCAGCTTTTTCCCCATTTTTAATTGGCTGTTTTTAACATGATATTTTAATTGCTCTTTTATATTTTGAATACAATTAATTTATAAAGTGTGTGGTTTACAAATATTTTCTCATTCTATGGCTTGTATTTCATTTTTTAATGGTGATTTTCTCAGTACAGAAGATTTTGATTTTAGTAAAGTCCAACATACCCATTTTTCCTTTCATGAATTATACTTTTGGTTTTGTATCTTAAACCAAAGTCTCCCCATTAATTTAGATATTGTCTTATTTCTTAAATGAGTTTTAAAGTTTTCTCCATTCATATCTTGTTTATATTTAGTTAGATTTATTCTTAAATATTATATGCATTTTGTGCTATTATAAATGGTATTCTTTTATTTTTATTTAAAATTCCAATTGTGGATTGCTAGTACATAGAGAAGCAATTGACTGTTATATTTTGACCTTATGTCCTATGACTGTGCTATATTCATTTATTAGTGCCTGGAGGGTTTTAATGTTTTTTTGGTAGATTCTTTGATATTCCCTACATGACAATAATGTCATTTTAGATGCAGCTTTATTTCTTTCTTTCCAATCTGTAGAAGCTTTTATTTTCTTTCTTTTTCTTATTTTATTGTACCAGCTAAGATGTCTGCTATGATGTTGACTAGGACTAGTAAGAAAGACTATCCTTTTCTTTTACTTGTTCTTACAGGGTAAGCATGTAGTCTCTTACCATAAAATACAATGTTAGCTGTAGGTGTTTTGTAGATATAATTTAGCAAGTTTATTCCTTCCCTAGTGTTCTTCACTTAATAGAGATTTATTTTATAGATCTGATACAATTTTCCTTCTGCTTAAAGAATTTCTTATAACATTTTTTTGCAGGGCAGGACAGTGAATTCACTCAGTTTGTGTTTATCTGAGAAAGTCTTTATTTCTCCTTCACTTTGGAGAATAATTTTGCTGGATATAGAATTCTAGAAGGATATATTTTTTTTAGAACATATTAAATATTTCACATGCCTCTTTTTTTTCTTCTATGATTTCTGACAAGAAATGCATTGTAATTATTATTATTAACCTTTATTGCTAAGGTTTCCCACCTCCACCCTCTATGATTTTTTTCAAGGTGATTCTTTTTCTCTGGTTTTCAATACAATGACTAAGACATGCCTGTATATTTAATATCTATCTCACATTGTGTTCTCTGAGCTTTCTGGATCTGTGGTTTGGTGTGTCTGTCATTGATTTTAGAAAATCCTCAGCCATTATTACTTCAAATATTTCTTCTTCTTTGTTATCTTCTTCTTGTCTTTCTGGTATTGAAATTACCTGTATAACACAACTTTTAAAATTTACCCACTGTGCTTGGGTATTCTGTTCCGTACTTTTCATTCTTTTCTTGTTCCTTTGCACTTCAGTTTGGGAAGTTTCTATTGACCCATCTTCAAACTCACTGATTATTTCCATGGCTGGGCTTAGTATACTAATGTGCCAATCAAAAGTATTCTTCATTTTTTGTTGATTTTGTTTTTAGCATTTCCTTTGGATACTTTTTTAGAATTGTCATTCCTCAGAACATATTACCTATATGTTCTTACATGTTGTCTACTTTTTCCTTTAGAGCCCTTAATATGTTAATCAATAAATTCCCTGTCTGATCATTACAAAGCCTGTGTAATTTTTGGGACTGATTCCAATGTTTATTGTCTGTCTTCAGAGTGTGTTTTATCTTGCCTTTTAGCATGCTTGTAAATTTTTGTTGAAAGTAGAACATAATATATCTGGTAGTAGGAACTGAGTTAAATAGATCTCTGGCATGAAGTGATATGTTAATCTGGCTAGGGGCTGGACCATGTTTAATATTTGCTGTAACTGTTGAGTGTCAGAGCTTTCAAATTCCTCTAGCCTTCTCTTTTTTTTTCCTTGCCTGAGAGCTCATCTTCAGATAGAGTCTGCATCCAGTAGAATTTTCAGCCATAATCCACTGTTATTATTCTGCAGCCCTGTTGGTGTTATGCTAAATTGTGGGGAAGAAGAAATTTTTTAACATTATGATTAAATATCAGTCTTTTAGGAGGTCTGTGTCCCTGGGCTGTGACTGCCATAAGAATTTTTACCCCCACCTCACCTCTCCATCCACTTTCACACTTAAGCGAGTCTAGAGCAGGCAGGAGTGGGAAGAATGCCCCTCCCCCAATTGAGATACATACTGGGAAACCATTTAACCCTGTTAAGTGTAATTTGTTATAGAGAAAACTCTGGGCATATGTCGCAAAGGTTAGCTGTCCCTTCTCCCTATCAGTAATGAAGGGATCTTTCTTGGCTCATCATCATGAGAACCTAATAAAACTCATAAATGTATTGGGGCCCTGCCAAAACTTTGGCCCCAAGAGTTCTTCACTCTCAAAGCAGTCTACACTTAGTCTCCTGTAATTCACCAAAATATATCATGTAAGTGTTCTTACTAGTTTATCACTCAAACAGCTTCTTCTCCAGACAAGTAGCTCTTGGCTCTAACTCTCTGGATCTGTCTCTCCAGAGTTTGGGGTAACAGCTTGCCTGCAACCTCTGTTCTCTGAAGGACAGAAAAAGTTCATTCAGCCTTTTCTTGTTGAGAGATGGGGGTGACAAATTCCAAACTCTTTGCATGTCAGAGCTGGAAGTATCTCTCTCACTTTTGGAAGAAAATTTTGCTGAATATAGAATTATGGGATTATTTTTTCTTTTGACACTTTACATATTTCACTCTCTTTTTGTATGCATCTGTTCTGATGAGAGATTCTCTATAATTCTTATCCTTGTTCCTCCTTGTCTCAGTGCCCCAACTCAGATCTTCTCTCAAGATTTTCTCTTTCTTTTGTTTTCATAAATTTGAATATTTGAATATTATATAGATAGGTGGGATTTTGTGGCATTTACCTTTTTCTTTTTTTTTTTTTTTTCTTTTTTTTAATTTATCCTGTTTGGTTTCCTCTGAGCTTCCTGTTGCTGTGACTTGTTGCCTGTTACAAATTTTGAAAAATTTTAGCCTATTAGTACTTTAAATATTTCTTCTGCTTCATTTATTCTCTCTTTCTTCTCCTTCTGATATTCCAATTTTGCAGTTGTTACAATTTTCAAATTGTCCCACAAATTCTGGTGTTTTTTTTTTTCCCATTATATTTTCTTTAGAGTTCATTTTTGGAAGTTTTTATTGACCTATCTTCAAGATCAGTGATTCTTTCTTTGGCTTGTCAAATCTACTTATGAGCCCATCAAAGGCATTCTTCTTTTCTGTGACAGTGCTTTTGATTTCTTGTATTTATTTTTGATTCTTTCTGATAGTTTCCATCTTTCTGTTTATGTTACCAATCTTTTTTTTTTGTGTGTGTGTGTGTTGTCTACTTTTTCTATTAGAGCCCTTAATATATTAATCATGGTTATTTTAAATTCTCTGAGAATTCCAATTTGTCTTTTATATCTGAGACTGGTTCCAATGCTTGCTTTGTCTTTTATGATTGTGTTTTTTCTTTCCTTTTTGAGGGCCAATGTCCACAGTCTGTTGTATAGCTTTTTTCCCCTCTGTGCTTTACTCCTATCTCTGGCTGGAATATTTCCAAATGGTTTCATTGAAATCCTAACACCTGTTGACTTTGTTTCCACTGCTGTAGGTGAGATAAAAAGACTGGAGAATACTGGAGTGGGAGGAATGCTCTTCCTTCAACTGTAATAAAACTCTGTCAAAGACTTTATGCTTGAAAATTAAGAGTTTTTTAATGGAGAAAGATCTGGGTACCTTTCAAAATGATTAATCTTACCCTCTACCTGCCAGAGCCAGGAAGGATTTTTCTTAGATCTCTGCCATGAGAACCTATTCAGAGTCCTGGAGATAAAGCTCACAAAACTGCAGGGGACCACCTAAGTCTGTAGCCCAGAGGACATTTTCCCTGCTCATGCTATTCCACATTCAGTCTCCAGGTATTCATTAAAATTACCACTGCAGTGTTTCCTCCAGTTATATTTCTATTGATCTACCCAGCATGTTTCTGCCCCTAGGTAAGTAGATCTTGGCTCTCTCTCTCTGGATAAATCTGTCTTTCTAAATTTAATGGCAATTTGCCCTGCAACTTCAGTTTCAGATGGGATCTAGAAAGATCATTGAACTTCAATTTTCCAGCTTTTTCTTAGTGGTGGGGGTGGTCATTTCCAAGCTCTTTATATGTTGGAATAGAAACAAATAGTCCAGTCCAGTCCTTTTTTTTTTTTTTTTTCTTTATTTTTTTAATACTTTTTTATTTTTTAAATAATTTAGATTACATAAATGTTACATAACAAATATAGGGTGTTCCCATATGCCACACTCCTACACTTCCCATACTTTCCCACATTCACAACATCCTTCATAGTGTGGTACATGTGTTACAATTGATGAACACATATTGCAGCATTGCCACTAAGCTCGGATTATAGTTTACATTATAGTTTATTGGCCCTTCCTCCTCTTCCAGACCTCTAAATGTTGAATTCCCTAATTAAGTTGTATATATATTTTCCTTCTCTATGCATAGTCATCACTAAAGAGAAATCTTATAATAAATCTTAAATCTTTAATACCATTTACAGATTTATGGTTCCCTAAATTATGTTTTACCTTGAAATCTTCACTGAACCCCAGACTCATGCACTCAACAAACTCCTGTCTTCTTTATATGCAATCTCACACACCTATGTGTATGGGAAGTAGGGAGTGAAATTATTGGTAGAAAATCTATAGAACCTACAGTTTAAGAAGAGTAACAATTAAGATTTACATCAAAAATAGAATATGCTTAGAGAAACTGACCCAAAAGCATGCTGTCAGCCAATGTTTATACTCTGAAAATAGCTGGCTTCAAATAATATTTATCAAAAGTATGGAAAATAATTTGCATGGAATTCATAGCTATGATTTGCACTGAATTCATAGCTACATACTTAAATCGATATTATGAGTTTTCATTTAAATTGGTTTCAAAGTAGTGTTATTTATCAAAGTATTTTGAGAAAAAAACCTTCGTTTCAATTTTACTAGAATTTAATTTGTTTTTTTCATATTATGAATATAAATGATATTTTTCAAGTAAAACCTTTCAAAATCTTAATCTCCCAGAACTACCATAAAGAAATTTCTATGTAAACCATTTTCATTTTGTTTTTCTTTAAAAAAATTTTTCACAAAAGACTCAGTGGGTGGTTGTGTCAAAAATGACAGCTCATTCATGAAGAAACTCTAAGGCTTTGGTTAAAAATAAGGGCAAACAACACTCTATGAGGAAATGAGAGAATGCAATTAGCAAGCTACTGCATTGCAGACATTTTAAACCCATTTGTTTCAAATGAACCAATATACATTTTTGGCATACAGCATGTCCCTTTCTGTTATTTTTAGCAAAATGGATTCCTTGCTGTGATAAGTGGAGCAATTGTTAATTTCAGCTCAAAATGGATTCTACTAAACCAGTAGGTAGTTTCATTAAAGCTACTGAACAGTTATTCAGTGCTATAAATAGTCTAAAATATATGATGCTAACGTTTTTTTGCCCTCTTAAAGTTATTAAAAGAATTGAAACCATATTTATTGGATATCAATATATTTGGTATTTTTTTATTTAATCCTCATGAGAACACATCAAGGCAGATATTGCAAGCCTCACTTTACTGATAAAATACTGACTCCCATAGAAGTTATCAAACCCTAGGCACTATGGGTACTATGTGGCCAGTCTAAGATTTGACTCAGGTTCTGGAGGAGTCCAAAATTTGTGCTTTTTCTATAATATTAGGTACTTCTTACAGTTTGATATTTTTTGTACATTTGTGTTCAGGTTCAGTTTAAGAGTGCATCTGTTTTTATATATATCATTATGAGTTCAATATTATGTTACTAATTAAGGTGATCATATAATTTATTGTTCAAATTGGGACACTTTTCAGAGTGAAATTTGTATGACTAATAATTAGGCTATGACAATAGGTATAAATTAGGACTTCTGTAATCGCACTGGGAAATACATTTACCCAAAAATTAGTAGAATGTTCCTATAATACATTATATTATAAATTATAAAGAATGTAGTATTATAAATTATAGAGGAAACAACTTTGTACTTAAGTCATTTCTGCTGGTCCTGGCTTTAATACTTTTCAGTAGTATGACCTTAGGTAAGTCATATACTTGTTCTTTAAAATCAGGTTGTCAGATTATTTCTAAAATTGTAGTCATGTGCATAGAGGTGTTATTTTCTCATATATTCAATCAAGTAAACTTTATAATTTGTTATGTGATAGGAACAGTGATAGATGCCAAGATATATGAAGATATTGTAAGCAGTCAATAATCTTGTAAATGTCTTGTTTAAATAGACCTAAACAGGTGATCAAAATATTGGTACTGATTTACCTTTTTATTCCAGGGATGACTACTTTGACTAATTCATGTGGAAGCTTATCTTTCAACAAAATAATGAAATAAAGCATTGCATGAATCAGTGGGCATGGAAAATCAATTTCTATTAAGGTAGCTTTATTAGACAAACTGGAAGAGTATTCTTTCAAGTGTCCTACACTGCATGTTTCACAAGTTCTAATAGTTTTATCACAAAACACCTTAATTAAATTGACCTTAGACCAATATTTCAAGAACACATGATATCACAAATATGAAGAAATTATCCTTGGAATAGTCCCATTATTTAATAATATTCCTATACTCATCTTATTTAACAATAAATAAGAAATTTTCACTTCTTGTCTCTGGAAGGCAGGTGATTTAATGAATTTGTTCCAACAATAATTGAACCTTTCCTAAAGAAACAGAGATTATAAAGAAAATCATCATTCAATACATTAATGAAATAAGAAGCAAAAAATGAAAAATAAAATTGTACGTAAGACAAATGAAAGTTGGTGGATTTATTAAGAAATTAAATCACTTTATTTAAATATACTTTAATTTTGACATGTAATTAACAAAATCTGTTTTGCTTTATCCCACCTACCTTGTATTTGTAATTAGTGTGTATTATATGCCACACACATGACTATAATTACACAAATATAGTCGTAAAATGCTTGAACAGAAGTTTTCAGTATATGACTATTTGCAAAATCAGTAATCATCTGAAAAAAAAGGTCACTATCCTAACCAAAAAGATCTAATCTCAACTCTACCTGCCTCACAGGGGTTTTATGAGATTCCTCCCCTTGCTTTTTCTCCATACATAACGTCCACATATACTACACATAATGTTCAGCTTTTATTCTGCTATGGTCTTTAAAATACAACTTCACAGATAACAAAAAAAGTTTCTAAAAATATGCAATATACTTTGGCAGGTGATTATACCTTAGAGAACAAAATGGATTTCCTAAGTAAAATATTTCATAAAAAAGTTTTCTTTCAAGCAGGAGACCTTCATAATATAATTGATGGTAAAACAATTATATCTTAGACCTCATCTGTATGATTCTAGAAAACATGATAATTCCAATGATGGTGGCTTATTTGGGAGATTGTTAACTTGTGCACATCTCTCTCTGAATATAGTTAGGATATTTTGGTATATTCAAAGAAAAACCTTATATCATCCAAAGGCATAAGTCCATAAAAAAAGCTAGAGAGTCCAGAGAAACTTCCAATTTATCTATATTAAACAAGATAGTAAGATAAAAAGATAATAAGCAATCCTGAGAAGGTCCATTCAAATCACACTGAATATTGGGTGGTTTGTGGAAGAATGAATATCTCTGAATTTCTTCCTATCTCCTCTATGGAACTTGAAAAATATGGAAGTTATACTAATAATGGGAAAACAGAAGAAATGGCATTCATATTTAAAATTTTATGTTTTTTATAGTAAATGGCTTCATTTAAAAACAATTTTATTTTCTCTATAATAATCTTACTTATATAGCAAGAGCATAATATGAAAAAATTAAGAAATATAAACTCCAGCAACAGTGCACTTCTTCTGTTGGATGAATCAACTCACAAAATTCTTGTATCACCATGTCTTTACTTGAATAAGGACATTAATAATTACATTTACTAACATCACCATGATATAGAACTTAAGTAATCGCAATAGAAGACTTGGCAATTACAATTATACTGACCTGGCCATCTGAAGAAGGGTGTTGAAACTTCTCTTTAATTATTTATTTCATAAAGTGCTTTGTGTTAAAGGCCTTACTATACTAACCATGTAGAGAAAGCTTCTTTATATGGTTCAGTCTTTGAAGTAAATGGAAACTATGAGCTTGGAACAAATAAACTGGATTTCTGAGAAGTATGAGATTCAGTCCACATCAATTGCTTAGATTATATTTTAATGGAAAATGAAGTTTGAAAAGAAGAAATGGTCACCCAGTCAGAATATCTCATTCAAGATGGTGGTCACAACCAAGTTGCTTTAGTACCTTTCAAGCTTCAAAAGTTTTATTTTTAATTTGAATGTTAGACTGTGTTAAAGCATGAAATCTCCCCCACAGGCAACAGTCAAATTGTGTGCTGCAATACTAATGTTTAAATGTTGGAAACAGTTGCTGGAATGTGCTTCTTAAAGAAATGGATCTTGAAAGAGAACAAAGATATTGCTCCTCCAGTGAAAGTGGAAAATGGTTCAA
Source organism: Tolypeutes matacus (assembly GCA_026826555.1). Lineage (NCBI taxonomy): Eukaryota > Metazoa > Chordata > Mammalia > Cingulata > Chlamyphoridae > Tolypeutes > Tolypeutes matacus. Next base: position 14,041,997 of record JAKSZT010053791.1, read on the forward strand.
TGCCTTTTCGCAAAACGTATTGAAATTGTTACAAAGAGTGCAAGAATCTAGGGAAATGGAAGAAAGGTGTAGAATTATAATGTTTCTGCATGTTTTCATAGAAAAAATACTATTTAAAGTTTACAATCTGTTAACTGCCAAAAATAGAACATAACATCTAACAGATAAAATATGTCACTTTTGTTATTTTTATTTTTGTATCATACACATGAGGAAAAATAAAAACAACTCTTTATGAAGAGAATTATTCAATTAGATCACAAGTGCTTCTCATAGCAGTGGAAAGATACTTCATTAGTAATTAAGAGTCAGAGAAATAAAAGGGAAAAATAGTGTGCTAGTACAAGTGCACAGATGGTTCTAAGTCTGTATTTGACATTCAGACTTAAAAAGCAGATAGATTTTTAAATAGAGTGATTTTTAATCTAAAGTTGTATTTTTTAATTTTTTGAAGTATATCACTCATACATAAACATATATAAACAATAAATATTAGTTGTAAACTTAAGAAACCACCATACATAATATCAAATAGGGCTCTCATACCTCACCCTACCACCAATATGTTGCATTGTTGTGAAACATTTTTAACGAATGATTTAAGAGCATCCTCAAAATATTATTACTAACCAAAGAATCTTACATTTAGTGTATTTTACCAACCCACCCTATTATTATTTTTTTAATATCATTTATACATGAACATGCGTAAACAATAAGTGTATAGTAAAAGTTGTGAACTTACAAAGCAAATATGCCTAACATCATACAAGGGTACCATACATCAACCCACCACCAACACCTTATATTATTGTGAGACATTTGTTACAAATAATGAAAGAATATTGTCAAAATCTTACTCCTAACTATAGCCACATCTTACATTTGGTGTATTTTTCCACCAACCCATCCTATTATTTTTTAAAAATATATTTTTTATTACAGAAGTTGTGAATTTACAAAACAATCATGCACATGTGCAATATTCCGATACAACAGTCCTCTATTAACACACCACACTGAGGTGGAACATTTGTTACAGATTATGAGATAATATAATCAGAGTATTACCCCTAATCAAGGTCCATAGAATACATTTGGCACACTTTTTCCATACTCCCCCATTATCAACACAGTACATCTTGGCATAGATACATGAATATTACAGTATTGCTGTTAACCACAGTTCATAGGTCACACCAGTTGTAGTTTTCCCATGCTTCTCCATATTCCCACCACCCTGCAATAATGATATACATCTGCTCTAGCTCACAATGGACACTCTGGCATATGTATCATCAACCACAATTCTCATCCACTTCTGAGCTTACTGTGTCATTCAGTCCCTAGATTATTCTCTAGCTCTCTTTCAATTGGCATTTACATCCCTAGACTACACTTTCCAGCCACATTCCCATCTATAAACCAGCTGTTATTCACTGTAATGTGTTACTATCAACTCTATACACTTCCACACTTTTACAATAAAGTTAATTAAAACTTCTAAATATTTTAAGCATCAATAGTCCTTCTCAGTCCTCTTCTTATCTCCTTTAAAAGTCCACCACCTAACAACAGGTCTTGAAGATGTTTTTCTTCATTTTCTTCTAGAAGCTTTATGGCTCTTCCATTTATATTTAGGTTTGTCATTCATTTTGAGTTAATTTTTGTGTAAAGTACAGATATGGGTTCTCTGTCTATCTTTTGACTAAGAATATCCAGTTATCCCAGCACTATTTGTTGATTGAACTGTTCTGCCTGAACTGCGAGGATTTGACAGACTTGTCAAAAATCACTTGACCCTAAATGTGAGGGTCTGTTACTGAACCATCAATTCAGTGCCATTGGTCTATGTGTCTGTCTTAGGCCAATACCATGCTGTTTTAATCACTGTAGCTAGGTAATATGAAGTAAAGTCCAGAAGTCAGTGTCCTCCAACTTCACTTTTCCTTTTTAAGATGTTTCTGCCTATTGGGGAACACTTATCCTTCTAAATATATTTGGTAATTGTGTTTTCCATTTATTTAAAAAATGCTGGTGGAATATTTATCAGGATTGCATTGAATTTGTAAATCAATTTGGGTAGAATTGACATCTTAATGATATTTAGTCTTCCAATCTGTGAGCATGGAATGTTCTTCCCATTTTTTAGGTCTTTTAAAAATTTGTTTTAACAGTACATTGCAGTTTTCTGAAAACAAGTGCTTTATATTGTTGGTTAAGTTTATTCCTAAATATTTTATTCTTCTAATAGCTCTTGTAAATGGAATTATTTTCCTGACTTCCTCCTCAGTTTGCACCTTACTAGTATCTTCTAAAGTCTATTTCATCTCCTATAAGTATAGCTACTCCAACCTTTTTTTTTTTTTTGTTACTGAATACATGGAATATCTTTTTCCAGCCTCTCACTTTCAATCTATTAGTATCCTTGTGTCTAGGTTGATTCTCTTGCAGACAGCATATAAGTGGTTCATATTTTCTTATCCATTCTGCCAGTTGTAAATTTTGATTGGGGTGTTTAATCCATTAACATTCAATTTATTACACTGTAAAGACAGCTCTTATTTCATCCATTTTGGCCTTTGGGTTTTATCTGTCGTATTTTATTTTCATCATTCCTTTGAGATTGTAGTTACTTTTACTGATATAATCTTCATTTCTAGACTCTCTTCCAAGCCTCACTTTCCTGTCTTTTCTTTTCAGATGTAGCACACCCTTTAGTATTACCTGCAAAACAGGTCTTTTGGTTACAAATTCTTTCAGTTCCTGTTTATCTGTGAATATTCTAATATCACCCTCATTTTGGAAAGAAACTCTTGCCAGATATAAGATTCTTGGCTGGATTTTTTTCTCTTGCAAGATTTTAAATATATCATACTACTCTCTTCTTGCCTCCATGGTTTCTGATGAGAAATTGACATTCTTATTGGGTATCCATTATGTTAGGCATTACTTTTTTCTTATTGCTTTCAGAATTCTCTCTTTGTCTTTGGCATTTGACACTCTGATTGGCCTGTGTCCCGGAGTTGGTCTATTCATATTTATTCAGATGAGAGTACATTGTGCTTCATGGATATCTACAACCTTCAATAGGGTTGGGCAATTTTCTACCATTATTATTTCAAATACTCCCTCTGTCCATTTTTTCTTCTCTTTTCCTTCTAGGACATCCATGACACATATGTTTGCATGTCTCTTGCTGTTGTTTAGTTCCCTGAGACCTTGTTCAATTTTTTCCATTCTTTTCATCATCTGTTCTTTTGTATGTTCACTTTCAGAGGCCATGTCTTCAAGCTCACCAATCTTTTTCTTCTTCCTCCCCAAATCTGCTGTTATATGATTTCGTGTATTTTTAATTTCATTTATTGTGACTTTCTTTCTTGTAAGATCTACTATTTTTTTTATATGTGCTTTCAAATTCTTCTTTGTGCTTGCCCAATGTCTTCTTAATATCCTTAATCTCTTTAGTTATCTCATTGAATTTATTAAGGAGATTTGTTTGAACATCTCTTATTAGTTGTTTCAACTATTTTATGTCATCTGGAGGCTTATCTTGTTCCTTTAGCTGGGCCATATCTACTTGCTTCTTGATATGGATTGTAATTTTTTGTTGGTGTCTTAGCATCTGGTTTACTAGAGGTATTTATTCTGGGTGCAGTTTCTCTCTTTAGTTTAAGGCTTTCTTGCCCTTTCTCCCTTGCTGGTTGTGTAATAGGAGCTGATGATGTAGTTGGTGCTGTAAGCTGTGGAGGCTCAAACTGCCCACATTGCCCCAGGGACTGATGAAGCATCACCTACCTTTCTCTTTTGCCAGGGGTAGATACAGAGCCATAGCCATGTGTAATAATCCAAGTCATGCAGGCCTAGACTGTAGTTGCCCAGAGAGACTGATGCAGCTTCATGCCCTTTCCTCCCTTGCCTGGGGTGGGGATGGAGCTACAGGTGTGGACAGCAATCTATGCCATGTGGGTCTACAATGACCACAGTTGCCCCAGTAGACTTCCAATTTTTCAGTCTGTTCCAATCAAGTGTACCTGCAGTTACCCAGAAAGGCTGGTACAGGCCCTACCAGCTTCCTCCCTGCCAGAATCGGAGCTGAAGCTTAGGCTAGGGCTGCAGTATGATCTGGGTGGAAAAAAGCCAGTCCCTACCATCACTGTAATTTTCAATCAGCCTGGCTTCCTCTCTTGCCAGGGGTGGAGTCAAAATGGCAGCAACTGGCCTCTTTCTGACTAGTATAGGTTCAAACTTTAGCTGTTCTTAGGGTTATACTTTAGCCAGCCAAATTTACTAATTAGTGGCTGAAGTTGGTGGCCAGTCATCTCTTCCTCCCCCATTTTTAGTAAATGAAGCTTCCAACTCCAGCCACACAATAGTTCCTGAGGCGGCTGCCAGAATAGGATGATCATCAGCCTCCATGGTGTGGCCCGTATTTTCCCGGAAAGACTGATGCAGTACCCCCAGCTTCCTTCCTGCCAGAGGTGGGGCTAGTGATTAGGCTAGAGCTCCAATCCAATTTGGATAGAAAGAAGCCAGTCTCTACCAGCACTGTGATTTTCAGTCCACCCTGCTTACCCTCATGTTGGGGGCAGAATTAAAATGGCAGCTACTGGCATCTTTCCAACTTGGACAGATTCAAACTTTTGCTGTCCTTAGGATTATACTTTACTTCCCAAATTTACTAATCAGTAGCTAAAGTTGGTGCCCAACCATTTCTTTCTCCCCTGTTTGTGGAAACTGGAGCAACCAATTCCAGCTATGGACTAGCTCCCTAGGCATCTTGTGCCACCAGTGGAGGATGGGCACCAGTCTCCATGGCATGGAATGCTCTACTTTCCAATCCTCTCTGGATATGGGCAGTCTCCTCCTTCCATTCTTTCAAGGATGTTGCAGGATGCTTTTCTGGTCTCCTGGAGACCCCAAACAAGTGCTTTAGATAGATCTGGATGATTACTAACTGTCCTGTAGCATGAGCTGACTCTAGGAGCTCCTTTCTCTGCCACCATCTTCCTGGTTGCTGATATAAAGTTGTTTTGATAGGCCAATATTTTATATCAACCTTTCAAAGAGCTTCAAGTGATAGGTCCAATTGAGAAAAAATATCAAATAAATAAATAAATAAATAAAATTGAAAAAAATCCTGGTGTACTGCCTTATTCTGAATATTTTAGTCATAGGATGTTAGAAACCACTGCATGAAGAGTTAATTATACACATTTATTTATTTTTCTAAACACATCTATAGTTATTTGTAATATGTTATCAAAATGTGATTATGCCTAGCCAAATTAATAAATAACAGTTCATGTAATGAAATTATTTTAACATATTTATGTTTATATTTATCATAAACTCTAGGTTATTACACTTTAATATTGCATTGTTTTAAAGTTTGCTTATGGCCTATAAATACCTAGTAATATTCTAAGATTATATTTATATGATTGTTATGTTATATTTTAAACTTACCATTAAAAAGAAGAAAAATTCCTACATTTTGCAATCATGAACATTTTGGACAAATAAGCATGAGAACTGAAATATTTCTTGAATATTAGAGCCAGATCCTATCAAATGAAGTGACAAAGACTTTGATTTTCATTTTATTTCATGAATAAGTTATGGAAGTATATGAACAAACCACATACTGCCTATAGAGTACATAGGGATTAAATACTCTCAGAGCTGCCAATGTTAAATTTCTGCCCTTTTGAGGAAATATAACTTGTCCATTTAAAAATAGATTTTAAAAGTCATTCAAAAATGTCCTAAACGATATTTGATCTATTTTCTAAAGGAATATTTCCAATGTATATTGTGAGCGGGGGAAGGGTAGAAATGAATTTATAGACAATCCAAACTAAAAGTCATTTGACTATAGGCACACATCAGAGATATTGCAGATATCGTTCCAGATCACTGCACTAAGGTGAACATTTCAATAAAGCAAATCACGTGAGTTTTTGATTTCCTGGTGCATAAAAATGTATGCTTACACTATACTGCAATTTATTAAGTGTGCAATAGCATTATGTCTAAAAAAATGTACATACCTTAATTAAAAGTATTTTATTGCCAAAAATACCATCATCTGAGCCTTCTATGAGTTGTAATCTTTTTGTTAGTGAAGGTTTTTGCCTCCTTGTTAATGGGTGCTGACTGATCAGAGTGGTGGTTGTTGAAGTTGGGGTCACTGTAGCAATATCATCTCATAAGACAACAGTGAAGTTTGCTGCATTCATGGACACTTCTTTTTAGGAAAGGTTTACCTGTAGCATGCAAGACTGCTTGATGGCATTTTACCCATAGTAGAATTTCTTTCAAAATTGGAGTCATCTTATCAAACCCTGTTGCTTCTTCATCTACTAAGTTTATGTAATATTCTAAATCATTTCTTGAAATTTCTACAATGTGCACAGCATCTTCACTAGGAGTAGCTTCCATCTCAATAAACCATTTTCTTTGCTTATAAAAAGCAATTCCTCATTTGTTAAAGTTTTATCATGAGATTGCAGCAATTCAGTCAGATTTTCATGCTCCACTTCCAATTCTAGTTCTCTTGCTATTTTTACCACATCTGCAGTGACCTTCTCCATGGAACTCTTGAACCCCTCAAAGTCTTCTATAATGGTTGGGAAGAACTTAATCCAAACTCCTATTAATATTGATACTTCTTCCCATGAATCATGAATGTTCTTAATGACATCTAGAGTGGTGAATTCCTTCCAGAATATTTTCCAATTTACATTGCCCAGATTCATTAGAGGAATCACTATCCATGGCAGCTATCACATTATAAAATGTATTTTATAAATAATAAGACTGGAAAGTTTGAATTACTCCTTGATCCATGGGCTGTAGAATGTCAGTTGTGTTAGCAGGTATAGCAGTTTGATATTATTTGTGAATCCCAAAGAGAGGAAGATTATCCTTGTAAACTAATCTATTCACTTGGGTGTGATAGCCTCTGATTGTATTAGATTCAGCTGAGATGGCTTTGATTAAATTACCTGTTAAAATTAGGGCATTGATTTAAACACTTCAGTAAGGCATGACTCAGGTTGAATCCCTAGCCCCTAGATGGACCCATATAAATGGACACTCACTCAAGAAGACACATAAGAAGAGGAAGAGCTCTGTCATTTTTTATTCTGGGGCCCTGGGAGATGAATCATTCACCTAATAGTTTGCAGTTGACTTTCTTGGGAAGAGTTGAGACTGATATAAGAAGCCCTGAAAGATGAGCCCTATGCTAGCCTACAGCTGAGCTCGTGAAGAAGCTGGGCCCACAGAACCTCAAGAGGAAGCCCAAAGGAGAAGGCTGAACCCTTGCAGAGATCAGCAAATATCTTGCTTCAACACATGGCAATTGACTTTGGTGAGAAACAACCTTGAGATGGACTCTTTAGGGCCTTATAACTGTAAACTTTTACCACAAATAAATACCCTTTATAAAGTACTGGTACTTTGCATCAGCACCCCTTTGGCAGACTAATACAGAAGGCATGAAAACAACATTCAGGGAAATGAATGTGGCTCAAGTGATTAGGCTACTGTCTACCATATGGGAGGCCTTGGTTCAATTACCAGGGCCTCCTGGTAAAGGCAAGCTAGCCCACACCACAGAGAGCTGGCAGCCTGCACCACAGAGAGCTGGCACAGCAAGATGATGCAACAAAGCGAGACGCAGAGAATGGACAGTGAGAGATGCAACAGATTGGGAGATGAGGTGACTTGGGCATGGAGTGCCTCTCTCCCACACCACAGGTACTGGGATTGGTTCCCGGTGCCTCCTAAAGAGAAAAAAAAGCAGACACGGAAAGCATATGGTGAATGGACACACAGAGCAGACAGCGAGCGCAAAAAAATGGGGTGTGGGGGGGAATAAATAAAATAAATCTCAAAAAAAAAAAAAAAAAAACATTCATTTTACATCTCCATCAGAGCTCTTGGATGCTCAGATGTATTGTAAATGAACAGTAATATTTTGACAGGAATCTTTTTTTCCCCTGAGCTGTAGGTCTCAACAGCATAGAGCACAGGCAGAGCAGATTGAGCATAATTCTTAAGGACCCTAGGATTTTCAGAATGGTAAATGAGCATTGGCTTCAACTTGAGTCACCAGCTGCATTAGCCCCTAACAAGAGAATCAGATCATCCTTTGAAGCTTTGCAGCCAGGCTTTGACTTCTCTCTAGCTAAGAAAGTACTACATGACATCTTTTTCCAATAACAGTCTGTTGCATTTAAATTGAAAATCTGTCGTTTAGTGTAGCCACCTTTATCATTTATCTTAGCTAGAACTTCTGCGTAACTTGCTGCAGTTTCTAAATCAGCACTTGCTGCTTTACCTGCACTTGTATGTTATGGAAATGGCTTCTTTCCTTAAATCATGAACTTCCGCTAGCTCTAAACTTTTCTTCTGCAGCTTCTTCACTTCTCTCAGTCTTCATAGAATTGAAGAGAGTTAGGGCATTTCTCTGGATTAGGCTTTGGTTTAAGAAAATGTTGTGACTGGTTTGATCTTCTGTTCAAATCATTAAAACTTTCTTCATGTCAGCAATAATGCTATTTTGCTATCTTATCATTTGTGTGCTCACTGGAGTAGCACTTTTAATTTCCTTCAAGAACTTTTCCTTTGCATTCACAACTTGACTAATTGTTTGGTGCAAGAAGCATAGTTTTTGGACTTTCTCAGCTTTTGATAGGTCTTCATTACTATTAATCATTTCTAGCTTTTGATTTGAAATGAAAGTTGTACAACTCTTCCTTTCACTTGAACATGTAGAGGCCACTGTAGCATTATGAAGTCACCTAATTTCAATATTGGTGTTTGTCAGGGAATAGGGAGGGTTGAGGAGAGGGAGAAAGATGGGGGGTAAGCTAGTAAGTGGCGGAATCAGAACACACACATTTATCAATTATATTTGCTATTCTATTTGGGCATAGTCACAATGGTAACATCAAAGATCACTAAACACAATCACCAAAACAGATATAATACTAATTTTTAAATGTTTGAAATACTGATAGAATTACAAAAATAATACACAGAGACATGTAGTGAGCACATGCTTTTTGGAAAAATGGTGCTGCTGGACTTCTTCAATGTAGGGTTGCCACAAACTTTCAATTTGTAAAAAAACATTATCTGTGAAGCTCAAAAGGTGAAACAATAAAATGAGTTATATCTGTAATACCACTTATACAAGTAATTTTTAAAATCTGCTTAAATAATGAGGTTTACTATATCCCAAGGATTTAATAAACTACAGCCCATGTGCATAAAATAACTTCTGTTTAGAAAAAATGTTTTATTTGCATATAACATAGATTAAAGTATAAAATCATAAATGTAGAGCTTGATGAATTGCCACAAACTGGTAACACCTATGTAACCCTCATCTAGATAAAAAATAAACATTACAAATATTTTAAAATCACTTTTTTGCCGACTGCGGCTTACTTCTCTTTTTCTCTTATACAACATTAATCACTTAAGTGGCTTCAAATACCATAGATCACTTTTGACTGTTTCAGAAGTTAAATTAATAGAAACATACAGCATGTATTATTTGCTTTAGTTTCTCTCAACATTGTATTTGGAAGAGTCATTCTTTTTTTACATAGATTGAGAACCCATGCATAATTTTTTACTTTTATTCTACTTTTAAATAAACTTATTTCTACAGCAGTTCTAGATTTTCAAAAAAATTGCATAGAAAGTACAGAGAGTTCCCATATTCACCCCCACACATAGAGGACATTTACTTTTACTGATGAATCTCAGTACTCATTGTCCACTGTTGTTGGACTTTCAATTTTTTCTTGTTGACCTAATGTGAACACTACTGATGTGACTATTCTTGTACTTCTGTAATGTACATATGCATGTTTTTTTTGTTGTTGCCATATATTCAGGAGTAGAATTTTTGTCACAGCATATGCATATGATAAACTTTACTAGATATTGCCACATGATTTTCCAGGGGAAGTAGTTCCAATTTACAAACTCTTACCTGTGTGAAAATTCAGGTGGTTCAATATCCTAACCAACTCATGGTATTGTCACTCCTTTTAGCCATTTTGCTATCAAAATAAAGTAATAGTATAATTTTATTTCTCTTGTGTTTAATGATTTTGAGCTAGTATTCACATGTTTATTGGTCATTTAAATAATCTCTTTTATCAAGTACCTATTGAAGTCTTTTGCCTGCTTTCCTTTTGATATGTTCTTTATAGGAGTCAGTTACATATCACATAAATATCTTCTCCTGCTCTTTAGTTTCTCTTTTTCCCTATCTTGATGTATTTCAATGAATAGAAGTAACTACTTGTTCAAATACTTTATTTGCATTTATTATTATTCAAATTATTTGTTTATTAATTTATAATTTATTATTTAGTATTCAAATTATCTCCTTTTTGTCTATGTATTTTTGTGTCCTGTTTAAGACATTTTTTACTTCCAAGATTGTAAAGATACCCTCTAGTGTTATATTAGAGAATCTTTATTATTTCACCTTTACATTTAGATCTGTAACCCACCCTAAATTGATACTGTATATTATATGGGATGTGAGCACTCAAGAATCTTTTTTTTTTTTCTTTTGTCAATTGGATGTTCACTTGACCAAGCACAGTTTATCGAAGAAAACATTTTCTTCTAGTGGTCTTTTCAATAAAGACATTTGCAATAAATCAAGTGTCCAGATATATGTGGCTCTAGTTCTAGAGTCTATTATATTCTTTTGTTCTATTTATTTCAATAACACAGTGTCTTAATCACCTTAACTTTAAATAGCTTCAATAGCCAGGAATAAGTCAACCAATTTTAGTCTTCTTCAAGATTGCCCTGGTTCTTTGCATGTTGATATACTTGTTTCCTTGCATTTCCATATACATTTTTAAATTGACTTATAAATTTCCACAGTAGCATCTCCTTGGATTTTTATTATGATTGCCTTGAATCTGTAAATATGTTTAGAGAAAGATTTTCATTTTTATAATATTGACCCTTACAATCCATGGATATAGTATTCTCTGTTATTTGCGTCTTTTAAAATGTTTCACTGTTTTGTACATATTTGTTGAGATCATTCTTAGCTATTGACATTTCTATACTATAAAAATTTTCTTATTTGTGCACATTATTTCTAATTGCTTTTGTAAGCAAATCTTGTATCCAGCGAATTTAGTAAATTCAATGATTAATTCTAAATACTTGTCTGTAGATTCTTTATGATTTTATACATATACAATCATGTTGTCCAATAAATAATGATTGTTTCATTCAATTTTGTTTTTGGGTTTGGTGGATTTAATGTCAGACGAAATAATGTAGAAATTATTGGGGACTCTGCATTCCTTTATTTTCCATCAGAAATGATTGATTTTCCTTCTGTAGATCAAAATTTCAAGGAAAAAAATTTATATGATTTAATGCTGAGAATTGGCCCATAAAATGTTGAATGTGTTTACCATGGTTCTTTCTCTTTGCTGGGCCTTAGACTCTAATTTTTGACAGCTCAAGCTGATAAAACTTCCAGAAATACTAGTTAGCTTCTTAATCTCTCCACTTCTATATTTTCCATGGCTTTTCATTTTCTCAACTACCATTGGGAAATAGGTATATGTCTAAGGGAGAACAACTGTGTTGAACAGTGAGCCAACCTGTCTTTGCTTCTCTCTAGAATGCTGGTCATCCAAATCCTCATTGTTTTGGTGATTCTTGATCCTTTACAGTAGTATTCCCTTTTTTTCATATTTTAGTTCAGCTTTTTCAATTGTTGTCAGTAGTGAGGTTAATCTGCCACAAGCAGGGCTATTATTATTACAATGGGAAACTGAATTTCACTAATTCACTTATTACTTATGAGACTAACAGCGATATGGACAATGATCTTTAATATTATTTCCATAGATCTGTTTTTGCCATAATTTCACCATTCTATAAAATTATTTTTGGGGGAAAGAAGAAAATTTGAGATATTTTCTTAAGTTTTATATCATTCCTGTTCTCTATCTCCCGTAGAGTCAGACACAATGAATTTTGAAATTCTTAGGTGTCAGATAATATGAAGGAAAAGTCATAGAACTGAGAAAACTGAATAGTAAACACTGTCATAGACATTTGTTAATAAGAGGTAATTTTTGTAATTTTCAATTTGCCACATATATTCTCTTGCTTTAAAAATGTTCTAAATTTTTTTCTGAACAAAAAACCTAACTTCTCTACTTCATTTAAGGTGTGGCCCATCTCAATCAGGATGGGTCTAACACCTGTTACTGAAGTCCTTTTTAAGAGAATGAAATTCAGAAAGAGGAAGACAAAACTATAGAAGGAACAGCCAGGAACTGAGTATCAAGGGAATACAGAAGAGGAGGGAGAGGCCAGGAGAGGCTGCTATGTGCCCTTTCCATGTGACAAGGTAAGAACCAAGGATCACCAACAGCCAGGCCCAGAACTCGACAGTCTTCACCTTGATGATGCCTTTATTTGGACTTTTTTCCAGTAAGCTAAAAAATTCTCATTGTTAACTGTCCCCTACCCCCCCCCCCAAAAAAAAAAATAACTTCTCCTATATGGTTCATACTAAACAGCAAGGTACATTGAGATGTCAAAACAAATATTATATAAATATTATATCACTTATACATTTTCTCAGTTTTTCTGCTTATACTTTTCCTTTTAAAATTTATTGACTTCTGGTATACTTGGACAAACTATATTTACAAACTCAATTTTTACTCTCTACTCAACATTAAATGTTTATAATTGCTATTTAAAATGAGAAGCCAAGGAGTATGTAAAAAGTACATTCCTTTTAAAATGTTATGTTTAAAATTACCTATTTAAAAAGTTTGCTGTATTATAGATATGCACTATCCAAACTTCTAGAAGATAACATAAGAGATATTGCAACTTATCTTTGAACAGACACAGTAACACCAATTCTGAAACTGATTCCCAGATCAGCATGTACCACCTGCTCTTTTGTCTAAGGAATGTAGTAAGCTACTGAAAGAAAGGTAATGAAAAAAAGGTTATGTCCTTTAAGAAAAGAAAAAACAACCCCCCCTAAATCTGCAATCCTATTTTCAGAGGTAGCTCTGACAAAAATATTAAAATGCAAACTTACTAATTTTTATGCTTACACATGTTTTTCATGCCAATGATCAGAAACTCAAAAAGTCATCTCTGTAAAACAGCCAATAAACTGGCATTAGTTGCTCTTCATTATAAGTATAGCCTTTCAAAGACAAATTTAAACAATAAGGAAAAACAACAGTCTAAACAAGTCTTCAATTACAGACCATCAAATTCTGTGCAACACACTATGCCCTTGATTTTCACAGTGTTACATGTACTACTTGAATGATACTACTAATCATCTGAGTGAGATTTGTTTCACTTAACTCTTGGGTCTATGAGAACTTTTCAGCTCTGGACTATATTATTAGTTTTATTATTTATTTCTTTACAGTATAGTCCTCTGAAAGTTACTTAAAAGCCCTATTCTTGAATTTTCATATCATAAAACAAGGAGATTAATTTTATTTACTATGAGAGCTTTGTTGTTTTGAAATTTATATTAGATAATGTATGTGTATCTCTTGGATGGGGGTGCATGCATTGAGATGTATTTATTATTATTATAGTAGTAGTAGTATCATTATCACTGATATCTATTTGGTCATGTTCAAGTATAAATACTGTCTTTAGCCTTGTCTCAAAACAGCAAAACATCTATATACAGCAATGAAACAGAAAGCATATGATTAGTTTTTACAGAATATTTATTAACATATTTTAAGTACTAAATATTTAACAACTACTTCCTGTACTTGAATGTTGATGACTGAGTGTATAATAGAGGATAGTAAGTGTGGAGGGTAAAAGATGATCCTGAGCTTTGTCCTGGATGCTTGGCAGTAGACCAAGGATAGTTCAGTAAAGTCAAGATTTTGGAGAAAGAGATGATACATTAATTTTTTTGTGTTTCAAGATTCTTAAGAAAGATCCAAGAAAGGTTTTCCATAAGGCAATACTGGAGCACACAATTTTCATGGTGATAGATTTTGATATTTTTAGAGGTGATTATTGAAATCAGAAGTAGATAATGAGATCACCAAGGTAAAGAATGCAGAGAGAAGAATGACATCTCAACTTCAGGGAACTACCTCTGTAGAAGATATTAAGAAATGTAAGAAAACATGACTATAGAGTTGAAATTTTCATTTTTCCCACATACTTCTAGCAGCACTAGAATGTAATGTGTTGCAGTTGGGCAGTTTGATATAACTATGAATTCCAAAAATATAACTGGATCATGCTTGTAAACTGATCTGTTAATCTGGGCACGATTAAGTTATGATTAGGGCATTGACTGGGCCATGTCAGTAGGGCGTTGAGCCCCACCCCTTGGTGGGTGGGGAATCAAAGATAAAAAGCATGGCAAGAACAGAGTTGAAGCAGTTTTTGAGAAGCAGTTTTGATGTTGGAGAAAAGGCCCCAGAAGAAGAGAAGTGAGCCATTTGCCTGACAGTCTACAGCTGATCTTGTGGAGGAACCAGAAGAGCTAAGCCCTGAGAGAAACGGAACCCAGGGAAAAGAGGAACACAAGAAGCCTGAACCCTGGCAAACATCGGTAGCTGTCTTACTCCAACACGTGCCAATGAACTTTGGTGAGAAGAAACTTAAAGCTTTATGGCCTGGTATCTGTGTAATTCTACCCCAGATAAATACCCTTTATAAAGACCAACCCATTTTTGGTATTTCATATTCGACCCCTTTGGCTGACTAATACATAATGTTACATATTTTACTACAATAATTCAATTATGTAAATGATTTACCCATTAGATTGTAAGCCCAAATAAGAATTTTGGGCATTTAGTGATTTAATTAATAAATGAAAGAGCTTTTAATCTAGTCAGATGTAGTCAAAGGTAGATAGAAAATCAGTACATAATAAAGCTTTGATCTCATAATTAAAAATTAAAAATTTAAAATAAATTCAAAATAAATACACATAGATTAATTTTTAAACTAACGATATGGATAATCAGTACACGGGAGAGAAACCATTTTAGGGCCCAAAAAGATTTTTAGAAAGAGAGATGTAATGTGGTTGTTAAAGAATGGATAATATTTAGATGTGGCTTTTTATCCCCCTCATTATTGCACAAGTAGTTAATTCTGTGTGATGACCCTATTCAGAGTGTAAAGCACTTAAGAAGATGGTCAAAATGTTAGGCACCTCTCTCTCTTCTAGAGGGTGATTATTAGCACACCCTCCATAATCAGCTTATCAGAGAATAGGATGGCTAAAGAGTTTCATCCTAGTTATGCATTGTTGATAAATAGCCCAGGGAATTCATGGTGCCAGAGCACAGGAGAAACCATCTCCCCTTGTCCAGGACCATGTAATGATGCTCAGAGCATTATTTTATGGTTGGCTGAGCATTCTGTTCACTTATATATTAACATGCAACTACAAATACACCTTCAAAATTTGTAAATCAAGGGAAGCGGCTGTGGCTCAATCAGTAGGGCTCCCGTTTACCATATGGGAGGCCCCGGGTTCGGTTCCCGGGGCCTCCTGGTGAAGGCAAGCCCGCCCGCACAGCGTGGTTAGCTGACCCAGCAAGCACAAGCAGCAAGGGGGGGATAAATGAATAAATAAACAAAATCTTTAAAAAAAAATTTTTTTTAATCATTAGATTTTCTAAATAAAAGTATTTGAATTGCACCTTGTGCATTTGACCATTCCATACTGTTTTTTGGAAGATATAATATTTGGAAAATATAATCTTTGGGAAAGGTATAGGGAAACATTAAGAGTGTTAGAAAAAATTTCATTATGAAATGAAATTAGGATTGTCAGAGCTAAAGAGGTAATCACTTCTTGTTGGGAATGAAAACAAATTTTATATTGTTAATTCAGTAATACTTAGCATGTGGTTTCAGATTTTTCTAGAGTACAGTTGTAGTACAATATAGTACAATATATCATTTGCAGACTTGTGCAACAATATCTCTGACACTTTATAAATTGTTATAGCCAGGAAAAATAGTAATGTTGGAAAAATATGCTTTAGATCACAAAGGCCAGGTGACAATAGCTACTTGCAGGTGTTAAGCAGCGGGAATCCCCCAGGAGTTTATATCCAAAACTCATTATTTGGATGGTGTGGAACGGGGACCTGGACTACAATTTCTTAGCTGCATTTAGGAGACTAATCCAACAGTTTATGCTTCTGTGTCCCAAAACTCTGTCTAACTGAATTTTAATTCTACCATTCAAAGTCAGTATATTATTTTCTTAATGTGCTATTTGGCAGGCCGACTTCTTTAGCTGGCAAAAACAAAGTAGTCTCTGACAGTCACTACACAAGCTGAAAAACTGGAAACATGAATGAACTTCACTTTTAAAATATATTATTTAGCACTCACAATCATAAAGTCAAGTCCCTCTGCTATTATTCCTGAGAGTACAGTACATATGAAGAGACAAAGGTGAGGAGGGAAAGTGATCTGTCACTGGTTAGCTATCAAATCCATGACAAATCCAGTCCTAGAATTGCACAGGTAGCTTCCTAAACCACCACAATTGGCTTTTAAAATATATGTTATTTTTTTTTTAATTAGAGAATTTATAGGTTTACAGAAAAGTCATGTAAAAAATACAACAATCCCATATAACCCTTTTGATTGACACTTTTCATTAGTGTGGTACCTTTGTTACAATTGATGAAAGAATATTGAAATAGTAATATTAAATATAGTCCATGGTTTATATTAGGTGTATTTTTTCTTAGATACTACCCTATTATTAACACCTTGTAATAATGTTATACATTTCTTATAATTCATGAAAGAACATTCTTATACTTGTGCTATTAACCCGAGTCCATCATCCACAACAGGGCTCACTGTGTCATAGTCCCATGTTTTATCTTCTAACTTTCATTCTAGTAATGTACATAATTCAAAATATCCCTTTTAATCACCTTCATATATGTAGTTTAGTGCTGTTAATTACACTCACAGTAATGTGCTACCATCACCACCATACATTTCTAATCCTTTACAATCAACTAAATAGAAATTCCATACAAATTAAGCATTGACTCCCCATATTCTCCTCTAATCTATCCCCTGGTGTAACCTATATTCTAAATTCTATTTCTATGAGTTTGCTTACTATAAGTAGTTCATATCAGTGAAATCATACAATTATTTCTCCTTTTGTGCCTGGCTTATTTTACTCTGCATAATGTCCTCAAGCTTATTTCATTTTATGTATATACAACATTTTGTTTGTCCATTCATCAGTTGATGGACACTGGATTTATTCCATCTTTTGGCAATTTTCAATAATTCTACTATGAACATCAGTATACAAATTATCTGTTTGAGTCTCTGCTTTCAGTTCTTCTGGGTATATACCTAATAAAAGGATTGCTGGGTCATATGATAATTCCATACTTAGCTTCCTGAGGAAATGCCAAACTGTCTTCCATGGAAGCTGTACCATTTTACAATCTTACCAGCAATGAATGAGTGTTCCTATTGCTCCACAATCCTCTCCAACACTTGTAATTTTCATGTACTTTTTAAGCCATTAGTATATCTTCCCTGGAGAAATATCTACCCAAGTCTTTTGCCTATTTTTAAAAATTTGGATTGTAGGTCTTTTTATTATTGAATTGTAGGATTTCTTTATTTTGCATATTAAACCCTTATCAAATATGTGGTTTCCAAATATTTTCTCCCATTGAGTAGATTGTCTCTTCACTTTTTTTTTTTCCTTTTCTTTTTTTTTTTAAAGAGGCTTTGGGAACCGAATCTGTGCCCTCCCACGTGGAAAACAGCCACTTAATCACTTAAGCCACATCCACCCCTTCACTTTCTCCTTAAAAAGAATTCCAGTAATACGATTAAGACCCATCCTGAGTGAGTTGGGTCACTTTAACTGAAGTAACCTCATCATAAAGTCTTACTTAAAAAGAGTTTACACCCACAAGTATGGAGTAAGTTTAAGAACTTGTTTTTTCTGGGTACATAGTTCCAAATCACCACAATAATATATTGATCATTTTAGTATTTCGTTGCAGAAAGGATTTACAGGACTCAACAGTTTACTCTCATGGATCAGCTTTACGAAAAGCTAAAAGTACAGTATGCCAGTAGCAGAGGAAGGGTATGCTTGAGAGGAGTTCAGAGATGTCAGGTGCAGTCTTCTCTTTCTTATCACAGCTGATCATATGTGGATGTGTTTTTTTTCCAGTCTAGAAATACCATTGATGTGGGTGGGAAGGATTCTTGTGTGTGCATCTCTAATAGTAAGGGATACCCCTTACTGTAGGCCCAGTCTAGCTAAGTGACCAGATATAACCATAAACTTCCCCTCTCCACCAAACTAGATATAAGTCACTAAATGAAAATACAAATACTAAGCAATATTAACATGGTAATATACCCTGATCCAAAACCATTCACAAACTTATAGTTACAAAGCATAATGTATCTTTAGCTAATATAGTCAATACCATTAGCCAAGGGTCTCTGGAGATTAGCAGACTGTTTTACCAGAGATAACCAATGTATTGCAGCTTCTTTGAATATTGCCAAATACTCAAGAAATGTCAGATACCTTCTACTTCCATTTCCATTATGCTTCATTGTGCTAAAAAGGAAAATTATTATTTTTTTAAATGTATAATTTAGGGAGTTGAAGTGGAAACGGCCTGGGAAAACTGTTTTATAGTTTTTGGATTTTCCTTATGTAGGTTGCAGATATCTAACTGGCTTTTACCTTTCAAACAACTATCCATCCATAACTATATGAAGTACTATAATAGGTGTTGACATTGCAAAGGTAAGTATTATATACTATATCTCTCTAAGGAACTTAAAGACTAGTTGCACAGGCAAAGAAGTAAGCAAATGATTATAAGATTAAATGTTGTAGATATACAATATCTGGTCTCTGTAATCTCAAGTAAATTGCCTAGCATAAAGAACAACAGTTAGAAGACATTAGGTTTATGTAAGCCAGCATAACTTGGCAGGTTGAACAAAGCTTAATATTTCCTTGCATGTTATAAATTGTGAGCAAACAAATTAAGCAAGATGACAAGCATTTTTTTGTTTTTCTCCTTCAAAAATTTTTTTTTCAGTTTAATTAAGAATGTGCTATTGATGATTAAGTTCATGTGTCAACTTGGCTAAATTATGGTGTCCAGTTGTTTGGTCAAACAAGCACTGGCCTGATTGCTACTGTGAGGCTATTTCATGGGACTTAAATCAGTAGTCACTTGATAATTGCATCTATGACTGATTATATCTACAAACAATAAAGGAGATTGCCTTCAATGAGAGAAGTTTCATCCAATAAATTGAAGCCCTTAAAGAGAGAACAGATAATTTTAATAGTCACAAAGAAGAATGTCTTTCTCTACTTCAGCCAGCCAGCTCCTCCTGGGGAATTCATGGAAACTTTTATCAGAGTTCCCAACTTGTGAATGACCCTACAGAATTTGGATTTGCCAATCTTCACAATCATGCGAGCCAATTCCTATGATAAATCTCATATTTACATATCCTGTCAATTCTGTTTCTCTAGAGAACTCTGACTAATACATTGCTTATCTATATCTCAAGTATTAATTTGCATACTTATCTCTCACCACACACAAAAATCAATTGCAGATGGATCATATAGCTAAATGCAAAAGAAAATAACAAAGCTAATGAAAAAAAAAAAAAGAATATATTCATGACCTTAAGAATATAAACAATCTCTTAAATAGAATGGATAAATAACCAAACATTAAGAAAAACTGGATTAATGGGACTACGCTAAAAGTTAGTATTTATATCTACTAAAGAACATATTAAAAGAATAAAAAAGCAAGTCAATGAATGGAAGCATATATATGGAATATATATTTCAGAGAAAAGACACACATGTAGAATAATTTTTAAATTCTTATATATAAATAGAAAAAGACAAATAAAACAATAGAAAAATGAACAAAACACTTGAACAGACATTTCACCAAAGAAGATATCCAAATTGTCAATATACATATTAAAATGTGCTCTGCTTCACCAGTCAGCAAAAATATTCAATCCACAATGCAATATAATTATACAAATGACAGAATAGCTAAAATTAAAAATATAGATAATACTAAATTTGTGTATGCTGGAACATTCATACACTGCTGGTAGAAATCTAAATTGGTACAATTACTTTGGGAAATTATTTATAGTAGCTACTAAACCTAAACATATACATAATCAATTACCCAGAAATTCAATTTCCAGGAATATACCAAACAGAAATGAGTATATATTTTTATCAAAAGACTTACATAAAAATGTTGATAGCAGTACTATATGTAATGGCCACAAAATGAAAATAACCCAAATAACTATCAACAATAGAATGAGTTGATATAAATTTTAAAATCTGTGATTTATTATTACAGTGGAACTCTCTAATGAAAGAAAAAAAACAAATGACAACTACTTACAACAGAGATGAATCTATCTCCAAATATTGAATGAAAAAATCCAGATACAAGAAAAATATATGTATCTGTATATTAATTTCAAAAACAAGCTAAACTAATCTCCAATGTTAGAAATCAGTATAGTGATTACCCGTGGGAAGAGTAATATGTGGAGGAGACATAAGGGGGCTTCTGGTAATGTTCTACTTTGAGCCAATAATGTAACATTTTCTTTTTTCTTGTTGAGTGTGTTCAATTTGTGAAAATTTGTCAACAAGTATACTTATGCTTTGGGCAATATTCATTATTCCCAATATAATTTCCAAACCAAAATAAATGAAGATTAATCTTCTATGGGAAATAATTGATCTGGAAAAGGATAGATTAATGAAGCTAAAATTAATGTCATGAGATTTGTGATTTTAAAAATCCAGGATACAGATGGTGAATGTGTCATTGCCTCACTGAGGATACTCCTCAGCATATTATCATGCTCAAATATCTTCTTTTCCAAATGCAAAGTCAAATCAAATCCATACTTGAGAACTGTCCTTCTCTAGTTGAGGCCCTGACATAGCCTACCCTGCTCAAATTCTTAAAAATATTTTGCTTCTATTTCTCCTTGTGTCACCACCTCCAAATGACTCCAAATTCTATTGATTTTTCTCTCTAAAGTCATTAATGATGCCTCCTAATTACTGGATCCTATGGATATTTTACAGTCCTTATCTCTTTGGACTGTCCTTGAAAGAGTCAACTTCCTGGTTTTTATTATACTCTTTTGTTTCTCTTTATGCTTCTCTGAATTTTATTTTCTGCTTTATTCATAATAAAAATTTGCCAAGGCATTTCCACTTAACAAGTACTCTTCTCAATTTGAATATTTTTTTTCTGGATGATTAAGTGCATATATCCTGATGGCTTATGATCTTTACCTTTGGACTAGACTAGTCCAATTACTTTCAGATTCATATATCTTATGAAAATATTGAATTGGATATGCCTTTTCCACATGAAATTCAAGTCCAAAACTATTATCTTTCCTGGTAACAGCTTTCTATCTCAATTGATTTCATGTCCAGTCCACCTCTATATAATTTAAAACACTAAGGGTCATATTGTGATTTTACATTCTACTAATTTTTCAGATATGAAAACTATTTTTTTTTGTTCCCTGGGACATAGCCCTAGTTTGTACCCTTAAAATATCTTTCTTGGACTATAGGAACAACTTCCTATCTGGTATTATGGGATTTGTCTTACACTTTGAATGCAAGCTGCATGCAACTGCTTGAGTAATATAGTAACAACAATCCTGGTTTTGACATTTCCACATTAAATTAATCACTAATATCTGACAGTCAGTAGCATGCATATTTTAATCCTGGATCCATGATAAAGTATCCAGAGATTGACTTTAGAGGTACTGTTAAGTGGGAAAAATATCTATAAATTTTATCATTCTCATACAGATCATGGTGTCCAAAAAATTGAGAATAGTCTTCAGTGTAAAAGTTTAATAACATAAAAGACATGGTTTATTAGACATTCACCAGTTTTCAAAGTTAACACCATTTGTTTCATATTTTGGTTTGTAGTAAAAACCAATCCAATGAAGAATGTTACCATGGACATATGCGATCACTCTTGCTCAATGAGCTTTTATTCATGCTGTACACTCTGTATCAACACCTACCTCCTCTCTTCCTGTACCCTTTCTAGCTCCCAGCATTTTGTGCAATTAATTTATGTGTCTATTTAAGACTGAGTTCAGCCATAATGGCTTGAATGCTTTCCAGAATCTTTTATTTTTCTCTTCCTATGCCAGCCTAGATTATGTCCCATTTTGTTTTTCCTGAAACACCCTAACCATTGTTCAACTTTTCTGTTTGTATAACTTTCTATTATATCTTATTAGATTTTGTGCTTTATTTATTAATCTATTGTTTATTCAACAAATATTTATTAAGCATCTACTATTTAACCAGGAAAGCACATTGCTAAGAACTGGATGTATACGGTAAATTAACCCCCATAGGCCTGTCCTCAGGAGACTTAAAATCTAGTAAATGCTGTAATATATAGCCTGTTACATATTATCTTGTTTACCTGAAAGATAGTATCTCTAGAACAGGGGTTCTTAACCTTTTTTGTTCCACAGACCCATTTGCCAGTCAGGTAAAATGAATACTACTGCAATTTATTTATTGCATACATTCATAAGTGAAAGAAATGCTAGATTTCAGTTAGAGGTCAGAGAAACTAAAGATAATAAGTTGATTTTTTTCAATTCAAGCTCATGGAGCCCCTGAAATCTTTCCACGGACCCCTTGGGGTTCTGTGGATCCCTGGTTAAGAGCTCCTGCTCTAGAATAAACAACTAAAAATAAAATTGCCGCAGCATAAAAAATATCTTGTAAAGGATGCAGACTATAAAAAGCACATGACCAACAAAACAAAACATTAATTGTAATTATTATAAATACAGATATTTTATAAATATCTGTCTGGAAATGGTATAGGTAATGTAGTGGAGACTATCAAGAAAATTGCTAAGGAGGCTATTTCAGTAATCTTCTAAACATAAGAGGATGATAGCTTGAAGCTAGTTAGACTAAAAGAGGTAGAAGAAGAAGATAGATTGGAAACAAACCTTAGAGACATACTCAATAAGAACTAGTGAAAGATCTGATTATTATATTAGGGAAGAAGGGTAATCAAGGAGGTCAAGATATCTCCAAATTGATTAGATATGTTTTTCTTAAGAGAGGAAAGACTATAAAAGAAGCTCTTCTTTTGCTTTATTTCTTACAAGTAGAGATCAGAACAGATATTTATTTCCATAAATGTCAAATCTGATATGCCTATTGGACATCCAAATGGAGTCATCAAGTAGTTTAGTGGGTATTCAAGTCTATAGCTTAAAGAAGAAGTCCAAAGTGGAAATTACTTTGAAATCTTTGGCATATAAATATGTATAGATGAGCTCCAACATTGAGAGATCTAGTAGAGAATTATAAGATAGCAAATGAGACTGAGAAGGAAAGATAAAAAATAAAAAAACTCAAAAAGGGAGTGGTATGATATCACAGATGCCACAATAAGAGTTTTCTCCAAGAATTTCAAGAAGGATGTTGAAATAGTGTGTTAAAGTAAGATGCACATTCAAAACTGAGTATTGGATTTGTGAAGGTGGAAACTAATAGTAAACTTCAGAAAAGCAATTACACAGGAATAAAAGGGGTCATCTGGCAGAATATAATGGGTAGAAACTTCATCTGTATGTAAATATTATATATATAAAGTAGAATATAAAATGCTGAGTATTTTTGTATGAATATGTTAAGTCAAAAAAGTGATATTTAGGTTAGGAGACACTAATCCATGCTTCTATTTTTACCATTTTCATTTTACAAGGATTGAAAGCCCTGTGGGCTTTCCTTCTCTCAGGAGGATTTGGTGAAAAAAATAGAAGTTTGTTTGCAAGACACTTCTTGAATTTGTTTTTGTAAAGACTGAGCTCACTAAAGAGATAATGGTAGTAATTCCAAAGTGTAAGAGAAGATGGGAGTGCCTTTACAATATTGAGGTGATAGAGAAGAATTTTTCTCTGGCCTTGGGGTGTTTCAAGGTCTGGAGCAACTGAGAGCATGGGCCCCTCCCCCATTGCTATGGCAGCACTTAGAGAGGGTGGAAAGAGCTCAGCAGTGAATGACCATGGGAGGATGGAAGATAAGTACAGGCCTCCCAGATTCACATGAACTTTGAAGTCCCAAAGATAACACAGACACAATTAAGCTTCTGGGACAGGAAGGTGGGCAAAACAGGCAGCTCAGAACTCAACTTGATCGTTTAATGAGTAATGATTAAAGGACTCTCACTAGATCACTTGTTGCAACCAAAGATTCAGGATATGTGCCTGACCTGGAGCGGGCCTCCGAACTAACAGAGACCAAATTTTCTGCAATCCCACAAATAAATTAGTTCATTGAAAATACAAAAAAAATATATCTTTTACACTTGATTTTGTGTTCTAAGTGGCCTACTTATTGTACATGAATATTGAAAATGGCTCAAATGAATGGGAGATGTTAAATATGTAGAACAAAGAGAGAAGATAGAAAATCCTGGTGTAGCTAAGAGGAGCTGTTTTTAAACAATATCTGGAAGTTTTGTTTGGAAGAGATTTATTTTACTTGTTTTAAAACAGAGGAAGGAGAGATTAAATTGGCTTGGGAGAAAAGAGAAAACTCATTAAAAAATGAGGTAGAATTTGAGCACATCTTTTAAAAATGAGTAGAGGTTATAATTTGGGACATTGAGCCAAGGAAGAAAAATAGACATTATTGAATGTGTCAAGAAAAATGCAAGAACTGTAGTTTCGTATAATACAACACAGGTGTGTAAAAAGAAATATTGAGGAAAAGAAGTTAGGAAAGTTAGGTTGTTACAACATATTAGAAAACACTGAATAACAAGTTTTAGAGGTTTGACTTTCTCTTCCGAATCAAGAACCAAAAATTAAATTATGGGGACATTGTTACATTAATATTTAGTCTATGACACATGAAAAAATGCTCCCATGTCATATATTTTTGAAAAATTTTTAATTAAAATTTAGAATTTTAGTATATTAATATATATTTTGATTATATAAGATGAATAACTATATTCAACATTTCCCAAAACATTTGTATGAAGACCTCTACTTTATTGTTTTTAAAACAAAGCATTTGGAGTTAGTCTTTTATGGAACATATTCAGAGAAATGCTATTGTAGGAATTTCATCAGCACCCCAAACAATGACCCCTATCAGCAGGAAGAATCCAGTGCAGTCATTGTTGCATTTCCCAAGATTGGTGAAATGATCCTGAAAAGGAATTGGAGGAGCCATTGTAGAAAAGTCTTGTACAAAGTCTTTTGCACAGATTTCTTGCATAAGAAGTAGTGAAAGGCCCTACTCCCCCACTATTTCCTTTCCCCCACTTCAAACTGTCCCACTTAGGGAACAGCCAATCAAGGTAGAGAAGGGCCTGTAGCTATAATAAGCAGCTGGCCACAGAATCTAGATAACCACAAACAGGACTTGACCATCTTGGCACAGTCTCTGTTTAGTAGTAGATTGTACTTAACTAAACTTTAGCTCATTATAATAGTAAATTCTCCACATCTGGGCATAATTTAGATGTCATTTTCTCAACATGTAATTTTTGACCAAGTATGCTAAATCATGTAGAAGTCTAGAGCATGCACAGTTATGAATCCATCTGAAAACATCCTCACCTGTCAATTTCTTTTACCCAGCCACAAATTCCTCCCTTGACACAAGCCAACTCTGGAGGCAGAGTTGAGACTTAGTCTCCTAGCTTCTACTGGCAAATAAAGCTCTTTTCTTTGTTGATCACCCTTGGTGTGGAATTCCATTCTCTGCACCAATCAAAAGAACCTAGCGAATTCGTGAGGGTCTCCTACACAAGTAACAGTAAAATAATGCAGGAGGGTTGCAAAATCCTGGAGGGACTTTCTCTGAGGTACAGTGGAAAGAAAAGTTCTAAAGCTGAATGGGGAACAGATAATGAGAGATAATCTCAATAGAAGAATTTGAAACCAGTGATGCACTGAGGGTAACCTTAGTTACCTAAAAGACTGGTTTGCTTTCTGAATAAATTAGCCTCCAAACTCCACATGAAATGTCTAGCAGAAAAAAAGATATGCCCATTTCCAAGTATTGATATTATTTACATCAGCCTCTATTATCCTATACAGCTTTTAACAAAACATTTATACTGTGTATTAAAAATCAAGGGAAAAAAAGATATGTCAAGGAATAAAATAATCAGTAGAAACAGTTGCAGATATAAGTGGGATATTATAACAATTAGACATGGAATTTAAAATAACTATGATTAATATATTAAAGGCTCTAGTGGAAAAAATGGCCAACATGCAATTTAATATAAGCAATTTCAGCAGAGATGGAAATTATAAGAAAGAATCAAATGTGAATGCTGGAGAGGGGGAAAGATAGAGGGACATACATACACACACAAACACACACACACACAGGGAGAGAGAAAGGAGGACATTTGATTTGATAGGTAAAATCAGTAGTGCTGAGGAAATAGCAAATATTAAGATAGGTCATTAAAAATTAATGAACAGCCACCAAACCACAAACTCAAAAAGCTTAGGGAATACCAAACATGATACACACACAAAAGAGATTCCTAACAATATCATGCTGAAACTACTAAAAAGCAATGACAAAAAGAAATCTTAAAGGAACCCAGAGACAAAGGTACACATAATGTAAAAGTCAAAGAAAATAATTACAGTATACTTCTTGACAGAAACTATTCATGATCAGAAGAAAATAGGTCTGAAACACCCATGGTGCGCTGCAGTTGCATGTTATTCAGAAAATATGGAAACTTCACTGATAACCTCAGACTCTTCACTAAGGGAGGAAGCGGTGGAATGGGTTATCCTCATTTAGGTGGAGAAGGTGGAAAAGGTGGTGATGTCTGGGTTGTAGCTGATAAAAAAATGACTTTAAAACAACTTAAAGACAAATATCCTCAAAAACGATTTGTGGCTGGAGGAGGAGCAAACAGTCGGGTTAGTGCATTGAAATGCTCCAAAGGAAAAGACTATGAAATTCCTGTACCTATAGGTATTACTATAACTGATGAAAATGGTAAAATTATAGGAGAACTAAATGAAGAGAAAGAAAGAATTTTAGTAGCTGAAGGAGGTCTTGGTGGCAAATTACTTACAAATTTCTTACCACTGAAAGGCCAGAAACGAGTAATTCACCTTGATCTAAAACTTATAGCTGATGTAGGCCTAGTGGGTTTCCCAAATGCTGGAAAATCGTCTTTGCTAAGTCATGTTTCTCATGCAAAACCTTTGATTGCAGATTATGCCTTTACAACATTAAAGCCTGAACTTGGAAAGATTATGTACCAGGATTTCAAACAGGTATCAGTAGCTGATCTTCTGGGTTTAATAGAAGGAGCACATTTGAACCAAGGAATGGGCCACAAATTCCTCAAGCATATAGAAAGAACTAGACAACTACTTTTTGTTGTTGATATTTCTGGATTTCAGCTCTCTTCCCAAACACAATACAGAACTGCTTTTGAAACCATAATCCTCCTTACAAAAGAATTAGAGCTGTACAAAGAGGAAATTCAGACAAAACCAGCACTCCTGGCAGTTAATAAGATGGATTTGCCAGATGCCCAAGATAAATTCCATGAACTGATGAACCAACTTCAGAATCCTAAAGATTTTCTGCAGTTATCTGAAAAAAACATGATTCCAGAGAGGATTATAGAGTTCCAACATATCATCCCAATTTCTACAATTACCAGAAAAGGAATTGATGAATTAAAGAACTGTATAAGAAAATCACTGGATGAACAAGACAACCAGGAAAATAATGCATATCATAAGCAAAAATTGCTTAATTTAAGGAATTCCAATCCAGTATCTTACAGTGAGCCACCATCAAAGCATGCTATTCCTAGTTCCTGAATGGATATAATTTAAAACTATTAAAAATGTTATGAACTTAAAAAAAAAAAAAAAGAAGAAGAAGAAGAAGAAAATAGTGACACTTTTAAATGCTGAAATAAAATACCTGTTAGCCAGGAATTCTAAACTCAGTGAACATAGTCTTCAAAAATGAAAAGAGAAATATTTATTGGACAAAAAAGTAGAAAATTTATTGCCAACATAACTGCACTATCAAAAAAGATAAAGGTGGTTCTTCGGGGAGAATGAATATAATACCAGACAGAAACTAAGATTTACACAAAAATTGAAGGACACTAGATACAGATCAAATAAAATTTACTTTTCTTTTTTTCAGTTGCCCTAAATATAGCTTTCCATTTAAAAACAAAACAGTATTAATATTTTGTGTGTTTAAAGTGTATGTAAAATAAAAATGAAAAATACAAATAGCACAAAGGATAGTAGGGAGGAATTGGCAAGATGCTGATGTAGGGATTGTGGGAAGATGGCATCAGATTAGGCAAACAAGGCTCAGCACTCTCACACATAAAAAATGGAGAAAGAGCCAAAGGCTGCCCGAGGGACCTGCTTTGGGGGTCAACAGACAAGGAGAGTGCTTCACAACTCCCAGGAGGATGAGGGGACAGAGGGACCAATACATGAAACAACAAACTGTGAGTTACTAAACCTCTGAAGAGCCACAGAGGGCTCCCCTCTCCCACCTCTAACAGTTTAAGCAGGGGTAAAACCCCTGGCTCATTTCAGATGACTGAGAGGAGAGCACATGTCTTCCTCCCTGTCAGCTGTTACAAGGGAAAAGGAAGGAGAGTTAGGGGCTTTCATTCAATGAATTCAGCCACCAGAGTCCACTTTGAATGTTGGCTCTGGCCAGACCAAAACAAGGGAAAACCGAGAGATACATCTCCGTGAAAAACTGTGCCAATGATCACCTTTTGCTGGCCAGTCTGGAAATTGCATGATCAAAAAGTGCAATTGGGTCTCTATGTTCTTTAACTTATAGGAGAAATTCTGCATCCCATTAGTAAGTCTCTGGCATGATTTTGGTAACTTAAGCTGGACAATTTTAAGATTTAGGATAAGTTGAACCAAATAGCAAAGAAGAGCTGTGAAAAAAAGAATAGGTAAGAGAGAAATTGACCATCAACATAAATTCACCAACATATTCAGATGCCTAGACACCAGCAAAAAATTACAAGTCATACTAGGAAAAAGGAAAAGCTGGCCCAACCAAAGGAACAAAGCAAATATCCTGAGGAGATACAGGATTTAACAATCAATAATAATCACACATCTCTCCTAAATCAATTTAAAGAATTGAAAGAAAATATGACTAAAGTTATAAAGGATATTAAGAAGACACTGGGTGAGCATAAAGAACAATGTTAAAGTATGCAAAGAAGAGTACCAGACTTATTGGAATGAAACACACAATGGATGAGATTACAAATATATTAGAGGCACATAATAGCAGATTTGAATTGTTTGAAGGCAGAATTAGTGATTTTGAAGGCAGAACACCTGAATTGGGAAAGACACAGAAAGAGAAGAGAATGGAAAAAAATGGAACAGAGTCTCAGGCAATTGAATGAAAACACAAAACATAAAAACATACACATTTCAGAGATCCAGAAGGAGAAGAAAATGGAAAAAGGGCAGAAAGACTATCTGAGGAAATAATGACTGAAAGCTTCTCTACCCTTATGAAAGATAAATACCAATATCAAAGAAGGACAACACACCCCAAACAGAATAAATCCAAATAGCCCTACCCTGAGGCACCTAATATTCAGAAAGACAAATATCAGAGATAAAGAGAAGATTCTAAAAGGAGCAAGAGAAAAGCAAATCATCACATACAAGGTGTATTAGTCAGCCAAAGGGGTGCTAATGCAAAATACCAGAAATGGGTTGGTCTTTATAAGGGGTATTTATTTGGGATTGAAGTCACAGTTACCAGGCCATAAAGTATAAGCTTCTTCCCTCACCAAAGTCCATTGCCATGTGTTGGAGCAAGACAGCTGCTGACATTTGCCAGGGTTCAGGCTTCTTGGGTTCCTGTCTTCCTGGGGCTTTGCTTCTCTCTGAGCTTAGCTCCTCTGTTTCCACCACAAGGTCAGCTGTAGACTATCAGGTGAATGGCTCACTTCTCTTCTCCTGGGGCCTTCTCTCCAACATCAAAACTGCTACTCAAAACTGCTGCAAATCTGTTCTTTGTGATGCCTTTTATATTTTATTCCCCACCCACCAAGTGGTGGGGCTCAACATGCTACTGATGTGGCCCATTCAATGCCCAAACCATAACTTAATCATGCTCAGATTAACAGACCAGTTTACAAGCATAATCCAATTACATTTTTGGAATTCATAATTACATCAAACTGCCCAGTGGCTACACAAGGGAACCTCAATAAGATTAAGTGCCAGCCTCTCATGAGAAACCATTGAAGAGAGAAGAAAATGGTATGATATATTTAAGGTACTGAAAGTGAAAAACTGCCAGCCAATAATTCTGTACCTGACATAGATGTCCTTCAAAAATGAAGAAGAATTGAAAGTCTTCACAGACAAACAAAAATTGTGAGAATATGTTACCAAAAGACCAGAATTACAAGAGATATTAAAGAGAGTGCTGCAGCCTGA
Source organism: Tolypeutes matacus (assembly GCA_026826555.1). NCBI lineage: Eukaryota > Metazoa > Chordata > Mammalia > Cingulata > Chlamyphoridae > Tolypeutes > Tolypeutes matacus. The sequence goes on from JAKSZT010053791.1 coordinate 14,072,708, forward strand.
AAGGAAAAAACAAGGGTGTGAGACATGGAGAAGAGTGTAGAAATGAAGATGTGTGGAAAGGGTAAATTAAAGGTTGAAAAGATAGACAATAGTATGATATGACCACAGAAAGTCAAAGTCAAAATGCCTTTTCAGTAATAACATTGAATGTTAATGGCTTGAACTCTCCAATCAAACAACATATACATTAATGAAAGATGTTGTTAATGTGGGGAAGTGTGAGAGGGCGAGGGAATGGGACATATGGGAATCCCCTATATTTTTATGTAAAGTTTATGTAATCTAAAGTTTCTTTAAAATGAAAAAAAAAGATATAGACTGATAGAATGGATAAAAAAATAAGAGCCATCTATATGTTGTCTACAAGAGACCCACTTCAAATTTAAGGACACAACCAGGTTAAAAGCGAAAGGTTGGAAAAAGATATTCCATGAAAATAACAAACAAAAAACACCTGGTGTAGTGATACTAATATCGGACAAAATAGATTTTAAATGCAAAACTCTTATAAAAGATAAAGAATGTCATTATATATTTAAAACGGGGCAATTTAACAAGAAGAAATAACTATAGTAAATATTTGTGCACCTAACCTCAGTGCCCCAATATACATGAGGCACAGACTGGCAAAGCTGAAGGGAGAAATTAATTTTGAGAACTTGGTGTATTAGTCTGTTTTCTTTATTAAGTTCTGCCTATGTATTCAAGAAATTTTTGGCACTAGTTTAGAGAAGGTAACAGGATGCCCAGGATGGGAATTTAATATTTTATTGGTTATTGGGTGGAGTTACACCCACTAATTAACACCCTATGACCACATGAACACATTCATATTCAGTAGAGGCATGCTCTAGGTGCACTCCTCCCCATACACCCATACATTCCCCCACCACTGACAACCCTTACCAGTGACCCTCCCCTATCACAGTTGCCAAAAGAACAGTCCCAAAATTGTATTCTCAACCACAGTCCTGTCTCCCCAGAGTTCACCTGTTCCTTCCTCCAGCCCTCCCCTCAGCTCTATGGATAGCCCAACCTCACTCCCCAATCCCGCTTGTGCTCACAGTCCATCATTGTTGAACCCATTCACATCACTGCACCACTAACACCCACATCCACTGCCAAACCTTCTCCATCCACCTTATCATAGATTCTGCCAAGATTGAGCATTGGCTTGCTACTCACTACTCCCTTTCCATCTCCTGGTAACCTATCTTCCAGAATCTACTTCTGTGAGTATGCTCAATATGTTTAGTTCATATCAGTGAGATTAGGCAATATTTGTCCTTTAGTGACTGGCTTACTTCACTCAACATATGGTCTTTGAGATTCATTCATGTTGTCACATGTGTCAAAACTTCATTCCTTCTTACAGTTTAGTAATATTCCATCCCATGTATATACCATATTTTGTTTATCTCTTCTTCCATTGATAGACACTTGGGTTGCTTCCAACTTTTGGCAATTGTGAATAATGCCAAAATAATGCTGCAATGAACATTGGTGTGCATACATCTGTTTGCATACCTGCTTTCAATTCTTCTGGGTATAATCCTAGCAGTGGGATTGCTGGATTAAATGGAAATTCCATACTTAGCTTCATGAGGAACTAACAAATCACCCTCCACAGTGGCTGCACCATTCTATGCTCCTACGAGCAGTGGATAAGTGTTCCTATTCCTCCACCTTGTCTCCAACATTTGAAGTTTTGTTTTTCAAGTAGCAGCCAGTTTATAAAGTGTAAGATGATATCTCATCATACTTTTGATTTGAATTTCCCTAATAGCTAGTGAAGTTGAACATCTTTTCACGTGATTTTTAGCCATTTGTATTTCATCTTTGGAAAAGTGCCTATTCAAATCTCTTGTTCATATTTTAAATGGGTTATTTGTCTTTTTATTTTTGAGATGAAAGATTTATTTACATGGGTTAGATATTAGGCCTTTATCAGATAGATGGTTCACAAATATTTTCTCCCATTGAGTAAGCTGCCTTTTCACTTTCTTGACAAACTCCTTTGAAGCATAAAAGATCTTAATTTTGAGGATGTCCCATTTATATATTTTTCTTTCATTGCTTGTGCTTTGGGTTTAAAGTTTATGAAGGTATTTTGTACTACAATATCTCATAGATGCTTCCCTATATTATCTTCTAGGAACTTTATGGCCTTGGCTCTTATATTTAGATCTTTGTTCCATCTCGAGTTAATTTTTATATAGAGATGAGAAGGTGACCCTCTTTCATTCTTTTGGATATGGATATCCAGTTTTCCAAGCACCATTTGTTGAAGAGACTATTATGTCCCAGTTTATTGGGCTTGGTGGCTTTGTCAAATATCAATTGGCCAAATATGTGCAGTTCTATATCTGAACTCTCAATTCAGTTATATTTGTCAGTGTATCTATCCTTGTTCTAATACCATGCAGTTTGACCACTGTAGCTTTGTGTTATGCTTTAAAGTCAGTTAGCATGATTCCTCCAATTTCGTTTTTCTTTTTCAATATGTTTTTGATTATTTGGGGTCCCTTACCTTTCCAAATAAATATGAAAATTGGCTTTTCCAGTTCAGTAAAAAATGCTGTTGGAAATTTTATTGGGATTGCATTGAATCTGAAAATCAATTTAGGATAGACATCTTAATGATATTTAGTCTTCCAATTCATGAACATGGAATACTCTTCTTTTTTTTAGGTCTTTCTTGAGTTCCTTTAGCAATATTGTGTAGTTTTCCATATAGAAGTCCTTTATATTCTTAGTTAAATTTATTCCTTGATATTTGATTCTTTTAGTTACTATTGTAAAGGGAATTTTTTTCTTGATTGCATGTTCAAATGGCTCATTATTAGTGTACAGAAACACCAGTGTTTTTTGCATGTTCCTTTTATATCCCACCACATTACTGAATTCATTTATCAGCTCTCAAATCTCTGTTGTAGATTTTTCAGGACTTTCTATGTAGGATCATGTCATCTGCAAATAGTGAAAATTTTACCTCTTCCTTTCCAATTTGGATAACTTTAATTTATTTCTCTCCTAAGTGCTCAAGCAAGTACTTCTAACACAATGTTAAATATGAATGGTGACAGTGGGTATTCTTGTCTAGTTCCAGATCTTAGAGGGAAAGTCTTTCACCTTTCACAATTGAGTATGATGATAGCTGTGGGTTTTTCATATATGCCCTTTATCATGTTGAGGAAGTAGCCTTCAAATCCAATATTTTGAAGTATTTTTATCAAAAATGGATTCTGTATTTTGTAGAATGCCTTTTCTGCATTGATAGAGATAATCATGAGATTTTTTACCCTACAATCTGTTAATGTGGTGTATTATGTTAATTGATTTTCTTGTGTTGAACCATCTTGGCATATCTGAGATAAAGCCCACTTGATCATGGTTCAACTCAAAGCACCATAAAAGGTGCTTTCTCACCAAAGTCGGCTACTGTTGATCCTGGCATTGTTGCCACATGGTAGGTAAGATGGCCACCAATATCTGAGAGGTCTCAGCCGTCCCCTCCAGAATCTATCTCTTGGAGCTCTGCTATGAGCAACCAGGCATTAGGTTTGTCTCTTTCCAGGCCTTCTATATCAGTCTCAGCTGTTCCACTTTCTTCCCAAGTTCAGCTGTAAGCTAATAGGCAAATAACAGGGCTGGTCTCTTCTTGAGCTGCTCAATGGACTCAGCCTCTTAGAGGCTTTTGGCTTAAACAATCCTCTCTCTCTCACACTGCAGAATCAAATATGCCAGCTCCCATTTTCCTCTTTCTGTCTGTGTTAGTCCTTTTATATCAGACCCAGCAAAGGGGCTGAGACTGAACCTGAGTTGAGCCTCATTGACATAGTCCAATCAAAAGCCGTAGTTCAATCTTATCAAGTAATCTAATCAAAGGACTCTCAGTTGGATTTAATGCAATCAGAAGTTATCACATGCAGAGGAATAGATTAGTTTACAAACATAATCTTTGTCTTTTTGTGGTTCATAAAATAATCTCAAACAGCCTCAGTGGCTATTCCAGTTATCTCTCCTTTATTGATTTCCAGCTTCATTCTGTTGTGGTCAGAGATTGTGCTTTGTATAATTTCAATCTTTCTAAATTCATTGAGACTTGTTCTATGACCTAGCATGTGGTTTATCCTGGATAGTGAGAAGAATGTATATCTTCCTGTTTGGGAGTTAATGTTCTGTATAAGTCCATTTGGTCTAGTTCCCCTAACATATTATTCAAGGTTTCTGTTTCTTTATGGAGTCTCTGATGAAATGTTCTATCTAATGGTGATAATGGTGTATTGAAGTACCCCACTATTTTTGTAGAGGCATCTATTTTCCCCTTAGGTTCACAGTATTAGCCTCAAGTATTTTGGGGCACCTGATTAGGTGCATAAGTATTTATGGCTGTTCTTTCTTCTTGGTAGAGTACCTCTTTTATTAATATATAGTGTTCTTTTTTGCCTCTTACAGCAGTTTTGCATATAAAGTCTATTTTGTCCAATATTAGTATAGCCACTCAACTCTTTTTTGGTTACTATTTGCATGTAAAATGGTTTCCAACCTTTCACTTGCAAGCTGTTTGTGTCCCTGAGTGTAAGGTGACTTTCTTTTAGACAGGATATAGATGGGTCATATTTCCTTATCCTTTCTGCCAATCTGTGCCTTTGGATATGAGTTTAATCCATTAACATTCAATGTTATTATTGTAAAGGCAGTATTTACTTCAGCCTTTTTTTCTTTAGGGTTATATATGTCATATTTTACTTTTATTTATTTTTATCCTTTTAGATACTCTTATCAATAATCTTCCTTTATACATTCTCCTCCAATCCTCTCTTTTCTGTTTTTTTTCCTTTCAACCTGCAGAACTCCCTTTACTATTTCTTGAATGGCAAGACTCTTATTGACAAATTCTCTCGAATTATGTTTGTGAATATTTTAAATTCTCCCTCATATTTGAATCATAATTTTGCTGGATAAAGAATTCTGGCTTTTTTTTTTTTCTTTCAGCACCTTAATTATGTCATACCACTTCCTTATTGCATCCATGGCTTCAAATGATAAATCAGCACTTAATCTTATTGAACTTCCATTATAAAAATGGACCTCTTTTCTCTTGATGCTTTCAGGATTCTGTCTTTTCCTTGAGCTTGTGATCATTAGATAGGTATGTGTCTTGAAGTAGGTATACTAGGAGTTCTTGGAGTATGCTGTGCTTCCTGGACATGTATATCCATGTCCCTCATAAGAGTTGGGAAATTTGGGGACATTATTTCCTCAAACACTCCTGCTGTCCCCTTTCCCTTGTCTTCTCCCTCTGCGATACTCATAATACATATGTTTGTGTTTTGTGTTGCCATTCAATTCCCTGAGTCCCTGCTGATTTATTTCCCTATTTTTTGTCTATTATTCTACTGTGTAATTTCAGATGTCCTTTCTTCAATATCACTAATTCTTTCCTCTGCCTGTACAAATCAGCTATTAGTTGCTTATAGTGTATTTGTAATTTCCTGCATTGTGCCTTTCATCACCTTAAGATCTGTTATTTTTTCATGTATGTTTACAATTTCTTCTGTATGTGCCCCCAGTGTCTTCTTAATACAGTTTATCTCTTCCTTCATTTCTTTCAGTTGATTAAAAATATTTGTTTGGACATCCTTGGTTAGTTGTCCCACATTGTGCATCTCCTCTGGCTTTTTAGTTTTTTTGTTAGACTGAGCCAAGATTTCCTGTTTCATAGTATGTCTTGTAATTTTAGGCTGATGTCTGAACATCTGTTTATCTTGATGGGCTTATAAAATTGGTTAATTTCTATTTCTAGCCTAAGGATTCCTTTGTTTGGCTTTGTGTTAGGAGTCCTTTTTATCACTTGATTCAACTTATTCTATATTCTTGTAGTTGTCCACTTTCAATGGAAAATAAATTATATGCACCAAAAAGAAGAGAAAAAAGAAAAAAAATAAAGAAGAAGAAAAGGAAAAGAACAAAAAGAGAGAAAAAATAAGAAAGAAAAATAGGAAATAGGAATAAAAATTTTAAAGGGTGAAAGAATAACAGGGCAAAATAAAATAAAATAATAAATAAAATAAAGCACAAGATAAGTAAGAAGAAAAGAAAGAAAAACAAAACAGGGAAGGAGAGAAAGGAACGAAGGAAAGAAGAGGGAAAATGAAAGAAAGAAAAAGGAACATAAAGTAAAAAGAGTAAGGGAAGAGAAAATAAAAAGAGGGTAAAATAAACAAATAAATAAGTAAATAAATAAATAAATAAATAAAATGGGAGGAAAAGAGAAAGAAAACATGGAACAGATGAAAGAAAAGAGCAATGGGAAGAGAGGACAGAAAAGAAAAAAAAACAGGGAAAAAAGGAAAGAAAATAAGGAAGAGGAGAAAGAAAAACAAAAGGAAACAAAAATCTGAGTTTCCCTCTCAGACCACCAGGACTGGCTCGGCTCCTTCTCTCAGGATGCCTGTTTTGGTCAATCACCCCACAATCTCTCTCTCTACAAGTATCCAGATGAAGATAGAGAGAGAAGGAAAAACAAAAACAGGCCTCCCTGTCAGACCACCAGTGACTCACTAGTCTAATCCTCTCCAGCTGCTTGTACCTGCCAATCAGTCACCCCACAGCCAGCCTCTCTACCGGTACCCAGATTAAGAAAAAAAAACGGGGGGTGGGGTGGGGGGACAGGGAAAGGAAGGAAACAGAAAGAAGAAAAAAAAATAGTTCCCTCAGCTCTCCTTGTTGCTCTCCCCACTCTTTCCTTCTCTAAGCAGGCTAGGCACAGGCCCACTTGTGAAATAGCTCCTCAGAAGCTCCCCTCTTCCCCAAAGCTGGCGGCATGGCTTCCCCCCCACCAGGACTGGCTGGGTGGTTTTCCTCCTCTCCTGGGCTGGCTGGTATTCTCCCTTCTTCTTTGGGGCCAGTTGGGTGGCTTCCCTTTCCCTAGAGCCCAGCTGAGACCATCCCCTCTTGAGCCACCCTCTCCTATCAACCCTGGAAACACCCTGGTTTCCTTTATGCCCAGCAAGCCTGCCTACCTTCCTACAGCTTCTAAGAAACAGTGCAACCTGTCATTCCCTACTCCACCATCTTGGATTGAATCAAGCCCTCATTATTAATACTCATACTTATGAACCTTATTCTTCTAAAATTGAAACTTAGCCTAATAATATCTATTGCTTAAGAGTTACTTCCTGAAAACCTCCTTGTTATTCAAATGTGGCCTCTCTCTAAACCAAACTCAGCAAATAAACTCTCTACTTTACCCCACCCCAGAATGGGACATGACCCCTGGGGATGAGGGATTAATAACAAGCACCAACCAGCAATGCATTTGGAAAATGACCTTAAACAAAAGGAGGAAATATTAAATATGGATCACAGTAGATTATTATTGTAGTAATGGAAGAACTTGTAACATTGATATAAAGTCAGTGGTCACCAGAGGTTCTAAGGGGAAGGAGAGGGAAGAAAAATTGTAGCATGGGGCATTTTGGGGACATTGGAATTGTTCTGCATGATATTACAATAGCAGATACAGACCATTATACATTTTGTTGAAACCTATAAAATTGTACAGTACAAAGTATAAATCATAATGTTTACTAGAGACATTAGTTAGTAGCAATACCTCCATATTTGTTCTTCAATTGTAACAAATTTACCACACTAATATTAGATGTTATTAATAGGGGGAAATGTGTAAGGGGGAAGGGTTGGGGCATATGAGAATCCCCTATATTTTTTATGTAACTTTTCTGTAATCAAAAACTTCTTTAAAAAATAATGTTTATTATATGAGAAAAAAAAGTTCTGAAATTCGAATTAGGATTGGTAGGCTTAATAGATTGGGAATCCCAAATAATTTTAATGTTGATTTATTTAAAAAGTATTCTCTGGGATCAAAACAACTATATCTAGGAATATGAGCAATTTATAAGCTTGGTTAATATTAAAAGAGCTAAATTCAAATAAATTGACCATGATTTAAAATATTATTCATGAAAAGAAAACAGGAGAGTGCTGCTTTTATAGTATACAGAAGTCAAAATAATGATGTGTGTTGAGGGCCATCAAGCCTTAGCAATTGTAGTCTAAATGTTCATATTGTATGTGTCTCCACAAGTGAGGTTGTCATATCACTTCATATGAGTCAGGTACCACCCATAGTACTTGCATTGAATTCTGAGCTTCAGATTTTAAGTGTGATATATTCAAATTGGGAAGCACCCAGGGATGTGTGAAAGGGTGACAGTGGAATCTTAAAATCTTTTCATGACAACAATGGTCAAAAGAATAACTTGGGCATGTTTGGCCTACAAACAAGTATTAGCAAGGACACAGCAGCTATTTCTAAATGCGATTTTTTTTTAATGATAACCACCTGCCAGTAACTATTCTAGGCACTGGAGATATAGGTGTATCAAGAACAAGTTCCCTTATCTCATGAATTTTATATTAAAATAGAGGAAATGAGTAAAGAGTAAACATATAAATGAACAAAATTTCAGGTAATGATAAAATATAAGAAAATAAAACATTAATTTGATAGAGTGCAAAGGAAGTGTGGCTTATTTAGATTGAGAGTTCAGAAAATCTAAACATCTGCATTGAGATGTGAATTACAAGGAACATGCTGTGTAAAAACCAAAAGACATGGCATTCCAAGTAGAAGAGATATTAAGTGCAAAGGCCTTAGTCTGGGAGTGAATTTGACTTATTTAAAAAACAAGAAGATATTATGACTGTTATATCATGGGAGGTGATTCTGTCACAGAAGTAGGTAGGGGCTTTTCAAGCAAAGGTAATGAGTCTAGTGTTTATTCTAAATTCAGTGGGAGATAGAAGCACTTGGGTGGTAATCAGGGAGAAAAATAATCTGATTCATGATTCCCAAGGATTATTCTGTGTAGAAATGGATTGTAGGGGGTGTGGTAGTTTAGATGACCATACAATTTAATATTCTGCCAAACCCAGCATAAAACTTGAAATATCCCTGGGAAATCAGTACATATAATTTCCATAGGTAACTCTTTTGTTTGTCTACTTGTTCTATTATTTTCCTCTTCCTTTCTAATAAAACTCCAATATTGTTCAGGTATCCACCCCTCCTCCTGCAGCCCAACTACCTCGGTAAACTTGCTTCAGTATTGCTCAAGCATTCCTTATTTGTCTAAGGACTGATTTCTCCTCACCAAGAACTGGCTCAGAATTGGGGTTCTGGCAAAGGAACCTTAGGAGACCGTCGGGATTTCTTTTAGAAGTGATGTTTTCTATTCCCATGCATGTCATCACATTGACGCATCATCTCTCTATCAGCCTGAAGCTGACTCACAGAGACGGTCAGAGCCAGATGTTATGCAGCATCTGAGGATTAAGTCAAACCTGAAGCTTACCTTAGACTTTCAGTTTTTGATGCAAAAAAAATCTTTACCGTTTAAAGCAGATTACGTTTTCTGTTATTTTAAGTAAAAAAAAAAAAAAAAAATACTTTTTGAACAGTGGTAAAAAGTGCTACCAAGGAAATCCATTAGAAAATTTGTACTAGGCCAGGTAATAGTGAATGTGACTTGGATGAGGAAAGTGGCAGTGGAAATATAAAGAAGTAGATAGATGTGGGATATATTTTTGAGGTAATGACAAATGGCATGGAAGGAAGCATAGATGACTATGAAGTTTTTATTTGTAAGCAGATCAGACTTTACTATAACATTGTTGAGAAGAAAATTAGAACCAATCAGTCAGACAGACTTTGAGCATGACTATTTTTAAAGCTGATTATACTGGCCACCACCTATCGATTTAACAATTCTATCAGATGACTTGTATCAATGAAATGCCTATCACTGAATATAATTGATATGAGATTCAAGATCAAACTCTAAGGATAAAGTGGATACGATTCTTTCAATAGGTAAATATGGGTTAGACAGTTGAATTCTAAAATTCTTGTTCATATTGATAATATAATTTTAGGCCACTACTTGTTTTAATAAGGTAAAATAGCTACCAAATACTTCATGTATCTAGATTCCAGTTTCAGTTCTGACATAGGAAGAACTTGGAAATTGTCACTTTCATCTTTACAACAAGAAAAAAAAAAAAAAAAAAAGCTGAGCAAACTGAAAATGAATGATGATTCTTGCACCCATTTTGTAGTAAGGTGCTACATGGAGTGTCAAAGGAACACAGGCTCAGGCACAACAGGAACTTTTAACAAATGAAATTGTATTACTCATCCAGCACACAGGCTCCAAAAGAGCTAAGGGAAAGATCCCTCATGCTTGCCAGCAGAGAGGAAAGACTTATCCGTGCTGCCAGAGGGCAGACTATTTATTCTATCCCAGGGTGAGAAGGCCCTGCCACTGAGAGTTCCCACCCTGATATCGTTACTAGTCTCAAGGTTTAAGTTAAGGTCAGGTCTTTTCACATTACACCTAACATCTCCCCTGGTGGTGGAAAAGAACACAATAGAAAAAGGAATGGAGAGTAGGTGAGGGCTGGGAGATGACCACTAGATGTGGCCCTGATTTCCCCAGCAACCATCAGAGAATTGCGATCACAGGGCAAATTCAAAATCTGAGACAGGTAAATTCAGAGAGTCTGCTTACCTCGAGCAGAAGCTGCTGGAGCCATAAACATGTAGAAAAAAATAAATGGTAATTTGGACAAATTACTGAAAGCGGGGTAAGGACTAGTTTGAAAACGAAAAACTCCTGAGTGCTGCAAGCTTAGAGGGGGGACCACTTTTTTGTAGGTTTTATCTCCAGGTATCTCACAAGGTTCTCATGATTAGGAACAAGAATGATTCCCTTCTGGCTCTGACAGCAAAATGGGAAAAATAACTATTTTGACATATGCCAAGACCAATTACATAAGAAAGGCTTATTCTCTAGGTAAAAAAATACTTCATCAGAACCTAGTGGGAAAGGCAAATTAAAATCTATGATTACCATGTAAAATAAATTAAACAAAGAATGTTTATTGGAAAAATTCAAGTTTCTGGATCAACGCTGGAATAGACATTTTTCTCAATTTTCCAATATGTATTTCAATAAATTTGTCTACTGAATTTCTCCTTTTATTTTTATAAAAATTTTAGAAAATACATACATTTGGTATTCTGTGAAATTCATATCAACTTTATTCATATTAGTATGAGGTTCTCATTTAAATCTAGATAGGGCAATTATATCCTTGTGCTGATTTTATTCTCTACTCTTCTGATATAAATTTGGGGTAAAAATTAATTTTAGGGACTGCCATTAATACCTATCAACTAGACATTCAATAATTGAGATCATATTTTGTACAGTGAAATCATTTTCACACTGAATTGTTAGTGACCAAAGGTTACAATAGGTAGAACACAATCATAGAAGTAGAACAGAACTTAAATATCTGTAGCCTGGAGCAATTATGGAACCATGCTAGGCCTGTGGTTTCTCATTTTTAAAAACAGGGAAATAATATTTCATATACTTAATCTTACTTAACTCTTTTTTATATAATGAAACAGTATACCAGACAGAGGAGAACACAAGGAGAGATTAACCTGGAGAAATACAGTGTCACTCTTAATTATGCAGCAGAGTATTGATTAGTGAATGTGTGCAAGGAAACTTCCAAAGGCTGAGGAATAAAACACCAGAAAGGATTAAAGGAAACAGGACCAGGCACTCACACACAGTGCTAGAAATTTTGCCTGTTTGCATCAGCCAGACTGGAAAAAATATCTCTAAAATCACCGAGCATTGGGTAGAGTGGATAGGAAAATGTTGCTTCACTAGTGGAAAAAAATTAGCCCTAGACTGAGCCTGGTCTGAATCCATCCAACAAATCATGAAAGCAAGACTTGAAAGGGTTAACCATTCTAAGTAACTTAATTTCACAGAATATATTTCAAGAATATTTATAAGAATATAAAAATTTCCAACATCTAATAGACTACAATGTACAATTCAGGAACCCAGTAAAATAGTACCAGGAACACAAAGAGGCATGGAAATTCATAATTAGGAAAATTATTAATCAATTGAACCTGAACCAGAATTGATAGAGATGTTAGATTTAACATACAAAGATAGTTCTTAAAATGTTACTGTATACTATGTGTTTAAAAAGATAAGTAGAGGCATGAAAGTTATTTTTAAAAAGACCCAAATTGAACTTTTAGAGATGAATACCATGTATGAGAAGAAAAATACAATGGAAGACATAGCAATATCAAAAATAAAACCAAAGTGAAAGGAATTTCTAAAAAATGACAAGAGCAACAGTGAGTTGTGGGATAACTTCAAGTTGCCTAAAATATGTGTAATTAGAGTCCACCAGGTAAGAAGTCATCAGAAAAAAAATAAATAATGACTAATTTTTTTCAAATGTTATGAATTAAAAAGTCACAGAAGCAAGAAACATAACAAAACAGAAGCAAAAGAAATATGAAGAATTCCCCCAAAAAGCATAATCAATTTGCTCAAAATCAGTGATAAAGAAAATATATTAAAGGCAGCCAAAGAAAAAAGACAGTATATATATGTAGAAAAAGGTATCTGAAACAAGCAAAAAGACAGTGGATCAACATCTTTAAAGTACTAGAGAGAAAAAAACTGTCAGCCAGGACTTCTTTGAAAATATCATTCAAAAGTGAAGGTGAAAGAGACATTTTTCAGACATACAAAAGCTGAAAGAATTCATCACTAACAGACCAGAAATATAAGAAATGTTAAAGGTAATTTTTGAAGCAGAAAGAAAATGATGCTAGATGGAAATATAGGTTTACACAAATGAAGATAGCACTAATTATGTAAAAATATTAATTTATAACATTTGCTTCTTGATACTTAAATCCATTAAAATAATTAATTGTTTAAACAAAAATTATTATATATATACATTTTGTAATATATGTATGAGCAAAATGTATGAGAGCAATATACAGGTGAGGATGAAATAAATTTAAGGATACATGAAAATATGTGGTACTACTTGAAGATAGACTGTGAGAAGTTAAAGATGCATGCTACATATTCTACAGCAATCTTAAAACCAAATCAAACAAAACAAACAAAACAAAACAAAAAAAAGAGTTATAAGTAATAAACCAAAATCAGAGATAAAATGTAATCATACAAAACTGCTCAATTAATTTTAAAAAAGTGTAAAAAAAAAAGGGGGGAGGGCATAAAAACAGTTGGGATAAATAGAAAACAAATAGCAATATGATAACCTCAAAGCCTAACCATATAAATATTCTTATTAAATATGCATGATTTAAACACTTAAAGACAGGAAATTTTAAAGGATGGAAAAAGATATGTCATGCGAAAACTAGTGAAATCAAGCTGGAGGGATAATGTTAATAACAGATAAAGTATATCTAAGAGCAAAGAATATTATCAAGTACAAGAAAGCCAATTTCATAATGATAATGGAGTTATCATTATCATTATGTATCACCAAGAACACATTACAACACTAAATGTTTATGCTTCAAATAATAGAATTTCAAAATATATGAAGAAGAAGAAGAAAAAAAAAAACAACTTGGCCTATTTAACAATTATAGAACACGTCACCTGGCAGTAGTGGAATATAGATTATTTTTAGTATACATGAAACATTCACTAAGATAGACCATATATATTGTAGGTCAAAACGTGAATCTCAATGAATGGAAAAGGATTTAAGTCATACAAACTATTTCCTCTAACCACAATAACATTAAATTATACATCATTTACATAGAAATATATATAAATCCCCAAATATTTCAAATAATTCTAAATAACCCAAAAGTCAAAAAAAGAAATCAAAACTGCAAAATTAGGAAACATTTTTAACTGAATGAAAATAAAACAACATTCAGCATTTGTGGTATGTCACTACTACAGTAATTAAGAGAAAACTTATAGTACCAAACATCAGTATTAAAATAAGAAAGTCCCAGATGAATGCGTTCATCTTCTACCTTAAGAAACAAGAAAAAGAAATGCAATTTAAACCAAAAGTAAGCTATATTAAGAAAATAAGAAAATTAATAAAATAAGAGTCAATGTAACAGAAAAGCTTGAAATCACAGCTGGTTCTTTAAGTACATTAATGAAATTGATAAAGCCAAGCTGATCAGGAAAAAATGAAAAGAAAACCATGAATAACAAATACCAAAAATATGACAAGTAATTCTCCTGATATTAAATTATAATAAGGGAATATTATGAATATATTAAGTATAGCTCCAAAAAGACTTGCTTCAGCTCAGCCCCTTTGAGATCATGTTTGGGTGACCTTTCCTTACCCAGGACCTGGTACTAGATCAGGAAACCCAGGAATTCACCAAATATTTTATTAACCTAGGAAAAACTCAACAAATCAGTAGCTCAGAAACAAAATCCTCCTTAGCCCCAATCGTGAGTTACTTCTACCTAAAGTTAAACCTGGAGACCAGGTTGTATCTGGCAGAACAAGCATAACTCCCAATTAAAACCAAAATGAAAGGGACCTTACTCTGTGGTTCTGATCACTCTCACAGCTGTTAAATTTAAAGGAATTGCCAGCTGGGTGTACTTATCCCAAGTGAAGCTCACTGTCTAAGGAAGTGCCAACTTGCCAGAAGCACCTGATGAGACATTTGAGTGCCAGCCATTGGACAGCCTGAAATATCTCTTCAAGAAACAAAATTAAGTAGTGTCTTTGTCAAAGTCAGTATGGAAATTGTATGCTATTCCCTCTAACTCTAGCCCAACTGAAGCTTCATGTATTCTACTACATCATCCTATTGCTAGGGGGAGGGCAAGCCAAGCGCCCCTTAAAAAAATCTTGTCCAAAAATCTGCTGACTTAGCAAATAAATCCTTGTGTTGACTTTGTGTGTCTCAACCAGAAATATCCATGGCTGGTTACCTGCTCCAAAGCACTGGGCAACTGTCCATCTCACAGTCTGGCCTATTGTCACAATATCACCCAGTGCAGGGACAGAATACAGACACCCCATCAGCCAGTTTCTCACAACACTCTGAGCTAGCAGCATCACTTTAGAACCAACCTCACTCCCTCTATTGGGACCTCTATGCAACTCAGTTCACACACCTGACATTACCTTTCCCACCTGTATCTACTCCAGTGTCTCCCAACACTCCTCTTCCCCTCCTTTCCTAAGCCAACTTAATTTTACCTCCTGTAACAATACATTCTGAATGGCCCCCAACTGGTCAAACACTTAAGTATGCTGAAGGCCTCTCCCCAAGTTGGGGACCAGACATCCACCTAACACAGTACCCCATCAACACCACAATGCTTACCAGCACCAAAGATCTACTCAAGTCTCAGCAGTCTAGGGGAGGAATAGTAAGGGACTCAAACACTACACAGTACTGTTGGTGACACCCTGCTAGCTCTTGTTATTCTGTACTTCTAAACACAACTATGCCAACACAACCAAAACACTGCACCAAAAATGCAGTGGATGTGTCATAACCTAGAACCTATTGCCTGGGAAAAGAAGTAAACCTTGTCTGGGACACCCAGAGAAGCATCCCATTTCATAATCCAGGGCCCAATGAGTGTATGTTGGTACTTTCTGGTAACAGATTAACCAGTGAGCTGGTAAATGTAAGCTCTGAATAGGGCTCCAGATCCCTAATAACTAATTTCACATTTGCTGCTACTTTTTCTTTCTTTGCAGAGACAAAGCCACCTCTCCTTGCCTCCTCTTTGGATGGCTTATGCTCACTAGCATATGTCACCCCCCTCTATCTACTATGGTCCTGAAAACCTCACTGTGCCATTTCCTGTGTTTTCTCACCATACAATAACTAAAAGGGAAGTCCCTCTCCTAGCTGTCCTAGGCATAACCACCACCATGGGAGCTGAGGTTGGCAGTTTATAACAGAGCCAGCAGGTCTACCATAATCTGTCCCTTGAGTTAGCCAAAAACAGGAAAAACTAACCATGCGTTAGAAGTCTTTAGACAACAAACAGACTCCCTTGCTGCTGTGGTGCTGCAAAATTGCAGAGCCCTAAACATGGGAACAGCAGCACAGGGAGCAACCTGTCTTTCCTAAAGGAAGAATGTTCTTTCTATGTAAATTGCTCCAGAATAGTCCTAGACAGCATATGAAACCTACAAGATGAAGCCCACCAACTTCAAGAGGATGCAGCCTCTGGAAGCACTTGGCCTTTCTCACTCTAATGGTCCAGTATATTATGGCTGATCCTCTTTATGGGCCTGCTTACCATCATCTTCTTTTATCCTTTTAGTGGTACCATGTATCTTCAAAATTCTAAGTAACTTTATTTCTTCCAGAATCAACACCTTTCAGAACAAGGTATTAGTCATGTGGGGGTTTCATTCAGTTCCAACCATAGTGCCCAGCCCACCTTCCTGCAACCTCAGTAGAATAGCCATAGAGTTTCACACCCTGCCAGGCAAGGACTACTGCCCCTAACCAGCAGGAAGCAGCTACAGAAGAATCACCATCACCCTTCAGCTCCCCCTTAAGAATAAGGGTGTAAACTCTCTGAAGGGGGAGTTAAGCCAGGTTAGTATAGGGAAAGAGGAAAGATGAAAGAAGATGCCCTGTCACAAGGTGTGACCCAGCAGAGAACATGGCCATGAGACCCCACCCAGAAACCCTCTGAGATAAGGCTGCTACTAAGAACAAAACTGCTGAGACCCTGAGGCATTCCAGGCTCAAGAGGAAGCCCTGGATAACTCCAAACAGACCTCCCCATTTGTCCCAGATAACTTCAAACAGACAGGTTTCCCTATTGGTCCCCTGAGAACTAAAAGGTAAGGATCAAAACGCAATCAATCAGAACAACAAATAGCTGGGGTCCCTCCCTGACATTAGGAAAGGAGAGGAAAGAAAAACAACTTTAATAAAGGCAACTCCCAACCCCAGATGTGCCTTTTTGCCTGGAGGTCACCAGCATCCATGTCTCTGGTGTGCACTTTTCTCTCATTTCTTAATAAATTTTTTTTACTGGCCTAAAAAAAGAAACAGAAAGAAAGAAAAAAAAAAAAAAAAAAAGAAAAAGAAAAACATAGATAACAAATATCAGAAATATGACAAGTAATTCTGCAAATATTAAACTATAATAAGGGAATATTATGAACAACTTTATGCCTGTAAGCCTGACAACTTATGTAAAGTTAATAAATTCCTGAAAAGACATAAACTACCAATAGATATTTATTTCTATATCTATTATAATTTTGAATTTGTAAAAAAGCCAAATATACAATAAAAACCTTCCCATAAAGAAAGCTACACACCTAGATGGTTTCACTGGTGAATTCTACCAAACATTTAAGGCAGAAATAATATCAATTATATTTATTTATGTATTTTTCTTTATTTTTAAAGATGTTTTATATTACATACTTTTATTACATAAAAGTTATATAAAAAATGTAAGGGATTCCAGCAAGATGCCAGAAAGATGGCATCTGATAAGGAGATCCAAGAGTCAACTTGTCCTACAGGGGAGTTAGTAATCATCCAGAGCTATCTAAAACACCTGTTTGGGGGATGGGGGGCAGGAGACACAGAAGAGCATCGTGCAACATCCTTGAAAGAATGGAAGGAAGAGACTTCCCATCTGCAGTGAATTTGCATGAGTAGCATATTCCATGCTGTGGAGGCTGGTGCCCATCCTCCACTGGAGAGCAAGCCACCTCAGGAATTATTTCATGGCTGGAGTTGGAAGCTCCATTTCCCGAAAATGGGGGAGGAAGAGGCAGTTGACTCTTCAGGTACTGATTAGTAATTTGGTTGTCTAAAGCATAATCCTAAGAACAGCTAAAGTTTGAACTTGTCCATGTAGGAAAGAAGCTGGTAGCCACAATTTTAACAACATATCTGGAATGAGGGGATGTGGGTATTATTGAAAATCACAGTGATGGGAGGGACTGAATTCTTTCCACCCAGATCAGATTGCAATCCTAGCCCAGGCTTCATCCCCACCTCTGGCAGGGAAGAAGCTGTGGGGGGCCTGCACCAGCCTCTACAAGTACTGCAGGTGCTTTTGGCCAGCACAGACAGAATAGTCAGACACCTGGGGTTTCATTCCCACACCCCAATAGGATAGGAGAGAAACTCTGTTTCCTCAGCCTCTCTGGGCAACTGCAAGTGCTTTTGGCCCACACAGACTGAAGAGTCAGACACCTGTAGCTCAATCCCTGCCACCAGGAAGGATAAGAGGGGAGCTGTGTTTCCTCAGCCTTTTGAGACATTGTCAGGCACTTTTGGCCTACACTGACTGGACTGGTGGGTACCTGTGGATCCAATCCTACCACCCAACAGAATGGGAATGGACTGGTATTTCCTCAGCCTCTCTGGTCAATGGCAGACACTTCTGGCCTATACAGACTGAACAATTGGGCACCTGTAGTTCCATACCCACCCCCTAAAGGGCATAGGGACAGTACTCCCTGAGCCTCAGTGCAAATGCAGGTGCACTCGGCCCACACAGAATAGATTGTTGGGCACTCGTAAGGGTCCACCACCACCCTTGGCAGAGAAGGGGGCCAGTGCTACATCATTCCACCTGGATAACTGCAGTTATTTTGGACCCACATGGCATAGGTTGTTGCCCACATCTGCAGTTCCATCCCTGTCCCAGGCAGGGGAGGAAAGGCCACGAAGCTTCATTAGTCTCTCCAGGCCACTAGACATGTTCTTAGCCTGTAGGACTTAGTATATTACACACAGCTGTGGCTTTATCCCTACTGCTGGTAGAGGAGAAAGGTGGGAGAACCTTCATCAGTTCCATGGGGCAATGTAGGCAGCTTCAGCCTACATAGCTTGCAGTAACAACTACATTCTCAGCTCCTACCATTCAAACAGCAAGGGAGAAAGGGCAAGAAAGTCCTAAACTAAAGAGAGAAATTGTGCCCAGAATAAATACATCTAGTAAGCTAGATGCCAAGACCAACACAAAATTACAATCCATACCAAGAAACAGGAAGATATGGCCCAGTCAAAGGAATGAGATATGCCTCCAGATGACATAAAGGAGTTGATAAAATTCATCATAGATGTTCAAACAAATCTCCTAAATAAATTCAATGAGATGGCTAAAGAGATTAAAGATATTAAGAGGGCACTGGGTGAACATAAAGAAGAATTTGAAAGCATACACAGAAAAATAGCAGATCTTATGGGAATAAAAGTCATAATAAATGAAATTAAAAATGCACTAGAGTCATATAACAGAAGATTCAGGAAGGCAGAGGAAAAGATGAATGAGCTTGAAGACATGGTCTGTAAAATGGAACATACAAAAGAACAGAAGAAGAAAGGAATGGAAAAAATTGAAAAAGATCTCAGGGATCTAAATGATAGCAAAAGACATGCAAACATACATGTCATAGGCATTCCAGAAGGAGAAGAGAAGGGAGAAGGTGCAGAAGGACATATTTATCCATGTCCAAGAAGCACAATGTACTCCCATCTGAATAGACCAACTCTGAGACACATACTAAACAGAATGTCAAATGCTAAAAACAAAGAGACAATTCCAAGAGCAGCAAGAAAAAAGTGATGCATAAAATATAAGGGATACCCAATAATATTAAGTGCTGAATTCTCACCAGAAACCATGGAGGCAAGAAGGCACTGGTATGACATATTTACGATACTGCAAGGAAAAAACTGCCAGCCAAGAATATTATTTCTGACAAGATTGTCTTTTTAAAATGAAGGCCAGTTTAGAATATTCACAGATAAATAGAAACTGAGAGTGTTTGTAACCAAGAGACCCACTTATAAGGAAATAAGAAAGGGAGAGCAATAGCCTGAAAAGAAAAGACAGGTGAAGAAGGTTTGAAAGAGAATCTAGAAATGAAGATTATACCAGTCAAAGTAAGTAAAAGTGTGAAAAGAGTAATGAAAATAAAATATGATGGATAAAATCAAAAGGTAAAATGGGTGAAATAAGAATTGCCTTTACAGTAATAACATTGAATATTAATAGATTAACCTCCCCAATCAAAAACACAGGCGAATGGATAAGGAAATAAAAGCCATCTATATCCTGTCTGCAAGAAAGTCACCTTAGACCAAAGGATAACAATAAATTGAAGGTGAAAGACTGGAAAAAGATATTCCACACATGCAGTCACTAAAAAATAGCTGGAGTAGCTATACTTCTATAGGATGAAATAAATTTTAAACGGAAAATTGTTTTTAGAGACAAGGAGGGACATTACATATTAATAAAAGTGGCAATTCATCAGGAAGAAATAACAATCATAAATATATATGCACCTAACCAGGATGCCCCAAGATTCATGAAGCAATCACTGGAAATACTAAAGGGAGAAATAGATATCTCTACAATAATAGTTGGAGATTTCAATACACCATTCTCAGCATTAGATAGAACATCTGGGCAGAGGATCAATAAAGAAACAGATAGCTTGAATAATATGATAAATAGACTAAACTTAATAGACACATACAGAACATTGCACCCCCAAACAGCAGGATATATATTATTCTCAAGTGCTCATGGATCTTTCTCCAGAATAGACCATTTGTTGGGTCACAAAGCAGATCTCAATAAATTCAACAATATTGAAATTATACAAAGTATGCCCTCTGATCATAATGGAATAGACTTTGAAATTAACAAGAGGCAGAAAAAGGAAAAATTCATAAATATATGAAGATTAAACAACACACATTTGAAAGATCAGTGGGTCACAGAAGAAATTGCAAGAGAAATCAATAAACATCTCAAGACAAATGAAAATGAAAACACAACATATCAGATGCTATGGGATGCAGCAAAGGCAATGCTGAGAGGGAAATTTATAGCCCTCAATAATTACATTTTAAAAAAGAAAGTGCTAAATTTGAAGATCTAACTGCACACCTGGAGGAAATAGAAAAAGAACAGAAAACTAATCCTAACTCAACCCAAAGGAAAGAAATAGTAAAGATCAGAACAGAAATAAATGAAATCAAGAACAACAACAAAAAAAATTGAGAGAAGCAATAAAACCAAAAGTTGGTTCTTTGAGATCAACAAAATTGACAAACCATTAGCTAGATTGACAAAGAACAAAACAGAGAAGACGCAAATAAATAAAATAAAAAATCAAAATAGGGACATTACTATTGACCCCACAGAAATAAAAGAGATCATAAGTGGATACTATGCACAACTATACACCAAACAATGTAGATGAAATGGAAAAATTCCTAGGAATGTTTGAACAACCTTCACTGACCCTAGAAGAAATAGAAGAACTCAACAAACCAATCACAAGTAAAGAGATTGAAACAGTCATCAACAACTCCCCAAAATAAAAAGCCCAGGACCAGATGGCTTCACAGGTGAGTTCCACCAAGCATTCAATTATTTAATACCAATCTTAATCAAACCTTTCCAAAAAATTGAACAAGAGGGATTGCTACCAAACTCAGTCCATGAAGCCAATATAACTGTAATACCAAAGTTACAGAAAGATATTACAAAAAAAGAAATTCACAAACCTATTTCCCTAATGAATATGGATGCAAAAATATTGCTCATAGAATCCAACAACACATTAAAAGAATTATTCATCATGGTCAAATGGGTTTTATACCAGGCATTCAAATGTGGTTCAACACAATAAAATTAATCAGTGTAATACACCACATTAATAAATGAAAGAAAAAAATCACATGATCCTATTGATTGAAACAGAAAGGCATTGGACAAAATACAGCATCCTTTCTTGAAAAAATACTACAAAAGATAAGAATTGAAGGTAACTTTCTCAACATGATAAAGGCCGTATATGAAAAACTCACACTAACATTGTACTCAATGAAGAAATAATGAAATGTTTACCGTTGAGATCAGGGACAAGATAAGGATACCCACTGTCACCACTGCTATTCAATATAGTGCTGGAGTTTTGAGCTAGAGCAATCAGGCAAGAAAATAAATAAAGGCATCTAAATTGGAAAGGAAGGATGAAAACTTTCACCATTTGCAGATTACATTATCCTATACCTAGAAAGTCCTGAAAAATCTACAACAAAGCTGCTAGAGTTAATAAACAATTTCAGTAGTGTCAGAATACAAGATCAATATGCAAAAATCAGTGGTGTTTCTATATACTACTAATGTGCAATCTGAGGAGGTAGTCAGGAAAAAAAATTTATTTACAATAGTGACTAAAAGAATCAAATATTTAGGAATAAATGTAACCAAAGATGTAAAGCACTGGTATTCAGAAAACTACAATGCATTGCTAAAAGCAATTTTTTAAAAAGACCTAAATAATTGGAAGAACATTCCATGCTCATGGATTGGAAGACAATATCATTAATATGTCATTTCTACCCAAATTGATATACAAATTCATTGCAACCCTGATAAAATTTCCACCGGCATTTTTTTTTAAATGGAAAACACAATTATCAAATTATTGGAATGGTAAGAGGCCCTGAATAGCCAGAAACATCTTATAAAGTAAAAGCCAAGTTGAATGGCTCTCACTTCCACACTTTAAATCACATGACCTAGCTACAGTGGTAAAAACAGCATAATACTGGCATAAAGATAGACACATAGACCAATGGAACCAAATTGATGATTCAGAAAGAGACCTTCACATCTATGGTCAAGTGATTATTGACAAGCCTGTCAAACCCACTCTGCTGGGGCAGAACAGTCTATTAAAAAAATGGTGCTGGGAGAACTGGATATCCATATCCAAAAGAAAGAAAGAGGGCTCCTATCTCACACTTTACTAACACAAAATGGATCAAAGACCTAAATATAAAAGCTAGAACCATAAAGCTCCTAGAAGAAAATGTAGGAAAACATCTTCAAGACCTGGTAGTGGGTGATGCTTTCTTAAACCTTACATGGAAAGCATGAGCAATGAAAGAAAATATGGATAAATAGGACCTCCTCAAACTTAAACTCTTTTCTGATTCAAGTACTTCATCAAGAAGGTGAAAAGGAAGCCCACTCAATAGGAGAAAATATTTGGAAACCACATATCCGATAAGGGTTTGATTTCCATTCTATATAAAGAGAACATACCACTCAGCAATAAAAGAGCAAGCAATCCAATTTAAAAATGGACAAAAGACTTAAATAGACAATTTTCCAGAGAGAAATACAAATGGCCAAAGAGCATGTGAAAAAATGTTCAATATCACTAGCTATTAAGGAAATGCAAATCAAAACAACAATGAGATATCATCTCATGCTGCATAGAATGGCCATTATTTAAAAAGGAAAGAAAGAAAGAAAAGAAAACAATAAGTGCTGGAGAGGATGTGGCAAATTGGAAAGAGTGATGCGAACATACATTTTACTGTGGTATTCATAGCGGCATTGTTCACAATTGCCAAAAGATGGAAACAACCCAAGTATCCATCAACCAATGAATGGATAGTCAAAATGTGTTATGTACATAATGATGGAATACTCTGCTGAAAAAAGAAATGAAATTGGGACACATATGATGAATCTTGAAGACATTATGCTAAGTAAAATAATCCAGACACAAAAGGACAAATATTGCATGGTCTCACTAATATAAACTAAATACGAAGGATAAATGCATGAAGTTAAAACCTAGAGTATAGATTATTAGGGGATAAGAGGAGTGCTGAGAAGAAGTGCTGATGCTTAATGTATGTAGATGTTTTTAATTAACTTGACTGTAAAAGTGTGGAAATGAATAGCGTTGATGGTAATACATTTTAGTGAGTAGCAGCTGGTTTATAAATTGTGCCTGAAAAGGGTAGTCTAGGGATGTAAATGTCAATTGAAAGAAAGCTAGAGAATAATCTAGGGACTGAGTAGCACAGTGAACCGAGGGATGGATGGGAGAAACAAATGCATGAATGTCCTTCTGTGAACTAGAATGGATGTACATCCACTGCAGGGTGGTGGGAATATGGAGAAGCATGGGAAAAACACAATTCATGTAACATCAAGAGTATCATTAACAGCAGTACTGTAATATTTTTGCATCAATGCCAAAGATGTACTGTGTTATTAATAGGTGTGGAATAAATATGCCAAATGTATGTTATGGACCATAATTAGTGGTAATAGTCTGATGATATTATCTCATAATCTGTAACAAATATTCCACAACCCTGTGGTGTGTTGGTGAAGGATTGTTGTATGGGAATTCTACAATTGCGCATGATTTTGTAAGTCCCCAACTTCTTTAATAAAAATATATTTAAAAAACAAACACCAAACAACAAAAAAATCAAGGTAACCAGAGCCGAAAAAGAAAAAAAAAGAAAAGAAAAAAATTAGGAGATTCCCATATACCCCCCTCCTCTCATATTTTCCCCTATTAATAACATCTTTCATTAGTGTTGTACATTTGTTGCACTTGAAAAACAAATATTGAAGTATTGCTACTAACCATTGTCTATAGTTTACATTATGGCTTGCAGTTTGCACTGCATAATTTTATAGGCTTTGCCAAATGTAAAATGGCCTGTATCCTTCATTGTAATATCATGCAGAACAATTCCAATGTCTCCAAATGCCCTATCTTACACCTATTCTTCCCTCTCCCTTCCCGCGGAACCTCTGGTGACCATTGTCTTTATATCAACATTGCAAGTTCTTTCATTATTAGAATAATAATGTCTACATTGGTCCAGAGTTGCATTCCCCCTTATGTTGGTTCATTCCTAAATCTTGAAAATTTGGGGATGGTGATGCCCATACTGCTTTGAATTAGGAAGGAACTTAGATCCCATAGGGCAGATGGATGGAACTCTCTTGCTTGCAGTTATAGAAACTGTAAGTTTTGGGGGGCTGGGTGTTGTCCATCATCCTCTTTTCAGTTGTTCTGGGTAAATCCAATGAATTGGAGAGCAGGTGTTGGCTGCAACTCTGCTGAGATTCAGGGCTCAACCAGCGTATGAACAGACTGAAGATTTAAGTCTCTGGAAGATATATTTAATGGGTATAGTGCTAATTATAGGTACAAATAAAATGGGCGGAAGAACCATGCATAGGAAAATTATAATTGTGTCTAATTCTATTACATTGAGGAGATAGGTTAACATATATTTCAAGGTAAGGGCCACTGATGGGGTGCTAATTTCCTGGGGTTTTCTGTACTGTCTATAGTGTCAATATGTTTCTAGAGCCCTAAGGAGCATCCCTGCTTGAGGCATTGTATATTGTTGGAGTCAGTGAGATCCTCCTGAGACGTGCACAAATGTAACCTCTGGAATGACCTCCTAATTCACTGTGAAATCTCTTAGCCATAAAAGCTCATTTGTATTTAACATTTTCCCCTTTTTATCAAAGACTTTTTTCTAAATGCATTACTAGTTAGTGCTTGGTAGTAATCCTTCCTGCTACGTTCTCAAATAGAGGGGCAAGAATCTCTTGAATACATAGGTAATGCCTAATAAAAGAAAACAGACTATTATGTCAAGCCCTCAATATTAATGTATGTAATTATGAATCTTATTCTTGAAAAATTTAATCTTAGTGGTTATGATAGGTTCCAAGGGGAGGAGGAGGGAGGCATAGGTGGAACATAGGGCATTTTTAGAATCCAATTATATTTAAATTCTGATAAAAAATTGAAGAAGAGAGAACACTTTCCAACTCAGTCTATGAAGGCACTATTCTGATAATAAAGCCATACAAAGACATTACAAGATAAATTATAGGATAATATCACTCGTGCACATAGATGCCAACATTCTAAATAAAATTTTTTAAAAATTATATGCAATATTACACACAATACACAATAATACACACACACACACATAATACAATACAATGAATCATGACCAAATGTAGTTTATCCAAGAAATGGAAAGTTGATAACTTACCTTCTTAAAAATCAAAAACTAAAATAGATAATCATGTCAATAGGTGCAGAAGAAAATTTCAACACAACTCACCATCCATTCTTGATATTGTAAGCAGATTCAGATTAGAAGGGATTTTCTTGTAACTGATAAAGAACATCTATGAAAAACTACTAACAATATGTTTGTTAAAATATTGACTGCTATTCCCTAAGATCAGAAAAGTTCAAGGATGTCCATTCTTGCCACTTCTATTCATTTTTGTACTGGATGCTCTAAATTTGAAATCAGTCAGAGAAAAGAAATAAAAAGAACCCAAATTGGAAGTAAAGAAGTAAAACTCGTTGTTTTGCAGACAGCATAACTGTCTATTTAGAAAATATAATGAAATTTTACCAAGCTGCTAGAAATAAGTTTAACAAGATTGAAAATAACAAGATCAACATACAAACATAAATTGTATTTTTACATAATATCAATGAACAATTGGAAATATCTACTTAATACCATTTAGAATAGTATCAAACTGTAAGTATTAATATGACAAATGTTGTTAAAGACCTGCACACTGAAAACTGTAAGATACTATGGAAAAAACTAAAGAAAATCTAAATAATTGGAGAGATAGAACACATACATGTGTTGGAAGAGTACATATCATCAAGATGCCAAATCTCCCAAATGATCTATATATTCAAGACAATCCCAAACATAATCCAATCAGCCATTTTGTGGGAATAGAAAAACTGATTCTAAATTCATAGGAAAGTAAAAAGGACCTGGAATAAATAAAAACAATCTTTAAAAAGAGAAAGAAAGTTGGAAAATAGCAGTACTTATTTTAAAGATTATTATAAACCTGCAGTAATGAAAACAGTTTTGTAATGGAGAAAGGGTAGAAAAATAAATCAATGAAACAGAATAGAGAATCCACGAATAAATCAATGGATATAAGGCCAACCAATTTTTCATAAAGGTGCAAAAGAAATATGGTAGAGAATGAATATGCATAAAACTAAATTTGATGCATTCTCATACCTTATTCAAAATTAATTAAAATGGGTATAATCTAAATATTAATTAAAGATTATAAAACCTCTAGTAAAAATAGAGGAGAAAACCTTTGTGATCTTGGCTTTGTCAAAAATTTCTTAAAGATGACATCAAAGTATGATCTATCAAAGAACAAAAAAGTTTGCTTCACCAAAATTAAAAACTTTAGCTCTTTAAAAATCATTGCTAAAAGAATGAGAATATAAGCCATTCATTGGTAGAAAATATTTGCAAATTTTATATTTCTTAAAGAAATTATATCCAGACTATATAAAGAATATACATGAAGTGGCATTCAACATCATTAGTCAATTAAGACACTAAGCAACAAGTGTTGCTACAGAAGTGAATGAACTAGGACTCTCATAGACTGCTGATGGGAATGTAGAACAGTATGACCATTTTGGAAAATATTTTGACAGCTTCTTTTATTATTATTTTCATTAATAGAGAAATTGTCGGTTTACAGAAAAGTTACGCATAAAATACAGAATTCCCTTATTCTACTCTATTGTTAACACCTTGCTTTGGTGTGGAACATTTGTTACAATTTAGCAAAGCACATTTTTATAATTATATTATTAACTATAGTGCATGGTTTAATTTAAGGTTCACTGTGTAGTTTAGTTCCATATTTTTTTAAAAATTATTTTATTGCCATATATGCAATCTAACATTTCACCTTTTAACCACATTCAGATATATATGTAAGTGCTGTTAATGACATTCACAATGTTGTGCTACCATCACCACCATCCATTACCAAAGCATTTCTATCCTCCCAACTAGGAACCTTGTACCTTTTAAGCCTTACTTTCCCATTCCTTATCCCCACCCTGGCTCCTGGTAACTTAAAGTCTAGATTCTGACACTATGAATTTGCTT
The DNA here is from genome assembly GCA_026826555.1 of Tolypeutes matacus. NCBI lineage: Eukaryota > Metazoa > Chordata > Mammalia > Cingulata > Chlamyphoridae > Tolypeutes > Tolypeutes matacus. The sequence goes on from JAKSZT010053791.1 coordinate 14,100,459, forward strand.
ACTCTAATTACTTCAAATCAGTGAGATCATACAAAATTTGTCCTTTTCTGTCAGCTTATTTTACTCAACACGTCTTCAAGGTTCATCCATGTTGTCACGTATATCAGAATTTCATTCCATTTTATGGCTGTGTAATATTCCACTGTATGTACATACCACATTTCATTTATCCATTCATCAGTTTGTGGACACTTGGGTTTTGTCCATCCTTTGGCAATTGTGAATAATCATGTTATGAACATCCAATGTGCAAATATCTGTTTCAATTTTGGGGGTATATACTAAGAAGTAGGATTTCTGGGCCATATGATAGTTGTATACTTAGATTTCTGATGAACTGCCTGTCTTTCACAGGGGGTGCACCATTTTACCTTGTGTTCAGCGATGAATGAATGTAGCAATTACTCTGCATCCTCTCCAACACTTGTTATTTTCCATTTTTTTAAAATAGTGGCCATTCTAATGGGTGTGAAATGGCATCTCATTTGTTGTTTTGATTTGCATTTCACTGATGGCTAAGGATGTTGAGCATCTTTTCGCATGGTTTTAGATTTTTTACCCTTCCAAATAAATTTCATGATTGGTCTTTCCATTATGCTAAGAATGTTGTTGGAATTTTGATTAGAATTGCTTTGAATCTATAAATTGCTTTGGGTGGGATTGACATCTTAGTGATATTTAGTCTTCCAAGCCATGAACATTGAATATCCTTCCATTTATTTAGGTCTTTTATTTCTTTTAGTAATGTTTTTTAGTTTTCTGTGTACATGTCCTTTAAATCTTTGGGTAGATTTATTTGATATATTTGATTCTTTAACTTGCTATTGTGAATGAAAAATTTTTCTGATTTCTTATTTGGATTGTTCATTGCTCATGTATATAAACATTACTAATTTATGTGTATTGATCTTGTACCCTGCCCTATTGTTGAATTCATGTATTAGGTCTATGAGTTTTGTGGTGAAAATAGTGATGACTGTGGGAATCCTTGTCTTGTTCCTAATCTTAGAGGGAAAGCTTTCAATCTTTTACCACTGAGTAGGATGTTAATTGTGGACTTTTCATATATGCCCTTTATGATGTTGAGAAAGTTTCCTTCTATTCCTAGTTTTCTAAGTGTTTTTCTCAAGAAAGGGTGCTGGATTTTGTCAAAAGCCTTTTCTTCACCAATTGAAGTGATCATGTATTTTTCCTTTCACTCAGTTAATATGAGCCTTACATTAATTGATTTTCATATGTTAAACTAACTTTGTATACCAGAGATAAATCCCACTTGATGTATAATTCTTTCAAAATGCTGTTGGATGTAGTATGCTATTATTTTTTTGAGGAGTCTATATTCATAAAAACATATTGGTCTCTAATTTTCTTTTCTTCTGCTACCTTTTTCTGGCTTTTGTATTTGGGTTATTTGGGCCTCATAGAATAAATTAGTGTGTTCTCTCTGCTCTTCAAATTTGAGAAAATTTTGAGCAGAATTGAAGTTAATTATTCTTGGAATATTTGCTAGAATTCTCCTGTGAAGCTTCTGGTCCTAGATTTTCTTTGTTTGGAGGTTTCTGATTACTGATTCAATATCTTTGCTAGTAGTTGACTTTTTGAGATCTATTTTTTCTTGAGTCTGTGTAGGCAGTTGGTGTGTTTCTAAGAATATGTTCATTTGACTTAACATAAGTAATTTATTTATGTATAGTTGTTAAAGTTGTTCATAGTACACTCGTATAGTCTTTTTTTAAAAATTTCAGTGAGATTCATAGTAATTAATGTTCCCCTTTTCATTTCTAATTTTCCTTATTTGTATCCTCTTTTTTCCTTTGGCATTCTGACTAAACATTTGGTGATTTTATTTATCCTTTCAAAAAACCAGCTTTTGGTTTTGTTGATTCTCTCTGTTGTTTTTTGTTGTTGTTATTATTGTTATTCTCTTTCATTTATCTCCACTCCAATTTTTGTTATTTCCTTCTTTCTGCTCACTTTACTTTTAGTTTGCTCCTTCTTTTCTAGTTCTCCCAGTTTTGAGATTAGATCATTGATTGAATTGTTTCTTCTTTCTTTCTTTTTTTTTTTTTTAATTAAGCTTTTTTTTTTTTTACTTGAGTTCAGTTTTTCTAAAGAGGGAATTCAAACACAGAACATAGAGGTTTGGGAAACACACAGAGTCTGCTTGTAAATCTTATGTAAATCTTATCTGCAACCAACCAAGTAGTTGGGAATTTTGATTTTTTTTTTTTTAATTTTTTTTTTATTATGGGTAAAAATCAAAATTCTCACAATACATACATTTGCAAAATGATATATAAATATATATGCATATATGTGTATTTGCTTACAAAAATTTTTTATATATATATATACACATATATTTTAAGAGGTGCTTAGATTACCCAAAATATTACATGGAACCCACTGGGATTCCCATGTTGCCCACCTCCCACACCTCCCACCACATCCCACACAAACATCTCCCACAGTGTGGCCCACCTTAATGTAAGCATATGAGCCATAAATTTGCCTGTCAGCATTTATTTTGTTGCATCCATAAGTTTTTGGTATGTTGTATTTTCATTTTCATTACCTCAAGATATTTCTTAATTTATCTTGTGATTGCCTCTTTAACCAATTGATGTTTAATTTCCAAATATTTGTGAGTTTACCATTTCTCCCACTGGTATTTTTCATTTTTTTAAAGACACTTACATTATACAAATGTTATACAAAAAATATAGGGATTTTCATATGTTCTGCTCCTCACAACTCTGACACCCTCTCACATAAACAACATCCTTTATTAGTGTGGCACATTCATTGCAATTGATAAACACATCCTGGGACATTGCCATTGAGCATGGACCAATTCTATAGACTATGGGAAGAAAAATAATGGCATATACCTGTTATTGCAGTGCTATTCAGGACGATTCCCATGTCCCAAAAAAGCTCCTGCATTACACCATTCTTTCCCTCTCCCTGCCCTCCAGGCCTCCAGTGACCACTGCATCCATATCAATGCTGTAATTTCTTCTATTGCTAGAATCACAAATCTACTGTGGAATACCAGTAAGTCCACTCTAGTCCATAGTTCATTCCACTATTCTGAGAATTCTGGGATGGTGATGTCCACTCCACCTCTAATTGAGAGGTGGCTTTGATCCCATACAGCTGATGGATGGGACTCTCTTGTTTGCAGTTGTAGTCTCTCTCATTTCCTTGGTATGGTGGTTATCAATCCTCACCTCCTTGTTAGTTGTCCTGGGTGAGTCCAATGAGCTGGAGAGTAGGTATTGCAACTCTGCTGAGGCTCAGGGCCCAGTTGGCAGATGGACAGCCTAAAGATTCAAGTATCTTGGACATTTACTTACCAATTCCAGCACAAAGTATAGCTTTAAATAGAAGGGACAGATGAGCCATGTGTAGGGAAGCCATAACTTAGTCCAACTCTGTCACTCTCAGGAGCACAAACTCCAAAGTAAGGCTCACTGGCAAGGCACCAAACTCTGGAGCTATCTGCCCTGACCATAGGACCTGGGTGTCTCCAGAGCACTCAGAAGCCCCATTATTTGGGGTAGTATACATTTTTGTAGCCTATGAAATCCTGCTGAGATGTGCATAAGTGTTACCTCTGGGATGACCTCCTAAATCATTTTGAAGTCTCTTAGCCATATAAACTCATTAGTCCCTTTTATTCAAGGTCTTTTTCCAGTTGCATTGCTAGTTGGTGCTTGGTAGTAATCTCATGATGCCAGGGAGGCTCATCCCCTGGAGTCATGTCCCATGCTGGGGGAAAGGTAATGCATTTATATGCTGAGCTTGGCTTAGAGAGAGGACTCATTTGAGCAACAAGGAGGCTCTCAGGAGGCAACTTTTAGGCAACCTACAACACTAGGCTAAGTTTCCATTTCAAGAGCAAAGGCTCACAAGCATAGTCATCAATATCAAGGGCCCATCAATGGACCACCCTCCTTTGCCAGTTATTGCCTCTGCACTTGGGAGACAGCGGCTGCTACATTATAGAATGTGACAGAGATTTATAGGATGGGAATTCAATATTCTCTCAGTTATTGTGTGAATCTCCACCCACTGTGACAAAACCCCATGAACATTTGAATACATTTTTATACCTTATATGTATGTCCAGGTGAACTTCCTCCCATGTATACCCCATCACTGACTCCCCACACCAATGATCCTCCCCTGCCCTAGTTGTGACCCTTTGTGATCTAAAACTTCTTCAAAAATGAAGCCAATAAAATAGCCAAATACAATTAATAGGAAAATGAAATAATAAAGGTAGGTTTAAATATAAGAAATAAAATACATAAAAATTTAATGAAAACTAAAAATAAAATAAAATTTAAGAATTGGGATATTAAAATATAATGAAAAATATTTAAAATTTTTTTTGACATTTTGCCTTTCATCACTGTAATATCTGAAATTTTCTTCCAATTATTCCCCAGTGTCTTACTTTTTTTCATTTCCTTTTCAAAAAAGTTTTAGGTCATAATAAAGTTAAAAACAGAATGCAGGGGACTCCCATATACCCAATATCCTCCCCCATTTCTCCTTTCCCATATTAATACCTTTATATATGAATGGTACATTTGTTACAACTGATACACAAATAGTGAAACATAGCTACTAACCATGGTCAATGTTTTACCTTATGATTTACATTTTAGACCGTATACTTTTATAAATTTTGATGATATTTAACATGGCCTGTGGCCATCATTGCAAGATCATGTAGAACACTTCCATTACCCACTAAATACCCCCTGTTCCATCTATTCAAGTGCTCCTTCCCCCTCCCCTTGGGGACCACAGTGACCACCCAGCTTCACTCCTTGGGTGACAAGATTCATAGTTATTTGCAACAACACTGAGGTCTTGACACACTGATTTGCCCTCTCTTATTAGGAACCACCCATGCTCCCAGAAGTATCCCATCAGCCTGTGTGAGGACATTTCAGTCCTCCCCAGGATAAGAGTCCAGCTTCTTCCCACTCATTATGTGGGTCTCCACCCACTGATACAACACACTATGACAAAACTATAACTTCCACACTCTGTAGAAGCCTGCTCCAGGTGTGCCCTGTTCTGAATGCTCCCCCATCCAACAGCCTAAACCATAAACTCTTCCTTGTCATATTGCCATAAGAGCATTCCCAATTTTGTACTTTCAACTACATACCCACAAATCCCCAGTGTCCACCTGTTCCTTCCCCCAATCCTTCCCCCAGTTCCATGTACCATCCAACCCACCCTCCCCACACTACCCACCTGTCAAACCTGCACTGCCCAACCCAATGTTATCACTACCCTCCAGTCATATCCCTTCAATGTGCAACTAACAATGGCTCACAACATTTTTCTCCCTTTTTATTTCCTGTAAACCTATCTTCCAGACAATAGCTCTTCGAGTCTGCTCAATTTTGTTATTCATATCATTGAGGTCATGTAATATTTGCCCTTTGATGCCTGGCTTGCTTCACTCAACATAAGGTCCTCAAGATTCATCCATGTTATCCCGTATGTTAGCACTGCATTCCTTCTTACAGTCGAGTAATATTCCATTGTATGTATGTATGTACCACATTTTCTTTATCCATTCATCTTTTGATGGGCCTTTGGATTGATTCCACTTTTTGGCAATAGTGAATAATGCTGCTACTAACATTGGTGTGCATATATCTGTTCTTGTCCTTGTTTGCAATTCTTCTGGGTATATGCACAGCAGTGGAATTGCTGGATCATATGGCAGTTTTATAGTTAGTTTTTTGAGGAACTACCAAACTATCCTCCACAATGGCTGGACCATTCAACATTCCCACTAGCAGTGGATGAGGGATCACATTCTTCCACATCCTCTCCAACACTTGTGGTCCTCTTTTTTTTTAATAGCTGCTAGTCTAATAGGTGTAAGATGATATCTCATTGTACTTTTCATTTGCATTTCCCTAATAGCTAGTGATATTGAGCATCTTTTCGTGTGCTTTTTAGCCATTTGTATTTCTTCCTTGGAGAAGTGTCTTTTCAAGTCATTTGCCCATTTTTTAAATGGATTGTTGTTTTTTTTTTTTTTATTTTCAAGGTGTAGGATTTTTTATATATGCTAGATATTGGGCTCCTATCAAATAATATGGTTGCCAAATATTTTCTCCCATTAGGTAGGCTGCCTTTTAACTTTCTTGATAACCTCTTTTGAGGTGCAAAAGTTTTTAATTTTGAGGAGATCCTATTTATCTATTTTATCTTTTGCTGCTCATGCTTTGGGTGTGAAGTTCATGAAACCATTTCCTATTACAAGGTCGTGTAGATGCTTTCCTACATTATCTTCCAAGGTCTATATGGTCTTGGCTCTTATATTTAGATCTTTGATCCATCTTGAGTTGAGTTTTCTATAAGGTGTGAGATGGTGTTCTTTTCTCATTCTTTTGGATATGGATACCCAGTTCTCCAAGCACCATTTGTTGAAGAGGCCATTCTCTTCCAGTTGGTTGAGTGTGGTGGTCTTGTTGAATATCAGGTGACTGTATATGCGAGGATCTATATCAGAACTCTCAATTCGGTTCCCTTGTTTATCCTTGTGCCAATACCATACAGTTTTGAACACTGTAGCTTGGTAGTATGCTTTAAAGCCAGGTAGTGTGATTCCTCTGATTTCATTTTTCTTTCTCACATGTCTTTGGCTATTTGAGGTCTCTTGCCCTTCCAAATAAATTTTGTATTTACTTTTTCCAATTCAGTAAAAAAAATGATGTGTTGATTTTTTAATTGGGATTGCATTAAATTTGTAGATTAGTTTTCATAGACTAGACATCTTAATGATCTTAAGATGTTCTTATCTATGAACAGGGGATATTCTTCCATTTATTTAAGTCTTCTTTGATTTCCTTTAACAGTGTTGTGTAGTTTTCTGTGAATAAATCATTTACATCTTTAGTTAAATTTATTCCTATGTATTTCATTCTTTTAGTTACTATTGCAAATGTTATTTTTTTCTTGATTTCCTCCTCAAATTGCTCGTTATAGGTGTACAGAAATGCTTCTGATTTTTGTGCATTGATCTTATAACCTGCAACTTTACTGAACTCAATTATAAGTTCTAGAAACTTTGTTGGAGATTTCTCAGTGTTTTCTATATATAAGATCATGTCATCTGCACATAGTGAAATTTTACTTCTTCCTTTCCAATTCGGATGCCTTTTACATCTTTTTCTTGTCTCAGTGCTCAAGCAAGTACTTCTAACACAATGTTAAATAGGAAAGGTGATAGTGGACATCCTTGTCTTGTTCCCAATCTTAGAGGGAAAGTGTCTAGAATTTCACCATTGAATATGATATTAGCTTCGGGTTTTTCATATATACCCTTTATCATGTTCAGTAAATTTCCTTCTATTCCTATTTTTTGCAGTATTTTTATCAGGAAAGGGTGCTGTATTTTGTCAAATGCTTTTTCTGCATTTATAGAGATGATCATGTGATTTTTTTTTCTTTCGATCTCTTTATGTGGTATATTACATTGATTGATTTTCTTATGTTGAACAATCCTTGCATACCCAGGATGAAATCCACTTGGTCATGGTGTATAATTTGTTTAATGTGTTGTTGAATACAATTAGCAAGTATTTTGTTGAAGATTTTAGCATCTAGGTTCATTCAAGAGATTGGTCTGTAATTTTCCCTCCTTGGGGCATCTTTCTTTGGCTTTGGTATTAGAGTAATGTTGGCATCATAGAATGAGTTAGGCAATGTTCCTTTTAATTCTATTTTTTGGAAAAGTTTAAGCAGGATTGGTGTTAATTCTTTCTGGAATGTTTGGTAGAAGTCACCTGTGAAGCTGTCTCATCCTGGGCTCTTCTTAGTTTGGAGGTTTTTGATGACTGATTCTAAATCCTTACTTGTGATTAGTCTGTTGAGTTCATCAATTTCTTCTTTCATCAATGTAGGCTGCTTCTGAGTGTCTAGGAATTTGTGCATTTCCTCTAAATTATCTTTCTTTTTGGCATATAATTTTTCAAAGTATCCTCTTATGGTATTCTTTATTTCTATGTGGTCATTGATGATATCCCTTCCTCATTTCTGGTTTCATATATTTGCATCTTTTCCCTTTTTTTTTCTTTGTTAGTCCTGCTAAGGGTTTTTCAATTTTATTGATCTTCTCAAAGAACCAGCTTTTGGATTTATTTTTTCTAGTGCTTTCTTATTTTCTATTTCATTTAGTTCTGCTCTAATCTTTGGTAAATCTTTCTTTCTACTTCCTTTGGGGTTAGTTTGTTGTTCTTTTTTTAGTTCCTCCAAGTGTGCACTTATATCTTTGATTTTAGCTCTTTCTTCTTTTTTGATATATGCATTTATGGCTGTGAATTTCCCTCTCAGTACAGCTTTTGCTATATCCCATATGTTTTGATATGTTATATTGACATTTTTTTTTCATTTCAAGGTAGTTACTAATTTCTTTTGAGATTTCTTCCTTGACCCACTGATTGTCTAAAAGTGTTTTGTTTAACTTCCATATCTTTGTGCCTAATCTGGTTCTCTGGCCCTTACTGATTTCCATCTTCATTCAATTATCATCAGAGAAATTACTTTGTATAATTTCAAACTTTCTGAATTCATTGAGCATTTTTCTGTGGCTGGCATGTAGTTTATCTTGGAGAATGATCCATGTGTGCACTCAAAAAGAATGTATATCCCTCTGTATTTGGGTGTAGTGTTCTGTATATGACTATTAGGTCCAGATCCTCTAATGTATGCACGGTCTTTCTTTCTTTATTGACTCTCTGTCAAGATGTTATGTCTAATGGTGATAATGGTGTATAAAAGTCCATCACTATAATTGTAGAGACATCTATTTCTCCATTTAGTTTTTTCAGTGTTTGCCCCATGTATTTTGAGGCACCCCAGTTAGGTGCATAAAAGTTTATGATGAGTGTTCTTTCTTCTTGAAATATTACCCTCTTTTACTAATATATAGTATCTGCCTTTGTCTCTTACAATAGTTTTGCATTTAAAGTCTATTTTGTCTGATATTAGTTGAGCTACTGCTGCCCTTTTTTGGTTATTGTTTGCTTTTAAGATTTTTTTCCAGCCATTCACTTTCAGCCTCCTTGTGTCCCTGGGTCTAAGGTGGGTTTCTTGTAGACAAGATACAGATGTGTCATACTTCCTTATCGATTCTGCCAATCTGTGTCTCTTGACTGGTGAGTTTAATCCATTAACATTCAGTGTTATTACTCTCAAGGAATTACTTAAATTAGCCATATTTTCTTTGGGTTTATGTATGTTATAAGTTGTTTTTAGTTCCCTTCTTGCCTTTTTAGTTGTTCTTACACTCTCCTCCAACTGTCTCTCTCTCCTGTTTTTTCCTTTCAACAAGCAGGACTCCCTTTAGTATTTCTTGAAGGGCAGGTTTCTTATTGGCATAATCTCTTAATTTCTGTTTATCTGTGAATATTTTGAACTCTCCATCATTTTTCAATGCCGCCTTTTCTGGATAGAGAATTCTAGGCTGAAAGTTTTTTTTTTTTTCTTTTAGTTCCTTAACTATGTCATTCCATTGCCTTCTTTTTTTTTTTTTTTTATTGTGGGTAAAAATAAAAATTTTCACAATACATACCAACATTTGCAAAATGATTTGTAAATATATATGCATATATATGCATTTGCTTACAAAAATGTTATTTATATATATATATATAAATATATTTTAAGAGGTGCTTAGATTACCCAAGATATTACACAGAACCCGCCTCCATGGTTTCATGTGAGAAATCAGCACTTAATCTTATTGAGTTTTCTTTGTATATGATGGTTCTCTTTTCTCTTGCTGCTTTCAGTATTTTCTCTTTTTCTTGAGCATTGCAGTTTGACAAGTATTTGTCTTAGAATAGGCCCATTGGGATTTATAATGTTTGCACTGCTCTGTACTTCCTGGACATATACATCCATCTCCCTCAGTAGGGCTGGGAAGTTGTCAGCCATTGTTTCCTCCAACACTCCTTCTGCTCCCTTTCCCTTCTTTTCTCCCTCTGGGATGCTTATAATGCATATGTTTGTGCATTTTGTGTTGTTGTTCAAATCCCTAAGTCCCTGCTGCATTTTTTCTATCTTTTCATCTATCTGTTCTACCATCTGTTTAATTTCAGATATACTGTCTTCCACATCGCTAATTCTTTCCTCTGCATTTTCAAATATGCTCTTAGGTGCTTCCAGTGTATTTTTGATTTCTTGGATTGTGCCATTCATCAGCATCATATCCGTTATCTTTTTATGTATGTTTGTAATTTCTTCAGTATGTTCTCCCAGAGTTTTCTTAACTGCCTTGATCTCTTCCTTCACTTCATTCAGTTGGTCCATAATATTTGTTTGGATGCCTTTGATTAGTTGTTCAATGTTCTGCATCTCTTCCTAGGTTTTTAGTTTGTTCATTGAACTGGCCCATATCTTCCTGTTTCTTAGTATGGTTTGTAATTTTTTGTTGCTCCCTGGTCATCTTTTTATCTTGATGGGTTTATTCAATTGATGATCTTCTCTCCCTATTCTAGGGTTTTATTTAGTTGCTGTTTTTGTGTGTGTGTTTTGTCTTTGACACTTTATTCCTCTTATTCTATTTCCCTGCTGTTGTCTATATTCCCTTGAAGGACAAATATTAAGGCCAGAGAAAGTGAAAGAGGTAAGAAAAAAAATGATAGTAGTAGTAATAATAATAAAAGTTAAAAAAGGAAACCTATAAGACCTTGGAAAATGAATATTTAACTCATATAAGCAATGTAGAGTAATAGGAATAAAAAAGTGGAGTACCAACAATGAAATGGGAAACCGAATAGAGAAAAATATATACAATGAATTAAAAGGCCAGATTGATAAGGAGAAAGGAAAAGAGAAAAGACAAAAATAAAAAAGTTAATAAAAGAAAGGAAACAGAATAGACAAGATAGAAATAAAAACCAGAAAAATTGAGGACTGAACAAAGAGAGGTGGAATGTAAGAACAACAACAGAAAGTGGACGATGGAAAGATGGAGGAAGGAAAAAGGCAGAGAGTAGGTAGACAAAATCAGTATACACAGAAAGGGGAAATCAAGGAAAAGGAAACCAAACAAACAAGCATCAAGCCAGTAGCACTTAATTAAGAAAAAAGAAAAAAAAAATGGTGGGGGGGTGGGAGAAAGAGGAAAGAAAAACAAAAACACACACAAAAAAACAAACACACAAGCAAGCAGTCAAATACAAACTAAGGAAAAACAGCCTTCTTTCTTAGGCCTCTGAGGAACTTCTCAGGCTCCCAGTGTTCATCAATCAATTACTCTGCAGCCTGCCCTCTGCAGGTTTTGAAATGGGTTTTATTGAGTAAACTAAATTAATTTTTTTTAAGTAATCTTTTTTTAGGAAAAATAAAAGACCCAAGAAAAGCTAATACAAAAATAATGTCTATGCTCTCCCTGTCCTAAAGAGTCACCTGGATGTTTGATATCCTGGTGGATCACTGCTCTAAGAGGAGCCAGGAATTGAACTAGAGTCCTTGTATATTGAAGGTGGAATCTCCTCCATGAGCTAAACTTTCTCCTTGGGGCTGTTAGCTCTTCAGAAATTATCCAGTCACTTTCCTTCAGGCAATTTTGACTCTTTGCAGTTGGGTAGATTCCTGCTGATTAGGAGTCTGTCTGTCTCTGCCCCCTTTCTATTCTTATGGCTTTCTCTCCCAGGGTGGCAGGATGCAATAGCTTCTGTGAGCAGATAACCCCTCACCTCTCCTGGTCTGGTTGAATTCCCTTCTGAAGTTCAAATGGGACCCTGACAACTGAACTCACTGCAGAAAAATGGCTCTCAACCCTCTTCCACACCACCCTCCTCTCCCAGGGGACCCTAAATAGGTTCTTGGAAGCTAATTAAGTGCTTCCTAGTGCCCGCCTCCCTTAGAGGAGTGAAAATTTTAAGTTTTCAGCACAGGACTAGTCAATTGCCTGATTCTGCCCTCTTCCAGGCCAAGTTTCTCTATCCCAGGGCATTAGGTAAATCAGCCTTCCTCAGCAGGTTTGCCTCTTCCCTCTTCCTGGTGCCACCTCAAGGCAGCCGGTATGCTCCCTAAAGCTCAAAGGAGATCCAGGCAACTAAACCCACAGAAAGGAAACCCCTCTCCACCCCTCACCAGAACTGTCACACTCTCAGAGAATGCTTCCTCCTGCTGGGTGACCAGCAGGAGTCGGAGCTCACAGCAGCTTCCTGTCCTGAGGGAAAAAAGTGTCATAGCATATAAACTTCTGCAGTTGTTTTCTTTTACACTTTAAGTATTTCAACCCACTGCCTTCTTGCTTCCATGGTTTCTGATGAGAAATTGGCACTCAATCTTATTGGGACTATCTTGTACATAAACATTTCTTTTCTCTTGCAGATTTCAGAATTTTGCTCCTGTCCTCTGCATTCAATAGCATGAACAATATATTGCAGTGTGTGTTTTTCTTCATTTTTATCTGTTTGATGTTCTCTGGGCTTCTTGGATGTGTCTATTCCTATCTTTTGCCAAGTTTGGGAAGTTCTCTGTCTTTATTTCTTTGAATATTCCTTCTGCCCAGTTCTTTCTTTCTGGGACTCCCATAATGCATATATTAGTGTGTTTTATGGTGTCCCAGAAGTGTCTTAGGTTATTTTCTCTTTTTATAATTCTTTTTTTTTTCTTTCTGTTTCTCAGTCTGTCATATTCTAAGAGTCTTGTTTTTGAGTTCACTCATTCTTTCTTCTACCAGTTCCCATCTGTTCTTGAAACTCTCTTGGACATTTTATTTTTTTTCATTTCAGTTATTGTGGTCTTCAACTCCAAAAGTTCTGTTTGGTTCCTTTTTAAAATTTCTATATTTTATTAAGATTCTTATATTGCTCATTCATTGTTTTCCTGATATCTTTAGCTCCTTCTCTGTATTTTTCTTCATCTCCTTAATATCTTTTAGACCATTTTTTTAAAGGTTTTTCTTGGTATGTCCACATCCTGGTCTTCTTCATTGGTGTTTTCTGAATTTTTATCCTGTTCTTTTGGATGGGTCATTTCCTCTTTCTTTGTTTGTCTTATACTCTTTTGTTGCACATGGAACATTTTTATATTTTGAAATGTTTACCTTAGATTTATTACCTGAGACATCTGTTACTTGTTGTTGTAACCAATTGGTGATAAGACAGAGATTTTCTTGAGCTTCATCCTCCTTATTAGGAAAGTCTGCCCAAGGTGAATGTTGTGTAAATAGTTTTACCAGTCTTTCTGGGCCTCATGCTTCTCCCGGTCTCTTGCTTATTTGTTTAGGAGTTCCCTTGTTCATAGGAGTTTACATCTTCCCTCTGTTTCCCAGGAGACAGGCTTCCGTTTCCTGGGTGTTTTAAGCCAGCAAGGCATTGCTCCAGACTGCCTGCCTTTATAGTTTCTTTCAATTTTTTCTTGTCTCATCCTGCCTTTGCCTAGAAGGCATATTCTGGGAAGAGTGGCATGCTGAGGTGTACTTTCCAAGATAATCTTTCCCAATCAAAACAGGGTCAGGGACCCATGAAGAAAGTGTAGACTGACTCTAACATGCCTTTGGGAGTGGATCAGGAAGGGCAGCAAGAGGTATTATTTTATGACATAGTTGTCCTGGCCTACACATAAAGAAAAATGGTTAATTTGGTGGCATGCCTGAACATCTACAAAACCTGGATTTTTCAGCCAACAAACTATTCAATTCCCATTTCTGAAGAAATGAAGGTACCAGTTGTAATCTGAAAACTTTCCTTTGACATATTCTGTTAAGATCAAGAAAATGTCAGTATCAAATATTGCAGAATGGGTGTGAGAGACTTGGAAAAAATTCAAGAGACGACATGAAGAGGTTTTTTACAATGTGATACATTTCTAGCACTCTTGATGGTATGGAGGCAAACAATCTTGTTTTGAAAAGCATAAAAACAACCCTGAGTAGAAATGTAATTCAGAATAGTCAAATTATCAATAAGAAGAAATTTTAAGAAAGCGTTAACCAATTGATTTCTATTATATTTTTTGTTTCACAGGCAAAAGAATGATATATGATAAAAGTTCATATCTAAGAAAATCTCTTTCAAAAGGTATAATCAAAAGTTTTTAATCATAGGAAAGCCTTATGTCATAGCTTAATTAGCAACAATTAATCTTTTAATTTAAGTGTACACAAAACAATGCTGCATCTTACAACCAAAGGTAGTAATACCTTGGAGCAACAGACATAGAAAAGGATGCTATTGGTGGGGCCAAAGAAAGTTCCCAAATGCTTTGCACAACTCAGGAGACATCATATACATTCCATTCTATGTATATGGTGTTTTTGGAGTACCAATCAAGAGACTGTGAAAAGGTGGCAGCCAGAATGAATTAGTTCCAACATTATATTATCTAGAAAGATGTCAATACAAAATATTTAAAATTGAAAACTAAAGAAATAATAATGTAAGCAAAAGATTTAGAAATATGAAGAAACCTACCAGAAAAAAAACTTCTAAAATAATTGACAGGCATAGCTCACAGGCACTATAGAGAAGTGGCAGTTGACCTTTGTTTTTCATTGTAGGACTTGTAGCTATAATTGTTTTTAAACTGAGTGCATGTACTATTTTAATTAATTTTGAAAATGAATAAGTATCATTAAATAATTTAATTGACAATAATGTCTAAAAATAAACACCCATATTCAAGTGGATTAAATCCACATTGATTTTTTTTCCTTTTATGACTTAAGTGAAAACATTTTGGACTGCTCATGAAAAGCTTTCACTGAAAATAATCATTGTAGAAAACATTTATATTTGATATATATATGCTATATAACAGTGTTTTTTTAAAGAATAATATTAAAATGTTTTATTGCTAACATAAAAGATTATTTTAGACCTGAAAAGAACGCAAAACGAATAAAGGTTTCAGCAAAATTATGTGAGAAAGAACAGGGGATGAGAAGGAAGAAAGATCAAGAGGATATAGCAATAGTTGATGAGGGAGAGTTAGGCACAAGGACTAAACGATAGTATTGCTAGGAGAGGGCCAGAGAAGTTTGGAAGGGACAGGATTATGGATTTCCCTATTTTAAAAGCAGAGCATGCTTCAAATGGCCAGCTGTCTCTTACCTATGGTAAGAGAGTTGGAAGATCACTTTTCCTTTCCTGACAAAATTGGAGGCTGTTTGAGTGATTATCTGCCATCTGTAGTCTACAGTGATTCAATTGCTGAAGAGACCTCTAGAAGGGATGAGAAAGAGCTCATTCTCGATGGAAGGTTCAATGTACATTCAGAGGTATATTCAACTGAGCAAGTGCCTGGCTAATCCCCTTTGCACACAGGGACAAGGCTGCCACCAACTCTAATTGATTCTGAAATGAATCTGTATAGAAAATTAGAAGGTTTTGGATTCCCATGTGAGCTTCAATAAAGAGCCAGGATGTAAGCCTGACAGCTGAATGGACTCAGAAATGAAAATCTGATAAGCGGCTTAAAATTGTACTTAAGTCCAGAAATGATTTGAATGTTGTTGTTAATGGCACATTGTATGTTGTCACCTAGTTAATTATCTCTGAAGATGGGTTCTTGCAGAGGAGAAGATATGCCATTCTTCCACAGCTTTTCCTCATCACATATTTATTAACAACCCCCCCCTTCCCAACTATCATTGCTAGGAGGCAAAATGAAAGGATTAGGCCACTGCAGCTCCTCTGTGGCTGTCAGTTCACTCTGCCAGACTTCAAATATGAACTGTTGCATGTACTGTCACCGACATTTCCTTTTACATCTTCATTTGCAAATGAGGAGCTGACATTTGTTAGGCCTTGTATTTGCACACAGTTCCACCACATCAAAAGCAGACACTGTCACTGCTGGCTACTTTGTTTATTTCTTTGCAGATAGTATATGGCCTATTTAGAAATTTTCTTCAGAATTTTTTTTTTAACTAACTGAGATAGATAGTCACAGAGCTACATGTCCTCATATTTTATTCAGGAAGCCGTCTGCAGTTTATGGAGCGTGCACTGCATTTGATAGCTATTTAAAACTGTATTTTTAAAATGGATTTGCACTTTTTTGGTTTGTATTCTTAGGGTTTCTTTTCCCCAGATTAATGTAGGCTCATTTTGTGATTTAAAAGTTCAAGTTTCTTAACCATCAATTTTTAAAAATAATATGAGAATATTTTTCATCAAATTAAATGAATAAAGGGAATAAAAATGTATAATAAATTTTCCAGAGATTGTTGCTAGTTTATTACTGTTTCATCATTTCTAAAGTAACTTGGAAATGTCAACATACTCAAAGGCATTAAGATAATTAATATTATTTGCTTAATTTCTAATTAACTTAAATTCTGTGAGTACAATTTTTAAGAGTTTTATAAAAACAATGAACCAAAATCACTTATTAGAACAATGGCACCAACTTGGGTGGGGAGAAAATGGAGAAAGTATTTCATGATAATTAGTAAATTGAAGATTATGTAAATTAAAAACTTTCATCTTATTTTTATAAGGCTTCCAAAGAAGTATTTGCCAATCACTATTCTCTATAACACACATGTCCCATAAATAACATTTCCTTCACATATTTAACTATCAGCCACAATCCTTTTTCTAATCACCCCAACCCAATACTGTTCTTTGTTACATTTTATGGGACTTAACCCAAGCAAATTTTGGAAATTGCTGTTCTTTGTCTCTAACCTTACTCATAAGGCAATTGTTTACCTGCAAATTAAATACTGTAAATGAGAAGTTTGAGAACATTGTGCAAAGCTACTATTTCATTTATGCCAAAGGTGATAGAAAGAAGTGGCTTTGCTTGTTCAGCAGACTAGGTGGTAAATTTCTAGAAACCAGAGAATGTGTTCATGTGTGTTTGTGTTTTTATCTTAGGATCTCACACCTATCTTTCCTCACAGCTAAATAAATATGAGCTTTTAAGCCAGCAGTCATAAACAGCTTTTAACACAAAGTTAGCCACAATTTGTACAGCATGACCTTCACTCAGGCCACAACTTACTGATTAGGAACCAAAGAGTAAAGTCCGCAATTAACCATCTATAGGCTGGATTTGGGAAATATTAAGGTTTAGGGTGACCATTCTTAATGCAACCCTGTGGTTGTCTCTGGGTCACTTCAACATTTCCCAAAATGGATACAATAAAGTTCTCAGTACCAGGGTAATTAAAAGACTTTCCATGGTCCTTACCATATAGAAACATGGGCACAATAATACCCTATATCAACCACACTATAATTAGTTGCAAGTGCCAATATCTACATTTGCTCTTTTAGTTTTGGTGTATTACATAGGATAAGCCATACTTGACATGTTCATTGAGCCCATCGTCCATGGCGACACACTTTCATAATAATGGGCACATGGATTAGAATACGAAACAGAGAATTTCTATGTTCTGAATAGTGTGTTTCTTGTCTTCAACTTGAGTGATTCATTACTTTTTTGTTACAAAATTTCCTTTTCTTATTCTAATTTGCATGAAACTAAAACTCACATAACTGTCTTTAACAAAGCCCTTCCTCTTCCGTCACAGAAAACAGGGTATTTTTTGGTCAAGCAAAGGGAAGATCCAAAGCAGATGAAGTGTTAAATAATATTTTGAATGCTAGAATGAATAGATTATCTTTTTCCCAGAGAAATCTTAGAAAGGATTGCTAAAAAGTCATTGTAGCAGTTTGGTATTATTTATGAATTCTGAAAATAGGTATTGGATTATCTTTGTAAATAGGTCTGCTCCTCTGGGAATATTAGATTACGTTTGATTCAGAGGTTTTACTTTTACTTGATTAAATAATGATTGGGGCTATGGTTGGGCCACATCAGTAAGATGTTGAAACTACATGGCAGAGAAGAGAGTGGGAGTTTTGAGCTGGAGCCCAGGAAATAAGAACACAGAGGAGCAGAGGACTGAGCCCAGAGAGAATCCAGCCCTGGGGAGAGAGAGACAGTGACAGTCGGCTGATAGTCTGTCTACAACTGGTTTTGTGGAGAGAGCAGGGCAGCTGAGTCCAGAAAGAAACAAGCCAAGGGAAGAGACAAACCCAGGAAGCCTGAACTCTTGGCAGACGTCAGTAGCCATCTTGCTCCAACACATGGTAACAGACTTTGGTGAGGGAAGTAACTTATGCTTTATGGACTGGTAACTGTAAACTTCTACCCCAAATAAATACCCTTTATAAAATCCAACAGACTTCTGGTATATTTTGCATCAGCACCACTTTGGCTGACTAATACAGTCATGTATCCCTTTTGTCAGTCAGGATAGTCTAGCTTATGCTGCTATTATGAGCAACCCCAAATCCTAGTGCTGTTTTAAAGGTAAAGGATTCTTTCTTCCTTATATTATGTGTTCATCAGAAGGTCTGCTGAAGACTGTAGTACACATCTCCTAATTCCAAGTCTCTAAAACAAGATGCAGAATCATTCATTTACACTTGCAGCCTCTACTTGGAAAAACATAAACACTTATGGTCACATGGCTTTGGCCAAAGCAATGGTCACAGCTAACTTCAAAGGATCAAGGAAGTGTAATCTAACAATATGCATAGAATGCAGGAGAATCAGAAATATTTGTTAAACAACCACAACAATCACCATACTTTTATTCCAGGTGTTCAGTACAGGAAGGTGACTATAAGCATAATATCTGGACAACATTATAGAGGATGATCAAGATTAGCAGGGTCATTAATAAGCTAATGGACCATCTACTAAGCACCAAGCAATATACCAAGTCATTTATATACATTATCTAATTTATTCCTCATAGTGTCTTATAAGTTCCTAAAATTTCCCCTATTTTATGAAAAGAAAGCTATAGCTTAAATATGTAAATCAATTGAGAAAAATAATATACTAGTGAGTTCTAAAGTCAGACTTTCAACTCAGGACTATCTGATCTCAAAGTAAAGATGCTTTAACTATTTTATAATATGGCCAGTGTTCTAAATATGAATATTGGATTCAGAAGCATAGAGAAAAACTATGACAAAAGAGTTGAAAGATATAAATAAGGAATAATTAGCATATAAAAATATGTGATTACTTAGATAAATGGGATTATATTGGAGCAGTTTTATTTGTTCTCCATGTAACTTGCATGAGCTAAAAGGACCACGGTATAGTACTAGCAAGAGTGAAAAATAGTGAAATGTTATTCTGTATAAGAATTCATTAGAAGGTCACTTAACTTCTTTGTGCCTTAATTCCCTTATCTCTTAATTGTGATGATGATAGTACACAACTTAAAGGTTGTCATATGACCTAATTCTGGTAATTTAAAGTGGTCTAAAACATTTAAAATACAATAAGCACTCAATGAACATAAGTTTTTATTATTTACATTCTAGAATCTAATTTCATTTCATTTCTACAACAACTTATGGGTTAGGTACTATTATTATTGCCATTTTACAGTTGAGTAAACTTAGCCTAAAAAGGTTAAGTAATGGTAGAACTATAGGTCAGATTTAGTTCTCTGATTTGAGGATCTGTAATCTTTATGCCAATAAAGTATTTCTATAAGAGGCAAATGAAAGAAAGACAACTTTTTGGAGATGAAAGAGAATGTCACAGATATGTCCCTTTATCTGTATGATATAGTCTGTATTAGTCAGCCAAAGGAGTGCTGAAGCAAAAATACCAGAAATCTGTTGGTTTTTATAAAAGGTATTTATTTGGGGTAGAAGCTTACAGTTACCAGTCCATAAAGCACAAATTACTTCCCTCACTGTCTGTCCCCACGTGTTGGAGCAAGATGGCTGCTGACGTCTGCTAAGAGTTCAGGATTCCTGGGTTTGTCTCTTCCGTTGGCTTGTTTCTTTCTGGACTCAGCTGCTCTGCTCTCTCCACAAAGCCAGCTGTAGATAGAATATCAGCCGACCGGCTTTGTCTCTCTCTCTAGGGCTGGATTCTCTCTGGGCTCAGCTGCTCTACTCCTCTGTGTGTTTACTTCCCAGGACTCCAGCATTAAAACTCCAACTCCCTTCTCTGTCGTGCAGTTTCTCTGTGAGTCCCTGCCAACCAAGAGGGTGGGGACTCTATGTATTCCTGATGTGGCCCAATCAAAGTCTTAATCATTATTTAATCAAGTAAAAGTAAAACCTCTGAATCTAATACCCCCAGAGGAAAAGACCAATTTACAAACATAATCCAATATTTCTTTTTGGAATTCATCAGTAATATCAAACTACTACATAGTCCATTGGTTTATATTGTTTTCCATAGCATTACATATGTAGACATGCATAATAAACATGTAGTAATACACAGATTTTGATCACCGAGAAGTGAACTGGACACTCTCAGCTTTATTTTAAAACCACTGTCTCATTTTGAAAAACATGAAAGTGTTATGCCTCCTTAAAAATTCAAATATTCTCTGTCTCCTTAGCACCATTCCCAAAAGCCATGAACTTTTATCCTCAATTTATTGTTTAGGATAGCTGATTTAAGGTTTGACTACCTTAAATAAGTTATATTAGTGTCCATTTAGTGAGACTCATATTTTAGCTTTCAACATTTATTTGTGCTGATACAATGATGCAATGCATTCATTCAGTAAATATATTTGTATTGCTTACTTTCTGACCTGCCCTGTCAAAGGTTCTTAGGATACAGCAGTGAACAAGACAGAGATCACTATCTCATGGAGCTTACAATTTGAAAGGGCAAGGGCAAGCTTTAAATTATGTAGCTTATTTATATGAAAAATATCATTTTATACTGATTTATAACTGGAAATAGTCACCTGGTGAAATTTGGAGGAAAAAATCTAAACAGAAGGCACAGCCAGACAAAGAACTTAGATGGAAACAAAAGAGTGCCTTAGATGTATGGGAACATGCCCATCCTGATGATGTGTCATTGGTGCGAAGACAGAGATGTAAAGAGCTAAGCAGTAGCAAAGTCATTATGGTTTTGAAACCAAGGAAAGGAATTTATAACTTAGTCTATGTGTGAGGTAATTTATGTTGATGATATATACTAGAATTTACAGGTGCACCTTGAGAAGATGATGGCAGCATATTTGCCAAGCCTTGTTGCTTACTACCTTTTCTGCCCATTGCAGCTACTAAATATATAAAGTAGAGAAATCCAAGGTCATTGTCTTCTCTGATCTCTTTCTTTTTCTTGGTAAAGCAGAGCTTACTAGAGACTTAATGGATTTTCATTTAACACACATATAAATATATTTTCATTATGGCTAGCAATTTAAACTTCTTTCAATATCATCATCAGTCACTTTAAAAACCCTCACATGCAATATTATTTTTCTTTAGTTGAGGATTAAGATAAATGATTTGAAGAGAGTAGGCTGTAGCTCACAACTTCGAGGAACTTCTGAAAGGAAATTTAACCAGTTCACATATGTGGAAGATGACATAAAATTAGCACTTAGTTACAAAGTGTTAATTGTAGATACTCTGTGATGGTTAGGCTAATGTGTCAACTCGGCCAGGTAATTGTGCCCAGTTTTTGGTCAAGCAAACACTGGGCTAATTGTAATACAAGGTCATTTATGGGCTTTAGTCATCAGTGAATTTACTACATAGATGGCTGATTACATCTATGACCAACCTGGGAAATTGCCATTAGCAATGAGTGACATTTTATCTAATCAGTTGAATGCCTTAAAAGAAGAAGTGATTTCAGCATTCAGAGAGAATTTTCCAGCTGGTCTCTGAATAGCCAACATCTACTGGGAACTCATCAAGGACCTTCATTGGACTTTCATCGGAACCCCTGGTTTGCAGCCTGCCTGTGGAACTTGGACTTGTGCATCCCCATAGTCATGTTAAAGAATCTTATATACTCTCATACTATTTACAGATATCTCCTATTGATTCTGTTCCCCAAAGGACCCTGACTAATACAACTTGGTACCAGGAGTGGTTCTTGAGGAACAGAATCTTAAACATGTGATGTCTGAGGTGGTTCTGGGAGTTTTGCAATTGGCTCTCTATCCTAATTGGACTCAAGAGTACTAATGACTTCCTTTCCAATAATGAAGAGGCCACTAACAGTCCATGGCATTATTTGGTAATGGAGATACGCAAAATATCATCACTGGATTCTCCTACGTTCATGCTTATAAGAGGCAAGGATCTGGTGACAGTGTTAAAAACACTGTAACAGAGTTTTGTGGAGTCAAAAGGTATATTTGTTGGCTGGCTCCTCCTAGCTACTCTGGAAAGAGTTACAGAAGAAAGAAATGAGCTAAAGACTACAAATTTGCAACTTAAATGCCGCACAAATGATGTGAAAGTTTCTATGTGTCCTCTGAAAGAAAATCTTGTTTCCTGCAGCCACAGACTTGAGATATCTGAGAACCAAACTCAGGTTCTAATTGTACAGGTGGCAGAGTTACAAAGGAAACAAAAATCTCAACCCTGCAGGGTATCTACTGTTAAAGGCAATGCTTGGAAAGGCGTGGAACCCAGAGGATTGGGATGGAAACATATGGGATGATCATAATATTGGTGGGGACATTGGAAGCCTAAAATCTGCTGAGTCTTTACCAGATAAAACTGCAATGGTCTGTTCCAAGGAGTCCGGACCTCCTCCTATCCCTGAGGCAGTTACCAGCCGGACTCCAGCATGTCCTGCCCAACCTCCACCCTGCCCTGAGGAATCTGCCTTCCAACCTCTGCCTGAAGAGAGTAATCCTGTCTCACCAGAAGAAAATGCAAACGAATGCCCTGAGGTCAGTAGTTTGCAAGACAACCCTAATCCTTATCCTTACCCACCCTCACCACCTCTCTTCTTTTCAAGACCTATTACTAGACTAAAATCACAAGCCCCCAAATGTGAAATTTAAAGTGTGACCCATGAGGAAGTATGCTATACTCTGAAAGAATTGTGTGAGTTTTCCAACTTATTTAGGCAGAAATCAGGGAAACTTGTGTGGGAATGGATACTAAGGGTATGGGATAATGGTGGAAGGAAGATAAAATTGGATCACACGGAATTTATTGACATGGACCCTCTAAACAGAAATTCTACATGCAATGCTGTAGCTTGAGGACTTAGAAAGGGCTCTAACAGTTTGTTTGGGTGGCTGACTGAATCATGGAACAAAAGATGGCCTAGCATGTCTGAGGTCGAGATGTCTGATTTGCCCTGGTATAGTGCAGAAGAAGAAATTCAAAGGTTTAGAGATATTGGAATGCTAGAATGGATTTACCATTTAAGACCTGTCCTCCCTCCCCAGAAATGTCCAGAGGACACACCTTTAACCAGGACTGTGAGGAATCAATTTGTAAGACTAACTCCATCTTGCCTGAAGAGTTCTGTGGTTGCTCTTCTCTATAGTTCACATATTACTAGGCAGGGATGTAATGGAATTAGAATCCTTAAACATTTTGGGGATGATCAGATTTTGGTCTGGTAAAAGTCAAGTATAGGCAGTTAATAGCCAAAGATAAGGTTGGCCTGGCTACCACAATGAAAGGCAGATTCAAAGCAGCACTCAAAATAGTCTGAGTCATACAGATGTATGTCATTGGCTAATAGATCATGGAGTACCTAGATAAGGAAGTCTACTAAATTTCTTCTGGATCTGTATAAACAGAAGAGTTCTATGTCAGGTGAACAAAACCCTAACTCAAATTACAGATGCAGAGAATCACAGTCCCTTAATGAATGAGGAGAAGGCCAGGTCCCCTTGGGGAAGGATCCTGTTAAACTGCAAAAAACTTATACTGTTAATCTTCCTTCCACCTTTCCCCAAGGAGACCTATGGCATTTTAACAGAGTAACTGTGCATTGGGGAGAAGGGGATGATCAGACCTTTCAGGGATTATTAGACACTGGGTCAGAAGTGACATTAATTCCAGGAGAACCAAAATGTCACTGTGGTTTACCAGTCAGAGTAGGGGCTTATGGAGGCCAGGTGATTAATGCAGTTTTAGCTCAGGTCCATCTCAAGTGAGTCCAGTGGGTCCCCGGACTCATTCTGTGGTTATTTCTCCAGTTCCAGAATGCATAATTGGAATAGATATACTCAGTAACTGGCAAAATCCCCATATTGGATCCTTGACTTGTGGAGTGAGGGCTATCATGGTAGGAAAGGCCAAGTAAAGCCACTAGAACTGCCTCAGCATAGCAAAATAGTAAATCAAAAGCAATACCGGATTCCTGGAGGGATTGCAGAGATTAGTGCCACCATCAATGATCTGAAGGATGCAGAGGTGGTGATTCCCATCACATCCCCATTCAACTCTCCTATTTAGCCTGTGCAGAAAACAGAAGATCTTGGAGGAAGACAGTAGATTATCATAGACTTTAACCAGGTGGTGAGTCCAATTGCAACTGCTGTCTCAGATGTGGGATCATTTCTTGAGCAAATCAGCACATCCCCTGGTACCTGGTATGCAGCTGTAGATCTGGCAAATGTTTTTTTCTCAGTTGCCATTAGTAAGGACCACCAGGAATAGTTAGCTTTTAGCTGGGAAGGCCAGCAATATACCTTCACATTCCTGCCTCAGGGGTATAGGAACTCTCCAGCTCTTTGTCATATTGTCTACAAGGACCTTGATAATCTTTCCTTCCCACAAGACATCACACTGGTACATTATATTGATGATATCATGTTGATAGAACCTAGTGAGCAAGAAGTAACAAAGAGTCTAGACTTATTGGTAAAGCATTTGCATGAGAGAGGATGGGAAATAAATACAACAAAAATACAGGGGCCTTCAACCTCAATGAAATTTCTAGGTGTCCAGTGGTATGGAGCATGTTGAGATAGCCCTCCTAAAGTTAAAAATAAGCTGTTGCATATGGCCCCTCCTATGACCAAAAAAAGAAGCACAACACTTAGTTCGTGTCTTAGGATTTTGGATACAATACATTCCTCATTTGGGTGTGCTAGTCTGGACCATTTACTGAGTGACCAGCAAAGCTGCTGGTTTTGACTGGGAACTGGAACAAGAGGAGGTTCTGTGTCAGATCCAGGCCTCTGTGCAAGCTGCATTACCCCTTGGGCCATATGACCCAGCACATCCAATGGTACTGGAAGTTTTAATGGCAGAGATGCTGTCTGGAACTTTGGCAGGCCCCTATAGGAGAATCACAACACAGACCCTTAGCATTTTGGAGCAAAGCCTTGCCATCTTCTGCAGATAACTACTCTTCTTTTGAGAAACAGCTTTTGGCTTGCTACTGGGCCTTAGTAGAGACTGAATGCTTAACCCTGGGCCATCAAGTTACCATGAGACCTGAGTTGCCTGTCTTGATCTGGGTGCTCTTTGACCCACCAAACCATAAAGTTGGATGTGCACAGCAGCACTCTATAATAAAATGGAAGTGGGATATATGAGATAGGGCCTCAGTGGGCCCTGAGGCACAAGAAAGTTACATGAGGAAGTAGCCCAAATACCCATGGCAACCATCCCTGCCATGTTACATTCTCTTTCACAGCCCACAGCTCTGGCCTCTTGAGGAATCCCTTACAATCAGTTTACTGAGAAAGAGAAAACTTTGGCCTGGTTTAGATGCTTCTTCACGATATGCAGGTACCACCTGAAGTTGGACAGCTGCAACACTGCAGCCCTTTTCTAGGACATCCCTGCAGGAACATGGTGATGGTAAATCCTACCAGTGGGCAGAACATTGAGCAGTGCACAGGTTGTTCATTTTGCTTGGAAGAAGAAATGGCCAGAGGTGCATTTGTACACTGATTCATGGGCTGTTGCCAATGGTTTTGCTGGATGACCAGGGACTTAGAAGGACCATGATTGGTAAATTGATTACAAAGAGGTCTGGGGAAGAGGTATGTGAATAGACCTTTATGAGTGGGCAAAAAACATGAAAATATTTGTGTCTCATGTGAGTGCTTACCAAAGGGTGACTTCAGCAGAGGAAGATTTTAATAATCAAGTGGATAAGATGACTCGCTCTGTGGCTAATGCTCAGCTTCTGTCCCCTGCCACTCTGTCTTTGCCCAATGGGCTCATGAACAAAGTGACCATAGTGGTAGGAATGGAGGTTATGCATGGGCTCAGCAATATGGATGTCCCCTCACCAAGGCTGACTTGGCTACAGCCATTGTTGAGTGATGAATCTGCCAGCTGCAGACACCCAGAGTCAGACCCCTATGTGGTACCATTCACCAAGGTGATCAGCCTGCTACCTGGTGGAGGTTGATTACATTGGACCACTTCCAACATGGAAGGGGCAACGATTTGTTTAAACTGGAATAGACATATAATCCGGATATGGGTTTGCATTTCTTGCACGCAATGCTTCTTCCAAAACTACCATCCATGTAATTTACAAATGCTTATCTACCACCATGGCATTACACACAGCATTGCTTCTGATCAAGGAACTCATTTCACAGCAAATTATTTCCGAGAATGGGCACATGCCAATAGAATTCACTGGTCTTACCATGTTTACCATCATCCTGAAGCAGCTGGATTGATAGAACTGTGGAAGGCCTTTAGTATTTTTTTTTTTTAATTTATTTTTATTGTGGGTAAAAATCAAAATTCTCACAATACATACAAACATTTGCAAAATGATATATAAATATATATGCATATATGTGTATTTGCTTACAACAATGTTATTTATATATAAATATATATATACACATATATTACAAGAGGTGCTTAGATTACCCAAAATATTACACGGAACCCACTGGGATTCCCATGTTGCCCACCTCCCACACCTCCCACCACATCCCACACAAACATCTCCCACAAGTGTGGCCCACCACCCCAATGAACTTACACATCCTGGAGCCTTGCCACCAACCATAGACCACAGTTCAAACCGTAGACCACACTCTCTCCCACTCAGTTCTGAGAAGTGTGTGTGCTGATTTAAAATGGCCTACATCCGTTGCCACAACGGTACTCAGGACAACCTCTAACTCCCAAAGAAGCCCCTGTATTTCAACTGCTCATCCCCTCCCTACCCCAAAAGGGTCAAGTGACCACTGGCTCCACCTCATTGTTATAATTTCTTGCATTGCTAGAATCACCATATGTGAACAAGAGAATACCATCAAGTCCACTCTAGTCCATAGTTCTTCCCCCAATCCTGAGGGGACTGGGATGGTGATGTCCACTCCAACTCCAAGTGAGAGAGGGCTTATATCCCAAGGATATGGTGGGTGGGATGATCCTGCCTGCAGATGCAGGCCCTCTCCGTTCCCTGGGATGGCCATTGCCCATCGTTGTCTCCTCACCAGGTGACTTGGATGAGTCCATTGAGCTGTAGGGTAGGAGTTGCAGCACCACCTAGATTTCATGCACACCTGGCACATAGGTAGGTGGGAGGCTACAGTTTCTGGAAGTATACCTAAAAACTCCAGCATCACATATAGGTTTGAATAGAAGTGACTGGTGAACCATGTGCAGGGAGGACTTATTTGAGTCCAATTCTGTCACTCTCAGGAGCACAGATTCCAAAACAGAACCCACTGATAAGGCATCAGTCTCTGGGGCTATCCCCCCTTATATAGGACCAGGGTGTTTCCGGAGCTCTCAGGAACAAAATGAGTGGGGTGATAGGCACTTAGATGTTCTATGAGCTCCTACTGAGGTGAGTGTAAGAGTTACCTCTGGGATGACCTCCCGACTCTCTTTGAAGTCTCTTAGTCACTTGAACTCATTTGTCTTTACCATTTCCCCCTTTTATTCAAGGTCTTTTTCCAGTTGTGTTGCCAGTTGGCACTTGGTATTAATCCCTCG
The DNA here is from genome assembly GCA_026826555.1 of Tolypeutes matacus. NCBI lineage: Eukaryota > Metazoa > Chordata > Mammalia > Cingulata > Chlamyphoridae > Tolypeutes > Tolypeutes matacus. Next base: position 14,128,187 of record JAKSZT010053791.1, read on the forward strand.
TTGCCAAGGAGGCTCATCCCCGGGAGTCATGTCCCACGTTGGGGGGAAGGTAATGCAATCATATGCTGAGTTTGGCTTAGAGAGAGGCCACATTTGAGCAACAAGGAGGCTCTCAGGTGGCAACGCTTAGGCACCCCACAACTGCAGGCTAAGTCTCATTTACAAGAGCAAAGACTCACAAGGGTAGTCATCAATAAAAAAAAACACATCAGTGGGTCATCCTATTTTGACAGGCACTGTCCCTACACTCAGAGGACTATTGCTGCTCCCTTGGAGACTGTGGCAGAGCTCTCCAGGCTAGGAATTCAGATTCCCTCATTTATTGTGTGATTATCCACCCATCGTGACCATGCCCCATCCCCCGATCCTTTGAATGATTTTGTTTATCTTTCATGTATATTCGGATGAACCAATCCCCACGAAACCCCCCCCAGACACCCCCGCCAATAATCCCCCGCAGTACCCTTTGTAACCATTCTGTGATCCAAATCCTCCATGAACATTTAGTCCATAAAATAATAA
>JAKSZT010053791.1:14144398-14243240 GCA_026826555.1 Tolypeutes matacus
GGGCCCTGGGGGGCTGGGGAGAAGTGAACAGTCAAGATCTAATGGGTTGTTTGGTGGTCATGGGGAAGGTTTTTCATTACCTTACAGTAATGGACACAGGACATGGTAAATATCATCAAAATTATTAAACTGTATCATCTAAATTGTAAACTATAATGTAAATCACTGACAATGTTTAGTTGGTATATTTTGCTATCTGCATAACAGTTATAACAATGCTAACAACCAAAAAAAAAAGAGGGGGGAGTTAATATGGGGTGGGGAAGGGGGGGTGGTTTGGTATCTGGGAATCTCCAGCACTCCGTGTGTGACTAGGCTATGACCTAAAACTTCTTTGAAAATTAAATGAAAAATTGGGAGACAATGGGGATTGAGAGGAGGAAGGTGTCATGGCACACCAGACATCCGATAACACTGTGACAAAGGGAAGGAAAAAAGGGAAAAGAGAAAAGAGAAAGGAAAAAAAAAAAGAATATATATATATATATATATATATTTTTTAAAGGCATTTCCTTTGCTTTTTTGCCCATTTTTTGAATGTCCCAATCCACTAATTATATTTTATTTTGTTTTTTTCTTTGTTTGATTATTTGTTTTTTTTCCTTCTCTCTCTCTTTTTTTTTTTTCCCCTGAGTTTCCTTATGTTTGTCTCTTACATGTAAGCTTATCACACTTGTTTCTTTTTCCTAGTAAGTGTATTTTATTATTTTATGGACTAAATGTTCATGGAGGATTTGGATCACAGAAGGGTTATAATGGGTACTGTGGGGGATTATTGGGGGGAGTGTCTGGGGGGGGTTTCATGGGGATTGGTTCATCCGAATATACATGAAAGATAAACAAAATCATTCAAAGGATCGGGGGAGGGGGCATAGTCACGACGGTTGGATAATCACACAATAAATGAGGGAATCTGAATTCCTAGCCTGGAGAGCTCTGCCACAGTCTCCAAGGGAGCAGCAATAGTCCTCTGAGTGTAGGGACAGTGCCTGTCAAAATAGGATGACCCACTGATGTGTTTTTTTTATTGATGACTACCCTTGTGAGTCTTTGCTCTTGTAAATGAGACTTAGCCTGCAGTTGTGGGGTGCCTAAGGGTTGCCACCTGAGAGCCTCCTTGTTGCTCAAATGTGGCCTCTCTCTAAGCCAAACTCAGCATATCATTGCATTACCTTCCCCCCAACGTGGGACATGACTCCCGGGGATGAGCCTCCCTGGCAACGAGGGATTAATACCAAGTGCCAACTGGCAACACAACTGGAAAAAGACCTTGAATAAAAGGGGGAAATGGTAAGGACAAATGAGTTCAGGTGGCTAAGAGACTTCAAAGAGAGTCGGGAGGTCATCCCAGAGGTAACTCTTACGCACACCTCAGTAGGAGCTCATAGAACATCTAAATGCCTATCACCCCACTCAGAGGGGTTCCTGAGAGCTCCGGAGACACCCTGGTCCTATATAAGGGGGGATAGCCCCAGAGACTGATGCCTTATCAGTGGGTTCTATTTTGGAATCTGTGTTCCTGAGAGTGACAGAATTAGACTCAAATAAGTCCTCCCTGCACATGGTTCACCAGTCACTTCTATTCAAACCTATATGTGATGCTGGAGTTTTTAGGTATACTTCCAGAGACTGGAGCCTCCCGCCTAACTATGTGCCAGGTGTGCATGAAATCTAGGTGGTGCTTCAACTCCTACCCTACAGCTCAATGGACTCATCCAAGTCACATGATGAGGAGACAACGATGGGCAATGGCCATCCCAGGGAATGGAGAGGGCCTGCATCTGCAGGCAGGATCATCCCACCGTATCCATGGGATTTAAGCCCTCTCTCACTTGGAGTTGGAGTGGACATCACATCCCAGTCCCCTCAGGATTGGGGGAAGAACTATGGACTAGAGTGGACTTGATGGTATTCTCTTGTTCATATATGGTGATTCTAGCAATGCAAGAAATTATAACAATGAGGTGGAGCCAGTGGCCACTTGACACTTTTGGGGTAGGGAGGGGATGAGCAGTTGAAATACAGGGGCTTCTTTGGGAGTTGGAGGTTGTCCTGAGTACTATTGTGGCAACGGATGTAGGCCATTTTAAATCAGCACACACCACTCAGATCTGAGTGGGAGAGAGTGTGGTCTACAGTGTGAACTGTGGTCTATGGTTGGTGGCAAGGCTCCAGGATGTGTAAGTTCATTGAGGGTGGTGAGCCACACTGTGGGAGATGTTTGTGTGGGATGTGATGGAAGGTGTGGGAGGTGGGCAACATGGGAATCCCAGTGGGTTCCGTGTAATATTTTGGGTAATCTAAGCACCTCTTGTAATATATGTGTATATATATATTTATATATAAATAACATTGTTGTAAGCAAATACACATATATGCATATATATTTATATATCATTTTGCAAATGTTTGTATGTATTGTGAAAATTTTGATTTTTACCAATAATAAAAAAAAAGAGCTCTACCCAAATGGCCAAAAAATCAAATAAGTACTTATATTAATAAATAAGCATGGATACTAATAAAATAAATTAGCACTATATGTGTTAAATCTTTAAAATGATAAAAAGTATAAGGTTTGACTAACGAAGTTACTACAAACATCTTCAAAAAATTGTTTTTGCCTAAATTAAAATGAATTGTTTATCTTTCTTAGAATGGATTGAAGAATGTGAACCTTAAATGGATATTGAAAAAAGTAAAAAGTTTGTGGAAGTTTGAAAAAAAGAAAAAAAAAGAAATATTTTAATCAATACTTAATAAATATTTGAGCTATTTAGTTTATATACTTTCTCATTTTTTGTTCCATGACTCTATTAGGACCACTCTCCCTCCTGCTCACTCAGGTATGCTTTGATAAGGAAGAACGTATCAGTGATGGTTTACCATTTCCATTCTTTGGGGACCCCAAGAATGGGCAGCCAGATGAATTCTATTACTGTCCTGCACTCTTGAATAATCTTTTCATGGTATGGCTTGAGCAGCTATGATTATAGTCCTTGGTCAAGAACCATCCACTTTCTTCTTTCCTTCACTTTCTGGGGTGATTTTGAATTAACAGGTAAAATTTTCAGAAGTTCTTTGTACCATCTGTTTTTCATAGGTAGGTGTCAATGGACAAATGAGCTCAGCACCAGGTCAGTTTCCCACAGACTATATGAATATAAGCATCATGATGGTAATGGAAAAATATTTGAATACTTGGAATATTTTCAATGGGGAAATTTTGAATTACATTGGCCACTTTGGGCCTTGACATAAACAAGTTTGTTCACATTGTAGGTGTTTTAGAACAATAAAGGGAAGAATCTCTCTTGAGGAGATTGTCTTTTCTGTTTTTAAAAGAGGGAGAGTACATTATTTAAACCAAAAGTGAATAATCTTTGTTCTGTGTGTGTGTGTGTGTGTGTGAGTGTAAACGTCGATTTCCTACATCTATTTTTCCTCTCCACATTGAAGAAGGAAGAAAATTAACTTTTCTCAATGAAAATGTACTATTGTTCTGAAGCTGACTCCTCTTACTTCTTTACCTATTTGGCTTTTACTTCATTCCCTACTGTTTTCCATTCTCTTAAAAAATTTTGCACGCTAATGTATCAGCAACATTTTTGTTGTTATATATGCAATTTAGGACTATTTAGTCCAGAGAAACAGTAAGAAATTAAAAAAAAAAACTAAAGAAAAAAATTTAAACTGCATCATTTTTGCTTAAAAATTTGGCTTCAAAAATGTTAAACTTGTAACTCTAGTTCAAAGAAAAAAATCAATAGCTTGTAAACACCATTTAAAGTGTTTATATTTTAGTTTTTTATCACATAGTTATATGGATTTTGTCTTAAAATTGTCCTTGAAATATTCCTTATAAATATATGAATCATTGGAATAAGTTAATGATATTTGTTTAGAACTACTTTATGTTTTTCCATATTTTTGTATAAAATTAATGTCAATACACAATTCTACTTTAAATAAGACTAATGTTAAAGTTCACATTATCTGAAATATTTGAATATCTACATTTAATTGATGAGTCAAATAAACTATCATTTTTTTCTGGAATTGTTTAAGATTTAAAATATAAAAATATGTTTAATTATATGAAATGGTAATAATGGATATCTTTTAAAAGTGTTTGACCTCATTTTTTATAATGCCATGAATTATAAAGGTTTAATGTGTAGATGTAAATTATAATTTTCATATCCTTAATTAATTTTAATATATTGGGCTAACAAATTGTTTTACTTAACAAATAATATTTGGATACCTGAATAAGTTCAAAGTGAGAAAAAGGTACAAAATATTGGTCACAGAGCTTAGTTTTAATTTATCCTTATTCTTATACACTGCAGAACAGCTAAAGTTCATCAGTTATTATGAACTTTAATTTTTGGGTGGTATTATATATGCATTTATATATTTGTAAAGGTCATAGAAAATAACTGCTCTTGAAGAAAAATATTTAAGACAGTTTGCATTTCCTATCTTGTAGTTTTGTCTCAGTCTGGAGGAACAAAGTTAGCTGTTTTAATTAAAAATTATAATTACTATGAATATTTGAGATTATACTAAGTGTAGTAATTACAGACAAAAGATACAAGAATATAATTAAGATAATGAATATTTTTTGTCAGTTTTTTAAGGAAAACATTACATTTTTTAAGATGGGAATTAGAACACTGTTTTATTTAATATGTTGATAATGTTAATTGTATTTTAAAGCTGAAGTAAATATCTGATTTTTATCATTTATCTAAATAATTATATATTTCTCTATGTCTAAACCTTTGGTTATATAAAGTTTTAAGATTACAAAGACTATGAATAATAAAAAGAAATAAAAATAATGAAATATGCTAACTAGGCTAACAATTTTAGTTCAATGTTAAAGGATTTATTCATAAGGAAAAAGGTTTGAAAGTCCTTTCCTGAAAAATATTACTTTTTCTGTAAACAACAGAATTTTTTTCTATGAAATAACCAAGTTATTCACAGCCCTGATTTAAAAAAAAAAATCCTCCATTTATCAACAAAATATTTTGTTAACTCTCCATACTTCTAGCATATTCTTGTATTGAAACATTTCTTAAATTTTATTTGGGGAAGAGGTTCATTAAATTGCTAAAATCATTGTCCTTTATTGCTATAGTTTTCTGACCTTTTATAAAATATTGCTCACGTTTCTGTCTTTCTCCTCTGTCAAGTCTTCTTGATTTTGTCTTTCTCAAACTCAGGTGACAAATTCAGAATAATAAATATATGTAGGCTTACTGTAATGGCCAACAGATACCAAACTGATTGGTCTCTTCTCCTTATTAGAAAAACTAATAAAAATAATGAGTTTTGTTTGGCATCTTGATTTTCATAGTTCATTATGAATATGACACATTAATATAAATAAGTTTTAATGATTCCATACATTTTAGTTACAAAAAAGTGTACTGATATTCAACCACAAATACTGATATAATAATATTTGCCCATGAAGTTATCTATGTTTCTAAATTTTATACATTGGTCACTGTAGCAATTTGATATTGTTTATGAATTCCAAAAATAGATATTGGATTGTGTTTGTAAACTGGTCTGTTTCTCTGGGTGTATTAGATTGTATTAGATTCAGAGGATTCACTTTTACTTCATTAATTCAAGATTTGACTACATCATTAGGGCATGCTGGGTTGAGTCCCCACCTCCTTGGTAGGGATAAAACAGAATCTTACATGGAAGTAAATACACAGGGGAAGGAGAACACAGAAGCAGATACACAGGAAGAAAGAATGCTCCATAGACATGGCCCCAGGAAGAGAGATGAGCCTGATAATCTACAGCTGACTTTGTGGAGAGAATAGAGCAGCTGAGCATGGAAAGAAATGAGCCGTGGGGAGAGTGATGAGCCTTATGCCAGCCTACAGCTGAGTTCAGGAGAAGCTGGGCACACAGATCCTTAAGAGGACAGAAGAAGTCTGAACCCTCACAGATATCGGCAGCCATCTTACGTCAACGTGTAAGAAAGCACCTCTTTTGGTACTTTGAGTTGGAATCTCAAAGGGCCTTGTGACTGTAAGCTTATACCCCAAATAAATACCCTTTATAAAAAGCCAACAGAATTTGGCTTTGCATCAGCACCCCTTTTGGCTGACTAATACAGTTACTCAGGGACAATCAGCAGTGATTATATTATGCCTTATGTTATAAGCCAAAAGTCTTTAGACAAATGTCAATGTCCTCACCACTTATAATAGATAATTATATGAATAATTATGACTGCCATGAGGTACGTAATAGGCCTTAACTTTAAAAACTTTCAGAACATCACCAAATGTTATCAGATGATATTAATATAAACTAATCACAGGACAGCCTCCCATTCCATCTTTCCCAAGCCATATAATTGCTAACAGCAGAAGGAAGGAAAACTTTGAATCAGAAATAACATTACAAAGTCAAATTGTTCAAGTCTCCAAAAGAATCATTCAAGTCAACCAGAAGTTATAGAATCCACTAAAGATGATTTAATTAACACTAGTAATTACTCTTCCCATAACTAAATTATTACAGACAGAAATGCTCAATCCTTTAAATATTTAAATCAGTATGTCCATGTTTATAACAAACAGGTGCAAGTGGCTTCTGTCAAGGATAAACCACAGGTATCTCTGCTTGACTTCAGCATGGAGAGCTGGTTTTACTGGAAATAACACCAACTTAAGACTGTTGTTGTTTTTTTAAAGGACCATATCAGATACTCCTAACTATAAATGTGGCAATTAAATTGCAAGGATTGTATTCCTGAGTCCATATTTCCAAACACAAAAATTTATCACATTCCCATGACATGGAGATCCTCACAACTTGGAGATCTATAACTGAGAATCTCTTGAAATCCTCAGGAGCAAATGTCATTACAAAGGAAAGAAGTTTCTCAAGAACCTTGGATCTAGAAGCAGACTTCCATATGTAAATGACTTCTGCCCCAAATTCCTGGACAAAGAACCTCAAATGCCAGGATTCAGCAACTGCCATCTTTTTGTTTGTATCTTTCTCCTCCATATTTTCATCTTTTTCTCTCTTTAGTTTAAAATTCTAGACTGTTAATTCTCAAGAATGGTGACCTAAAGATTTTCCCTTTAATTCTAAAGCTTTAATTTCCAAGAGCTAATCTTTGGTATAAAAATATCTGAGTAATGGTATAAAAACAGATAAGAAAGCTTAGAGATATGACCACTATGCCACTTTCTGAGGCATCTATTTCAAGGAATTCATGTGGAGACTGCGATTCATTTTCCTGGTTAGGACTTGGTAAATTAAAAGTGTGGTCAAAGGTCTATTTATGATTTCACTTCTTGTTTTTCTTGACATCATAGTCCTATGTTGTATCCTGCCCACAATCTTCAAAGCTTCTATATAGCCAATAATTATATAGATGATTGAAATCACCACAGAAAACCTAAGTCACATGAGAAACTCATTATTGTTCTGGTGACTCAAGCATCTTTTAAGATCACAAAACTGGCTTTTTTTTCAGACTTAGAAACCTTAGATGGTAGTTAAATTCTAGATTCTTACATTTGGCTTAAGTATATTGATCTTGATGCCCATGTTGGCCTATAAAGAAAGACCTTGAAAGACCCTGAAGGATTAAAATAATTATTCCACTTTGTCATTTATAAGACCTGAGAACCCAGCTGACCCTTCTCACCTCTCTTGATAAACCAAATTGTCCAAGCAATTATCCAACCAATATTACTAACCCATGACTCCAAACCTGCTGCCCCTATAGCCTTACCCATAATTAATACAACCTAAGCTGACTTCTGAGAAAGGCTGCTTCTTGGAAGATATTTTAAATAAATAAATCTAAAAATATGTAAAATACAATTGATTTTTTATTTTTAAAATTACTTTTGTGTTTTACACTTTCATGGTTATATACTTCAAAACTAACAATAAAGTGTTACTTGTTTCCTTAGAACTTACAAAAGTAAGTATGCCTGTGCTTACTTGGTAATAAGAAACACAAGATCAAATGCAAAGTTAGAAGATATAAAGGTGTTTGGGTATGATTATTATAATTCTCATGCTTAGGTTCTGTGCCTATGAGTAGTATTTTGGCTTTTACTATAAATTATTGCTAATACATGCTGAAGAGATGGTGTACTGTCTCACTTGTCTCATTCAGCAAATTTTTACTGAGAACATCTATGCAAGCACTCACCTAACCTTTTGAGATTCATCAGTGAACAGAACTGAAATTTATATTCTAGTACAGGGATACACCACACAATCACTGTCTTACAATTAGGCCGTATATTATCCTATTCATGTTCACTTAAAATCATCTTTAGTGGATTCTATAACTTCTGGTTGACTTGAATGATTCTTTTGGAGTCTTGAACAATTTGACTTTGTAATGTTATTTCTGATTCAGTTTTCCTTCCTTCTGCTGTTAGAAATTATATGGCTTGGGAAAGATGGAATGGGAGGAGGGTAATAGTCTGCTTTCACATTCCTCTATCTCCCCCTTCTGGATGTGGTTCCTCTAGTATGGGGACATGAAAGAGATAGGGGAGATAAAGGCCCATTTGGGCAAATTGTGTCAGTGGTGAGGCATGGTACTGATTTCATGCTGTTTCATCACATTCTAGCAGTCTCCATCAATGTGATGGTCTTTGAGAAGGACTGTGAATGTGTTTGGGAGCAAACTGCATTCCATATCCATCCCATACATTGATAAATTCTCTCACATAAGGAGTGAATTTATTAATTTCACTTTGTTCACATATCTCCCCTTTGTCTCCTACTGGAGCCCAACTTCACTTGAACCAATGGTGACCTAGACAGCTCTATCATTTTATTCCTCTTCCTCCTATCATTTTCTATGACCTTTGTGGTTCTTCCTTTTCTATTTAGATTCTTTATATTACAGTCTCTTCTCACACTGTTGGTATGTATATCTCCAATATTTATGGCTCTGGAAATTCTGAGTTCAACAAACTAGCCTCTACTTTTGAAGGCACTCTTCAAAAAATTTTCTTGGAGCCTGCCCATATGTCCATTCCTTCATAACCACCAATTTTGAGAGGACAAAGGAAAGAGGTATTACTACAAATACCTCACTCCTCTACTTCTCTGATTCTTTACTGCTATTGTCTTTTTCTCTCTCTCCCCAGTGTTCTCAAAACACAGAAATGGCAGGGGTGGGGATGGTGACTGAGATTTTTCAGGGCTGGTTCTGATATAATGTAAGCTTGGGAGAAGGTGTCCACTGATATGATTTGTTAATTTTCTAAAAACTAGTGAGCACATTTAATATGGTAATAGGTAAAGTCCTCTGAATAACCTAATAAGTTTGTATGCAATTATTATTTTTTAATCTTGTATAGACTTGTAGTACTGTAGCTATTATATTTGCTTTTGTCTACAAAGTCAATTAAAATTGTTTTAAGGAAGATTAAGTATATCATTAAAACAATTAAATTTATTAATACTTCAGCTAACTTTCAGAAACATAAAGTTTCTACAAAGTGAAATGGGAAGCATAAAACTTAGAGGTTAGAAGTTTGAAGTATATTTTAGGTTAGTTATTTAACATCAGTTGACAAGAAAAATTCAATATCCAGAAATCTTCTTGTTTGTCAGATTGGCATATATCAGGCAATGTCAAGAAGTAAAGTAATGAGCAGGTTTCAAAGCAGTGTATAAATAATGTAGGTTCTCTGTTACTGCACAGATTCTTTGGGTTTCCTGTACTGTTTTACAATTAATAAAAATATGATTCTGGCATAGGAAAAAGCTCAATTAAAACAAAAACTATTCAACTTGCAATTAATATTTTGAAAATGTATCCTACATTTAATCAAAAAACCCAAGTAACCACCAATAGTATTTGTAGAACTCTGGAATAAAAGTAAGTGGACTTTGACTTTAGATAGATTTTGGTTTAATCTCAACTGTTACTTTTTCTCCGGCTTTTGGAGAGTCAAAGCCATTTCACCACAAGCAGCAAGGGGAGATAAATAAAATAAATAAATAAAATCTTAAAAAAAAAAAATGAATATGAATCATGGCAAAGAATGGCAGTTTCTATCTATTGTTGTTATTATCATCATCATTGAAGATTTGAATGATATCAGAGAAAACAACAATTCAGGAACAGAGCTGGAGGCTACCTCTTGCTATCAATTAGGGATCATGGTACAGAGCACAATCTTCCACTAAAGGGTACTTTGGGTTTTGATCCAGCTTCACTCAATATCAGTCTTACTGATTCCATTTTGATCAAAATGTACTATTAATGGTGTAAATTACTATTCTAGCCTAAGATTTAGAGTATGTTCTTTAACAGTTTTTTTTACCACATTTTTGAGACAATCTGACTGACAGTCTTGAAAGTAGTCACTACTTTTTTAGACATCATCTAAGAACACAGCTGTTGGTTTCAACCATAAGTTATGTTGCAAATGGTTGAACTGTGGTTCTTTCCCAGACAAAGGCTAAATTCAGGATGTCTTCTTCAGTAAAATAAGGGAGAATACTGATGTTTAAGAATTACATCAACTACTAGTCTATCACCCTCTTGGTGTGTTTAAATGAAACAAATGCAACATAGAGTGAAATTATTTGGACAGATGTCAGAGTAAACCTAAAGAAAAAGAAACAGCCCACTGTGAAGGACTCCTTGGTTACCAAAGGAGTGCACAGGAGGTGTGCAGAGAAATCCTATTACTGGGTAATGGGATTTATTTGCGTGTCCAGGCACCAGTTTGAAAATGTGATTCTGCTCAAGACACAAGCAGAGGGGTTCTTTTATGGGACAAAATTCTGTCTTCAGGAAAGATAGAATATATTTCACTAAAGTCAATCTGATTCTCCCTTTAATAAATTGCTTGAAGGAAAAGAAAGTCTTTGCTGACACAGAAATGCTGAAACCTCAGCTTATGCCTTTGAAGTACAATCTAAAGCAGGGAGTAGGCAAGAGAACAATAGAAACTTGTAAGAGGTAGGCCCAGGAACACTAGAGATTTCTGCCTAAGTGGCATCATTTATTATTTCCAAGCAAGGCCTAAAATATGAATAGTTTTAAAGCAGTATATATTTTCCCTAATATATAGTATAAAACATGCAAGCTCTATTCACTCCAGGAAAAACAACAACAACAACAACAACACATGACAAAAAGTGGGCATTTTTTTTTCCCATTGTTCAACTATTTATCAATAATTATTGATGTAAAATTTTCATCAGCTAAAATCTTGTTGCTTTAGATCAGCGGTGGCAAACTATTTCTGTGAAGGACCAGACAGTAAATTACTATTTTCGGCTTTGTGGGTCATGCTGTCTCTTCCACTACTATTCCACTCTGCTGTTTTAGCACAAAACAGTGGCTGGATCTGGCCTAAGGGCTGTAGTTGGCTGATCCCTGATGCTTGTCAATTAGTATGTACTTCAATATAGCCCTAGCATCTATTTCAGTGCCTGGCATGTGATATGGAATTAACAAGTAAATAAAACACTTAAAAAGCAGTTGATTTACATTCCTGGTAGTTAATCCTCTCTGTAGAGTAGGCTTTTCTTCATTATATCTCCTTTGATATGATTCCAATTGATTAGCTTTGAGAAAGCATGAACACACTGAGAAATTTAACCTCATGATATGTGATATGCACAACCTCATTTCTGTGGTACTGCCAAAAATGTATAACCTGAATTAGGCATTAGAATAACCCAAATTATGGGATCTTCTAGGATATATATGAATAGTAATATTAAAAAACATCAAAATCAAGATAGACAAAGGAAGGCTGAGATAATGTCCCAGAATAAAGGATACTAGAGGAAAATGACAAATAAATACAAAAAATTACCCTGTATTAAATCTGAAATCAGGAAAAATAGGTGTATGTGACATTTACTGGACATTTGACAAAATTGTAATATATGCTGTAGTTTAAACAATAACATTGAATCAATATTAAATTTCCTTACTGGGATTATGAAGAATAATGACCTTGTTCTTATTCTTAGTTGATACACTGAAGTATTTATAATTAAGCATTTGGAAAGGGGATGGTGATGTTTCCATCTTACTCAAAAATTGTTCAGACAATATAAAATATATGTACATAAAATTTGATAGATAAAAATGGGGCAAAATGTAAATGGTCAGCAAATCAGGCTAAAGAACATACAAGAGTTCTTTGTAAAAATTTATTTAAAATGTACTGTTGCCTGCTATCCCTCTGCCCAGATCCTGATACATATAAAACAAAATATCAAGACATATTCACAGATTATTTTAACTCTATTAATCTTCTACATTGAGCAGATGAATGGATAAAATGGTAGATACCATGAATGGACCCAATATTTACAGAGATTTCTAAAAACAACATGATTGCAAATGTCTACATCTTTTTCTACTAAGAAAATCTTCCTAAAGAAAGTCCAACTAAAAATATCATAACTTGTAATGATGTTCAACCAAGGAAATTCTACATAATTCTCAAAATATCCAATCAAAAGGATTATTTAAAATAATTTCTTCAGCTCTTTTTAAATTAGATTATGTGTTGTCTATAAACCAGATTAACAAGAATAAGAAGAGACAGTATTGGATTTGATTGCTGAGTCAGGGCACAACAAAATACTTTGGTGAAACTGGAAAACAAGTTTTCAAAATGAGACTGAAAGGAAGGTGTTTTTAGAGAGTCGGGTGTGCAGGAATGAAATAAACAATGGGTCCAGGAAGATTTCTTTTCTATTTTTTTTTCTGGACAGATAATTTGCTGAATTAGAAGAATATCCCTTCTCTGTTCCTTTTTAGAAGAGCTTTGGGTTCATTTTACATGAATTTTGCTCTCAGGTAGGTTTATCTTGACTATTTCTACTCAGCATTTTTAAATTATCATAGTACAATAGTATAAAATGCATAACTTCTGAGGCTGTATTTGCTGGTTAACTCCAAGATTTTCTAATTTAGAATTCCAGAGAAATATGAAAAGTCATGAATTATTTTAAGTTTCTTGTACTTAAAAGTTTAACATGAGTCTGGACCAATCCTGAATCCACAGATACCAAGTTTTTTGGAGAGCAGGGAAAATAGAATGAACCTTAAAGAACATCACCAGCTTAATTGAAAAATATCTATTGGGTATTTATCTAAAAGAAATAAACCACAAAGATTTTAAAAACATACTCACTACTAATACTTCTACAAGTATTTTAAAACTAAGGACTGACCTGAGAATGTGGTTCATTATATTTTGTACTTTAAGCAAGTCTGGACCCTGATACATTTTCCTATTTATTTTTTTAAGGAGTCAAGATATTCTATTACTATGAACATACCTGAAAGCAACAAATGACAAAACATAAGATTAGCTTTATAGATAAAGCAATTCCAATGTAACTGATAAAACAATTCCTCAAAAATTAACATATCTTCAAATTGTGATTTTCCTGAAATTGTGTTGATATATTTACTGCTTTGCAGCAATATCAACTATTTTGATCTGAAATTGGTCAGCTGACCTTCATAAATTGCCATTTATCTTACTCCAGACCTTGCAACATTTCTTCCTTTACAAACTCATTTCAAATTATAGATATTGTTATCACAGTGGAAGGTCATTTTAAATCTGTTTGTTGGTTCAAATAATGCTTAAAATCAATAGTACTTCCTGCACATCTCCACACTTCACTTGATTCGGTGGTTAAAGTGGCCACATTCTACAGCACACACAATTTTCTGCTGAAAGTCACCTTTATCAAAAGAAATAGCACTGACTTTTTATTTTTGTTTTGAAGCTTTATTCTGATTGTTTTATATTACACCAATTCCATTTCTGATTGATGTTTCCAGATTATAAAACATAGTAATGTAATTACAAATTATAAGCTGTTATAAAGTATTTTTACATATCTTATTATCCTTAAGTAGACTTAAGTACGCACACTTACAAGCATGCACACATGCTTATGTGTAACTCTTTGTGAGGAGCCTTATTTTCCATGATTCCTGTTCTCTATCTCCAGTACCAAAGGCATTCTGTTCCTGGCTATGTGAAACACACTATTTACAGAACCTCTGGTTTAAACAACTGATTTTCTGCTCCATACCAGTAAGAGCAAGTACAGAGTTGCAATGGTTCTTCTCCCTTTCAATTTGGTTATTCAAATAACTGTATCAAATTATTTGTTTTAAATTATATATTCCTTTTTCCTGCATCAGAAACACATAAAGACATGAAGTGACATTTCATTTATTATTATTGTTTTAAATATTTATACTGAAGAATCACATATATGTATTTCATCTTTTTGATTACTTAATCACAGCTGCTTCTTATCTCAAAAGCTCTAAAAAGACTTTTTCTGGTATAGTTATGTTACTTTTCTTGAGACAATTTTTAAAGATGTTGGATTTTTAGTGAAAAAAAGTAGTGATCATCTGATTTTATAATAAATTTATTTCAAAGAGCATCATTTCATTTTTTTGTATAATAAATTCAGGTCTCTTCATTAAATCATCAAACATGATCATAGAGCAAAAAGACATGTGAAATCACTTGGGATCTCAGAACAGGCATACATTTTGCCCTTACACTGACTAATAATATGGTACAGCTAACAAGATGATAATAGTGACACAAATGATATCCAATTAAAAATATATAAAGTACCTGACAAAATTTAAGAGTCATTATATTGCATTACTATTATAATGCCTCTCATTTGTATTACAATATGCAAAGTATATTCTTAGTGTAAAATTCTCCTCTTCAAATCAAATCTGTACCTAGGCATATCATTCTACATCACTTTGTGACAATAGATTTGGCAATTTTAATATATATATTTTTAATACCAGATTAGATTATTCAACTACCATATTGCCAGCCAGATAGCTGGAGAGGACCTGCAGTATGTCTGTGCAGCTAAACCTTTGAGAACAGGTTGAGATTTCCAAAACTTCCACTAAGATAAATTTGGGAAAATTGGTATAGAAAATAAAGGGCAAGAGCCTTGGTGGAAGGGCTGTCAGCTCAGAACAGAATTCTATAAAATCAGAGGTCTATATCACTTTCTGTCATTGTCATAGTTTGCCACAGGGCTGCTGATACAAACTACCAGAAATGGATAGTTTGGAAATGGATTTTAAAATGATAATTTTATTTATGGTAAAAGCTTACAGTTCTGAGGCTGTGAAATGTCCAAATCAAGGCACCATCAGAGATGGTCAGTCAGCTGCTGGTGATGCTGGCGTGCTGCCATGTAGTGAAGCAAGATGGCGAGCAATCTGTGCTGAGATCTCTGCCTTCCCCTCCAGGCTCAATGTCTCCCAGAATCCAGTTCCTGGGGCTCATCTCTTCAGCCTTGAGCAGCTCCATGGGCCCAGCCTCTTGGGGACTTCGTGCTTAAGCTTTGGCTGCTAGAGATCCTCAACTCCTCTCTCACCTGACAGATCAAAAATGGCTGAGCTCCCTTTTCCTGTGTATCTCTCTGTCTGTGTCTCCATTTGTAGCATATCTAGCAAGAGACCAGACACCCAAGCAGGCTCATATCTCGCTGACATAGTCCATTCAAAAGCCCTAAAGCAATCTTCTCAAGTAATCTAATCAAAGAACACTAAAGTGACTTTGATTCAATCAAAGGGCCCTACACACACAGGAATGGATTAATTTAAGAGTGCAACCTTTTTCTGGGATTCACAAATTCATACTTCACAGTTACCCATATTGGTCACCCATAAATGTAGCCAAAAAATAAAAACAAAACTTAAAATGTGACCAACTGTATAATTAGAGTAGATTTTTCTATTTACTCATGACTATATATGAAAAGTTGTTTTTTTTTTAATGTGGAAGGATATTCTTTCATGTCACTAATCCCTTTGTGTTACTCAGTGCTTAAGTCTTGCCTTAATGTCTAGTAAGTGTGTTTTGCACACACCAGACTGTGTTGGAATAGAAAAATTAGGTCACTGTGAAGGCTTGTTGAAATGCATAAGCAAGCACTTGCACATTGGTACATAAAATTTGCTGAAAAAAGTCATCCTTTTGCATAATTACTATTAACATGTTTTAAAAAAATAAGATGTAAACAGGCCTTCCTTGATTTCACTAACAATTTTTATCAAACTTGCATTATCAGATGAGTATCGCATCTTTGTTCATGTTCCAGCTGTTGCCAAAGATTCATGTCAAATGTTAGTAAATTAATATGATGTAAAACAAAAGGAACAAATTATGTTAACATTAAGCACAGGCCCTAATAAGGATATACCTGTAAAATTCATGTAAAGGTCCCTGAAGTGCCTTGCACATAAAATAATTTGGATCTTTGTCTCTGAATTAAATTCTTATGAGTTATACCTTAATTTGAAAATAATCAATTTTATGATTTATTTGTTTTATTGATAATGATCACATAAGGAGTATCTAAATGATATCATTTGAAAAAGTACAAAATGTAAACATTTACTATAAATTTAATGACAGTATTTTCTAAGCTCACTCTTATGAGATTAAATTTGATCACAATGAACAAGTTTTTTTTTTTTTTTTTCAATGCATTCCTCTTAAAGGATTTTTTCCACTTTATTACAGGTAAAATTAAATATATTTTAAAACAAAATATATTAAAAGTGCTAATGAATCATAAATTATAGTCAAATGGCTGTCTTCATCCTCAAAATTTAATTTTCAAATCCACTTAATATTTGATGTCCTGTATAGAACTCTAAGAGTTGTGTTTATGTAACTGCTTTCTTGAATCTTTAAAACATCCACGTTCTTTACATTGCTATTGCGTACATTAGCTGCAGTTAAAACTATAGATGGGAAACATCTTGTCTATTTTAATATGTGGCAAAAAATTAATTCAGGAGGAAAACACACAGCTACTGTTGATCATTTAAGTCTCTGAATGTTTAATGCATATTTAGGATTAGCATAACAATATTAGCTAAGGGCAATGCAACATAGGCGTTTTCATTTTTAAGTCATTTATTTGAATTTAAATCAGATCACCAATGAGGTATCTCTCATACTTACTCAGAAACTATTTCTGGACATAGAACATAAAATGGGAATTCAATCCTTTTCCTTTGTTAGCAGTTTCAATAAAACCAGAACAGATAATGCCAGTTTGGATTGAAATAATAATCATCACAAATTTCCAGATGCTACTTAATTTTCTCCTAAATGGATTTAATTGGTTAAAAATATTTACTGAATCCCTACCATAAATCACCTGCAGGACCAGATCTGGTACAATTACATTGTGGGAGACAAAGAGCCTGCCCTTAAAGAGATCAGTTCCTCATGTTCTGGTTAAGCAGTTGTATCTTGCTATTTAGTATATATGAGCACAATAGAACATGACATTTGATTACTTTTAGTATAATAACTAGTGAAATTAGAACTAATTAAGGCTGATGAGGTAAGAATAATAAAACTCACTGGAGGGAAAGTGGGAGAAAATCTGAAGTGTGGGATTATTTCTGGCCCTGCCCGACAGAGATTTTGAAGAGAAAAAGTAGATCTGAATATCCAAGAGGGAAGACTGAAAACCAAGCAAACCAAGCAAAAACTATACCTATTGAAAATTTTTCAGAAAAGTGACCCAGGTTCTCACATGACCCAGTGCCTTGACAAGTATGTGGAGCTACCACATTCTTTGTTTTAAACTAATTTGATTTGTGACCTTGAGTGACTTGTGTTCTTTGTGATTGGCTCCTTTTTAGGAAACACGGACATATTATTTCCTTCGTTCAGTAAAAGCTTACTGATTATTTGTGCCAATAATAAAGATATGAAGGACATGATCCCTGTTTTCAAATATCTTAAAGTTTGGTGGAAAGTAACACTTCTCTCCAGACCTACCCATCCTGAATGACTTGCAGATAAATTTACAGACTATCGTAATTACTATACAAGCAAAGAATAAAACAAAACCAAAAACATGGTACCAGGCAGCAACAGAACAAGTAGTATTTAAGTTTAAGGTTGGACTAGATTGCTTGTTTTTCTAAATTAACCTTCAAATCTAAGGATATTGAGTATTGGTTTTAATTGTAACTTATCAGGAAATTATGTTTAATAATTGATAATGTTAATAACTATGAAGAATATCAGTGTAGCCATTTCAGTTGAGAATATTGAAATATTAGTTGTTATGAATAAATTATAATCACTCATCAGTCAAAATAAGAGTGTTCAGTTCAATGTATAAAAGTAACTTATTAGTCTAGCATTCTAAGACTATGTAGAGAGATTGCTTTTGTGACTTTGTGCTGTATTGACTGTATTAAACTATTACTTAGTTGCAATACTTGTACCACTCATTGATCTGGGAATTCTCTCACTTCAGGAAGCAGCTGAGCATAGACAGCCATTCCTAGCACACTGGCTTCTATAACTGGACAAAGACATTCATTATTGGACCTCTCCCCCCAAACAAATACGTCAACGCTAAGGCTTTAGTGAAGCAGGTGTAGCTCCTCAGGGTTGAGCATGTGCTTTGCCTGTACAGGGCCCGGGGATCAATCCTGTTAAAAAAAAAAATACAGAAAACAAACAAACAAAATACCTAAGCTTTTAAAAATTGACAGTTTTGAAACTTTGGAGGTGAGTATAAAAGTATATGTAAGCATGAATATTCTTGCTGTCCTGATTTTGTGATAATCAGAGTAGGCTAAATGTTCGCTATATTAGAAACCATGCATGTATCCCCAGACCTAGTTTTTCTTCCTAGGTCTGGTTTTTGGAATGCTGATGATAGACTAAGCCTGATTTATTATATGACCATCCTGTATGGGAAAAGACTGTAACTTTGGGTATCTTTGGTCAACCTTAAGAGATATAGCAGGGAGACGGATGTGACTCGGGTGGTTGGGCGTCCATCTCCCATATGGAAGGACCTGGGTTCGAACCCCGGGACCTCTTGGTAAAAATAAAAAGAAGGAAAATATAGAAGGCATGTGGGCCACCAGACCCCGAGCATGGGTGAGCCACCAGGCCCTACAAGCCACGCAGCAAGATGATGAAATAACAGGAGAGTGACACAAGGGAGAGCCAAGATGAGACACACCAAAAAACAGGAACTAAGGTGGCACAGGCAGGAGGATGCCTCTCTCCCACATCGGAGGTTCCAAGGGTCGAATCCCAGTGAAGACAGGAAGAGAAAGATGAGAAGAGAGGGCAGGAAATGAACAGAGAGTCACCCAGCAAATGGACACAGAAACAGCAAAAATGGTTGAGGGGTGGGGCAAAAATTGATAAAAATAAATAAATAAATAAATCCTTAAGAAAAATGTATAAGGGAGGAAGATACAGAATATAGATGGTAGTAATCCTTTGATGATGCTCTTTCATTATTTGTTAACAAATGTTTCACAACAATGCAGAGTGTTTGGGGGGGGTGATGTGTGGGAGCCCTGTATGATGTTATGCATATTTGTTTTGTAAGTTTATGATGTTTACTGAACACTTATAGTTTATGTATATTCATATATGAATGACATATTTAAATAAACTGTTTAAAAAAATAAATAAACTAAAAATCAAACAAACAACAAAAGTATATGTAAGAATATTGCATTTGCGGGATAAGAAAAATACTAAGTGGTATTACAATGTTCTCCATCTGCATTAGCTTCACACACATACAAATAGAGGAATATAAACTATATACAATTATAATTATAATGTTGTATAATACATGCATGTGTACATTATATTAATTATATACAATGAGTACATATAATTTAAATACACACACATGCATATAGAAAGACAAGTATTATCTTGCAATTGCTATGCACAACATACCCTGTGGTCTACTTTACGTGGGTTAGCTCATTTAATCCTTATTAAACACTATGGATTAGGTAATAATATTATCCTTTTCCTATATTTGATGTTAGATGATGGAACTGATGGAAAGAGAATTTAATTCATTTGCCCATAAGTACATAATTAGAAGAAGGAAGAACCAGGATTGTCTGCCATTAAAGTTTGCATTTTTAACCTATATTATGCTAAAATATTTTCTCCAACTATTATCTTTCATGCATCTATCTATCAATATAAATGCACATATACCGTTTGATGAAGACTGGGGATTTTGAAAAGAAGAATCTATAATATAAATTTATCTATATAATATTTAGAGAGATATTTGATACTAAATTACCAAAACATATGTGATAAGGATTTTAAGCAAGGGTTATAAATCACTTTATAAATGTACAACAATTCTTCAAAAACTCTTCCTTCTCCATTACTCAACTGAGATCTTTATTTTAATTTCCTTCCTCTCCAACTCTGTTCACTTAATGTTGGTCAATCAGCCCTTCACTGAAACACCTTTCTCCCTGTCATTAACCAGCATATACTGTAGGATATCTCCTTCTCTGATCTTTCAGTCTCTGTCCTTTCACTACTCAGACCTCAAACTTCTGCTCTTTTACTATACTCACTTCTTTAGAAGCTTATCACTTCCTTTCAGTCTCCTCTGTGTTAATGTAATATCTAAGAATTTTAAATTCAACTGTCAATAGATGACAGCTACATTTATTTCTTAGCCATCATGGAAAAAACTAAAAATCTAAAAGACAATTTATCTTTCCTTGGGATGGTGTTTTAGTTTGCTAGGCTGCCAAAATGCAATACACCAGAAATGAGTTGGTTTTTACAATGGGGGTGTATTAACTTAAAAACTTACAGTTCTGAGGCCATTAAAATGTTCGAATCAAGGCATCATCAGGCGATGCTTTTTTCCTGAAGACTGGATGCTGAGAATCCTGGACTTCTCTGTCACATGGCAAAGCACATGGTGGTATCTCCTTGCTTCACCTTTCTATTTGGGGTTTCGTTGCTCTCAGCTTCTGGCTTTACGGCCTTTCTCTCAGGTCCTGTGGCTTTCCCCTGTCTCTCTCCATATTCATACCATTTATAAAAGATTCCAGTAAGAGGATTAAGACCCACATTGGACCAAGCTTTAATTGAAGTAACCTAATCAAAAGGCCCTAAACTGAAATAATCTAACATAAAGTTCCCACCCACAATAGGGTTCTTACCCAAAGTAATGGACCAGCATTAAGAACATGATTTTCTGGGTTACCCACAGTCTCAAATTACCACACTCTACCCTCTGGACAGCAAAAAAACATGTTCTTTCCATACAAAAATACATTCCTTCCATCACAATATTTCAAAAGCCTTAAATCATTTCAGTAACAATATTAAGTACAGTCTCATCAAAATCATTTTTACTTGTGGTCTGTCTTGGGGCACAATTACCCTCAGACTGTGAACCTGTGAAACTGAGAATAAGTTATCCACTTCCAATATACAAATGAGGAGGAGTTATAGGATAAATGTTCCCATTTCCATATAGAGAAATTGGAAAGAAAAAAAATGGGTCATGGGTCCCAAACAATTCCAAAACCCTGCAGTGCATACTCCATTAGATTTCAAGGTCTGAGAGTCATCTATAGAAGGATGCTCTGTCATCAGGGCCTGATTGAGTGGTATCCCCTCCATTTGCAAGTGCTTGCACAGTGGCCATGCTTTCAACTCCAGGCTCATCAAGCATCTGGTTGGCAGCAAAACTTTATACTTCACCCTCCAGAACACTGGGGTGATGGCCAGACCCTGCCAAATCCCTGAGGAATGTGCTCCAATTTCTCTGAAGTCTGGAGCTGCAGCACTCTTCCTAAACAATGGGGCAGAGAACTCTCCTTCTTCAAGTGCCAGGAAATACTCACCCTTTCTACCGACATGGATGGGCTTGCTCTCTTGGCTCGAGAAAATGTCTTCAGTCTAGACCTCAGGTCCCATGGTTCTGCCTTTGAAGACACTTTTCCTTTAATCTGTCCCTTTTTTGATTCTTTTAATCTAGGCTGGCAGTTATTCTGTTCATACAGATCTCACAAAAACTTGCCCATATCACGTGTAGCACACAGAGGTCCTAACAATCAGATATAAGAACTTTCCAAAAATCCTTTCTAGAGAACTGCATTTCCAATCCTGACTTGCCCCAAAATGGCTGACTGTTTCCATGTTTAGTTAAATCATCACATGGACACTGTATTAGTCAGCTAAAAGGGTGCTGTTGCAAAATACCAGAAATCTGTTGACTTTTATAAAAGATTATTTACTTGTAGTAGAAGCTCACAGTTAACAGGCCATACAGCGTAAATTACTTCCCTCACCAAAGTCTGTTGCCACATTTTGGAACAAGATGGCTGCTAGTATCTGCAAGGGTCCAGCCTTTCTCTTCCTCTTAAAGTTCCATCATCCCAGCTTCTTCCAATATCAGCTGTAGGCTGGGATAAATCTCATCTCTCTCTCAGGGCTCATTTCTCTCCAGGCTCAGCTGCTCTGGTATCTCCATAAGGCCAACTGTAAACTTTCAGGCGAATGGCTCATCTCTCTTCTCAGGGCCTCTCCCATGTCTAATGGACCCTTCTCTCTTTCCTTACATATCTGCTTCTCTGTGTATTTATTTCCCAGGGCTCCAGCATTAAAATTCCAACTTTATTCGCTGCCATGTCTTTACTCTGTAAGAGTGAAACCTCTGAATCCAATCCAATCTAATTTGCCCAGGGGAACAGACCAGTTTACAAACATAATCCAATATCTATTTTTGGAATTCACAAATAACACCAAACTGCTATAGATACTATTCTCTGGGGACTTGCTTTCTGGAAGCAAAGAATTTTCTAAACCATCAGTTTCTTGTATGTTTGTGCCCAGGAGTTCAGTTTTCAGCTTATCCCTTTCCTCTCATATTTTACTCTAAGCTGCAAGGAGAAGCCAGGCCACACTTTTCACATTTATTTTGGAAATCTCAGTTAAATATCCAAGCTCATCACTTTCAATTTATGCCTTCCATCTGACATCAGAACACAATTTGCCAAGTTCTTTGCCACTTTAAAACAAGGTAGCCTTTCTTCCAATTTGCAACGATACATTCATCATTTCTGTCTAAGATCTCATTGGAAGTGCCTTTAGCATCCATAGTTCTACCAATACTGTCTTCAAAGTAATCTAGGCCTTTTCTTTCCAGCACCGCACAATTCTTCCCACAGAACCTAATTAATAAGCCCTTTCTACATTTTTTGGTATTTGCAAATACAATATTTGGTATTTTTATTTTTAAAGAAGCTTTAGATTACATAAATGTTACATAGAAAATATAAGAGATTCTCATATGCCCCACTTGTTCCCCCTCCCACACTTTCCCACATGGAGATTTATTAACTTGCAAGCTTACAGTTCTGAGGCTATGAAAATGTCCAAATCAAGGCATCATCAGGCAATGCTTTCTCCCTGAAGACTGGCTGCTGGCAATCCTGGACTTCTCAGCCACAAGGCAAGGCACATGGCAGCATCTGCTGGTTTCTCCCTTTGATTCTACATTTTGTTGCTTCCAGCTTCCAGCTTTCTATCAGCTCCTGTGGCCTTCTGTCTCTGCATATTCATCCCATATATAAAGAACTCCAGTTAGAGTTTTAAGTCCCACCCTGGTCCAAGACTTAATTGAAATAATCTAATCAAAAGGTCCTTAGCTGAAGTAACCTAATTAAAACTTCCTACCCACAATATGTTCAGACCTCCAGGAATGGATCAGCTTTAAGAACACGATTCTCTGGCATACATACAATCTCAAACTACCACAGTTGGGATTTTCTTTTTTTATTTTTATCATTAATATTAAAATTATCATGATTCACAAAACTAAATTTGAGGTTAATTTTTTTTCCTTCTTATTAAGAGTCTTACATTTTTCTCCATTTTCTCAGTCATTTTCCTGGTCACACCTGTAATTTTTCATAGCTTTCTGCCTGTCTTCTTGACTCCCAATTTCTTTGTTTCTTTTATTTTATTGCTGTTCTTACATTTTCCAAATGGAACAATGTCGTCCCAAAATTTTCACATAATATCAATTCCTTTATTGTAAATTTTCATTGGGATTCTGTTATTCATTAGGGACATGCAATTGACTTTTCTATCTCATACTTAAGATGCTCCATAGTGCCATCTTAATTCTCTTAACTATGTCAAATACACACCTTTCATTTTAACCAGCCACCTTCAATCCTGTGATGAGTCCCACTTCTTTATAAATAGGCTCATGACTACGTCAAACTCTATTCTTTCAACACACAATTCAAAACTCATCCTGATTCATGTTACTTTGTGGTCATCCTTCCCTTTTTAAAATTTCCCTCAGCATTTGTCAATAGATTTGGGTTACTTAACATATTTTCTTGAACTATACCTTTAGAATTGTAATCCAGATATTTTCATATGTCATGTAAGATTTAAATGTACTCATAGATTCTAATTTTCTTGAGGATTATAAATGCTTTTCTTATTTTTACTGGGAACTCTTCAGGATTTTGCAAAACTCAGTTACTAGACATTCCATGCAAATGGTTAGATTAAATTAAAAGTGTGGATATATTGTGGATTTCATTCTGTTAATTTCTGCTTGTATTATTTGTGTGTCTTCTCTGTAACAGCACACATATGCCTACAGTTTTTCCTCAGTGGAAATTGTGTTTCCCTTGTCCAGTGTGAGAAGATTCTATTAAATAAGCATCGAGTTGGTTGCCACTTATTGAGGTGGGAATAAAAGAGGGGTAGTAATTATTCTATGTATCCTGTCTACTTGTTTTCACCTCCATTTTATCTTCTTAGTATTTCTGCTTCTGCCTAGTTATGCTAAAAGAGAATATAAAACCGTAGATTCCTGGTACACCCCCAAACTTCTTGAGGTGGTGTCAAGTGAAAAGGAATGGCACTAAGATCCCAGTAATTTTTTTCTATATAATTAAAACATGTCTGTCAAAATCGTTTTTTTGGGGGGAAAAAAAAGGATACCTTAAATTTAAATTCCACAGGCTGATTATCTCCAAATACTTATTACAGTCATTTGATTTTGAAATGTTTGCCAGGAACAGGAAGAAAATGAAGGTGTATATGTATGCCTCCATCCATTCCCTCTCTCTGACTCTCTGTCTCTATCTCTCTCTCTCTATATATATATATTAACTTAATATAATTAATCTTTCTAAAGCTATGGAAATAAACTGTAATTTAGTGTTTTGAAGTTCCATATATTTGTGAAAATGTTCCCCATATGTTGTACTTTATACAGCCATGTGTTGCCTCTTGTTTTATTGAAATAAAAGCTGAAAAATTTATATATCTGTATCTATATATATATATTGAGTTTTTTGTAACTGCTCTTAAATAAATAGAGGATAAGAATAATAATAAAAAAAAAAAACTCCCTGAGTTCAGATCCTTGGTTTATCACGTATAATTTGTATAATTTAACTCCATGGTGCCTCAGTTTACTCATTAGTAAAATAAGCATTAAATAGGAACCAGGTAAGATTTTTGTGCCTATTAGATAATATAATTCATGCAAATACTTTACTGCAGTGATGGACACATATAACTACATTTCTTGTTATGATGCCATTGTTTTAATTATTATTAAATTATTAGAGGATTGATTCATGGTGAACTAAAGATGGATATTACTTTTCTGACTCTCTAATTCATTTATGGGATATTTTTAAGTTTATGGGATTGAGAAATTTTTAAATGAGTAACTATGATTAGCTTCAGCCTATAAAGAGAGAACAGAGTTAGTGTGATCATTGGGGAAGTTCATCTCAGATCTGCTCTCCTATTTCTTGGCTTTATTATCTATAAACCTTACTCCTGACAACACATCCTTTCAGCCTCATATAAGGGTGTGCAAATAATGTGATGCACACACAGCATGCATTCATACACAGATGTTCCAGCTGTGTCTATGGTAGTAGCAACCATATGTTTCCTCTTCCACATGGGATCTTCAGGCCCACTTTGCTTTGCACAGTGGGAATAATTGGGTTCTGTGGAAAGCATGGCTTACTGAGATAATGCACCTATCCAGGTGATAATGCAAATGAGCTGTAGATAAAAAGAAACCACTGTGATGGTAGAGATGTCTCAGGGAAGAGAATACATATTAAGAGTAGTCAGATTGTATAACAAGAGACAATTAGAAATAAATAAGCAAAGCCATAAAGAAAGAGTAAGGACATTCTGGGCAGAGTTGAGAAGATGTTCAAATTGCTTCAAAATTAAACATGGTATCTTGGGAAATATTATGGAATGTTAGTCACTGATTTACTTGAAAATTAAGAGTATAGCTAGAGGACTATTTGAATCAGTTACTTGGCAGTGAGCAGTATTCTGATCACTGGTTCAAATACAGTAATTATAAAAGTAAAAAAATAAGGAAGTATATGCAGGGAGGAATATTTTAGCAGGAGTATTGTTAAAGCAGAGCTCTGGAGAGATAGACAACTACTGATATCTAGTGACTTTCTCCAAAGACAGCTGAATATTAGCAAGAAGAATTCTTACTAAAATCTAGCAGTACCATAATTATGCAACACATTGCCCATTACTTAGTTATTCAGAGGTATCACTATAAAATTGGATTTCTGAATGTAGATTTAGCACATTAATTTTGAGATTTATTTAGTATGTGCTTCTAAAAGAAGTGACCAGATTTATAATACAGATAGAAAATTATTTAAATTCTCAGAAGCTATGGCTTGTCACCACACCTGTGCATCATTCCTTCCTGAGCATTAGTTAAGGATATTCATAAAGGAAAACATCACTCTTGAATCTGAAAGAGTTGCTGGCTTCATTTATTCCACTAAAGAAGGCTTTTTAAAATTTTCCTCTGTGTTCTATTGGAGTGATAGTAAGTAAATATAATAGTTTTCAAAGATCCAATTATACTTATTGGAATTCCAGTATATATTATGAGAATATGCAAAAAAAAAAAAAAAAAAAAAAAAAACCACCGTGAATTGACTTCACTTTAGTATAGATTCAAGTAAAAATGGAATCTTGCATAAAGTTGAAAACATTGCATTATGTTTCAACTGTTCATTGGCTATGAATGTACAAACAATGTAATAAAACAGGGCCAGAGCCTGCCTTTACATGGTCTTCAAGCTAAGGAGAGTTTTCATATTTTAAAATGGTTAAAAAAAGAAATCAAAAGAAAAATAATTGCTTTGTAAGAAGGTGAAAATTATAAGAAATTCAAATTTCAACATCCACAAATAACATTTTATTGGAACACAGCCATACTCATTCATTTATCAATTGCCTATGGTTGCTTTTGTGCAACAACAGCAGAGTTGAGTAGTTTCAACAGAGACCATATGACCTGTAACACTAAAAAAATTTTTTTTGATGTCCCTGTACAGAAAAAGTTTGCTGACCTCTCTTTCAGGCAAAATAAGGTCAGCAGATTGCTCTTTCTTTAGCAGGCTTGGTGGCCCAGGAGCTGACTCTGATAGGCACTAAACATTTGAGGGTCACAGACTATAGAAGCTGAGTGATAGGATTGTTTGGGAACCCCAAAACATAAATGTAAAGGGTTCCTGGAACCACCATTTGGGATCTTCACTTCCTCAATGGTCACATCAGAATAGCATAAAACTCCTATATTTCACTTTGAATCTTTTTATTTTTTTTCCTTTTAAACTTCATAAAAATTAGAGTCAAAAGGTAAGTACATGTATTTTCTAGCAGATATTTGTGTTTGTTTAAGCATAGGAAAATAAGAATGTGTCAGCCCTTCTGATAAGCAGAGGTCATCCGTCACACTCCTGTTACAGCGATTGTCCATTAGTGCTGGGGTAAAGATGGCAGGGCAAGACCACATCATCACCTTCAGTCACTTACCCTTGACCTGTGGAAAAGTTGCTTTGAGAAAGGGTGGAAGTTCATGGAGAAAGGTTATATTTATGTGCCACAGCTGCCCAATTAGTGGGACATGGTGCTTGGCTTAAGACACACTTATGAGAAATAGATGGACTCCCTCATCCCTTCTAAACAAAGAATAATGAAGTAACATCACAAAAGTCATGAGAAAGAAAAGTGTCAAAAGATCATAAAATGCTTAAAGCAGCAACTTTAAGGGAACTCAGTGAATATGAGATGCAAACTTTTGGCTATGGGGTTGAGATTTATTCTACTTAAGGTTGGATTCATGAGATCTATTTTTGGGTGTATTTTGTTTAGATGGCTTTAATTACTAAAAATAAGTTGTTTCCCAGTGTTCTAAGTTGTTTATTCACAAAAATATGAAACAAAAGAGGAGGAAGCAAATGTATGGCACAAAAGGCATTCATGAGCAATCAGGTGTTAATAATGTGGCTTGTTAGTAAGTACATCTAGTAGCAGCCATTGTGGACCAGTAGGGATCCTCATGTAATTTGTTAAATGGCAAGTGCAGATGATTTTCTGAAAATCTAAGAAGTGCTTACCAAATGACAATGAATAGCACCTGACCTATCAAGCATTTAGTAACTGCTTAGCCATTTGAGTTCTTTTGGAATAATTGAACAAAATACTTCATTTTTTTTTTTAAGTCTAACTATTGGTCATTTACAAGTATTTAAAGGCCTTTTCAGAATTTATAGTCTTTCTTTAAGATCTCTTGATATGCAATAGAGGGTAAATGATTCTGTTCTCCACTAGCCAGCATTTTATTTGATTTTGTCATATTGACAAGACAGGGATTACTCTGAAGCAAACATAAAAGGAATGCTGTCTTGTAAAATAGATCTAATAGTAAAAGGAGAGCCCATGACAGTCTCTCTTTGAATGGACAACATTCACTGTTCTACTAAGAATATTTTCATAATTTACCTCCATCAAAAGTTTAGTGGGAGCGGATTTTGGGAAGATGATGGATTAACAGGCAGAGTTCAATGCTCTCACAAAACAACAGAGAAAGAACCAAAAGCTACCCGAGGCACCTCCTTTAGGGGTCAGCAGACCAGGACAGTACTACACAACTCCCAGGAGGATGAGGGACAGAGAGACAAAGAAGCTGAAACAACAAAAGTGAGTTACCAAACCCCTGCAGAGGCAGGGAAGGGCTATCCTCCGCCGCCCCCACCCCCACAAGGTATTAAACTAGGATAAAACCCCTGGCTCACACAACCAACTGAGAGGGGAACAGACATCTTCCTCCCTGTCATCTGTTTCAAGGGAAAAGGGAGGAGGAGTTGGGGTGCTTTTCTTCAGTGTATTTGGCCAGCAGAACCCACTTTGAATCTCCTATAGGAGATTCAACACAGGAACACTGGAAAACCTAGACTGAAACACATCCTTGGAAAGGTGTACTGGTAAATGCCATCTGCTGGCCAGTTTGGAAATTGCATGAACAAAAATTGTTCTCAGTGCTCCTTGTATCCTAAATCTTGAGAAAAATTGTGCCCCACTATTGAGTGCCTGGTCTGGTTTTGATAACTTAAGCTGGGCAATATTAAAAACTTAGAATAAGTTGAATAAATATCAAAGAAGAGCTATGGGGGAAAAAAAAACATCGATAGGCAAGAGAAAGAGATTGGCCATCAGAGTAAATTTACCAACATATTCAGATGCCTAGACATCAGCAAAAAATTAAAAGACATACTAGGAAACAGGAGGAGATGGCCCAGCCAAAGGATTTAAGACAATTAATCAGTGATAATCATACAACTTTCCTAAATCAATTCACAGAATTTAAAGAAAGTATGACTAAAGAATTAAAAGAATATTAAGAAGACACTGGATGAGCATAAAGAACAATTTGAAAACCTGCAAATAAAAGTAACAGACCTTATGGGAATGAAAGCCATGATGGTTGAGATTAAAATACATTAGAGTTACATAAGAGCAGATTTGAATTGCTTGAAGACCGAATTAGTGATTTCAAAGACAGAACAACTGAACTGGAAAAAACAGGAGAACAGAAAGAGAAGAGAATGGAAAAAATGGAAGAAAGTCTCAGGGAATTGAATGACAATGTGAAACGTACAAACATTGACATTATTGGTGTCCCAGGAAGAGAAGAAAATGGAAAAGGGGCAGAAAGAATATTTGAGGAAATAATGACCATAAACTTCCCAACCCTTATGAAAGACATAAATATCAATACCCAAGAAAGACAATGCACCCCACACAGAATAAATACAAATAGACATGCCCCAAGACACCTACTATGCAGAATTGCAAATATCAGAGATAAAGAGAGGATTCTGAAAGCAGCAAGAGAAAAGCAAAGCATCATATACAAGGGAAACTCAATAAGATTAAGTGCCAACCTCACATCAGAAACCATGGAGGAGAGAAGAAACTGGTATGATGTATTTAAGTTTCTGAAAGAGAAAAGCTGTGAGCCAAGAATCTGACAAAACTGTCCTTCAAAAATGAGGATAAGTTCAAAGCCATCACAAACAAACTAAAACTGATAGAATGTGTTACCGAAAGGCCAGAATTACAAAAGATAATAAAGCGTGTGCTGCAACACCTATTAGACTGGCCACTATTAAAAAGTGAGAAAACTGTAAATGTTAGAGAAGGTGTGGTGAGATAGAAACACTTATTCACTGTAGGTAGGAATGTAGAATAGTACAGCTACTGTTTAGGACTATTTGGCAATTCCTAAGGAAGCAAAATATAGACTTGCTATGTGACCCAGCAATACCATTACTAGTAATATACCCAGAAGAACTGAGAGCAGAGACACGAACAGACATCCATATACCGATGTTCATAGTGGCATTATTCACAATTGCCAAAAGTTGAAAAGAACCCAGGTGTCCATCATCTGAGTAATGGATAAATAAATTGTGATGTATACACACTATGGAATATTATACAATGGTAAGAAGAAATGAAGTCATGAAGCATATGACAACATGGATGAACCTGGAGGACAGCATGTTGAGTGAAGAAAGCATAACACAAAAGGACAAATACTGTATGTTTGTGCTATTATGAACTAAATATATTGTGTAAACTCATGGAGTTAATAATTAGAATATAGGGCACCAGAAAATATAAGGAGGGTAGCGAATGGAAGGCTGAGGGTTAATCTGTGCAGAATTGTTAAAAAGATTATTTTTAAATCTTTTGAAATGAATAGAAATAGTTAAAGCATATCATGGTGTTTTAACTATTGTATGGGTATGACAGTGGTTGAAAAGGAGTCTAAAGTCATGTATATACCTAGAAAGACAGCTAAAAAATGTAACATGGGACTCTAAAAGATAGTAAAACTTCATGTGAAATACCAGTATAGGTGATATTGCACATTTAAGACTTTTTAAAAAATAGAAATACAAATATACTAGACAGAAGGAAAAAGAATAGCAGCAATGTATGGCAGGTGAGGCATAGAAAGATTGAGAGGTGATGAGATACGTTTGTTTTTTGTTTATTACTATTATTATTGGAATAATGAAAGTGCTATGGGAGTGATTGGGGTGATGAATGCACAAACGTGATTACAGCGAATACCATTGTTTTAACTCTTTGGATGGATTTATGATTTATTAAATGTATCAATAAAAATGAAAAAAAAATTAGTGGGGCATGATATATTATTAGACAACAGAAAGAAAAATAGAAGAAAATAAAAAGGTGGTTATTTAAAATTTAAACACCTAAAATGAAACTATTTAGTGTATCAAAAGAGTAAATACTTTTTCATCATCTACTTTATATCTTACACTTCCTCCCATGAAAAATAAACTTACTTTCCTAGAACAGAAATAAAAGTAAACAATCATTCATCATGAAAATAGGAAAAAAGAATTTCTGTTATTCTAGGTACTGGAAAAATTTATTTAAAACATATAAATTATGTACTTTATTTTTCTTTTAAAATAAAAGACAATTTATTTAACATCTTTACAAGGTTAATTAGTATAATACAGTACACATCCAAGAATCCACCACCAAACCTAATAAGAGGAACATTATTAAGTAATTTTCTACCTATGGTTTCTCCTCATCTTACCCTTACCTCTACCACAGAGGATATACTATCCAGAATTTTGTATTCATCAATTCTGTGATTCATGTAACTTTATCATATTTATGTGCATGCCTAAAAATATAGTATTTTGTTTATGTCTTCTCATTTTAAAATGTGTCTTACTCTCGATAGTCTTCTGGCAATTACCTTTTTTCCAGTCTATGCTATTTTGAGATTTATCTGTGTGGTCAGTAGTTGTAGCTTAATAGCTTTTTACTTCTATAATAATATCCCATTCTTTGTTTAATACTACCATTTACTTGTCCACTCCATGCCAATGTTTATTTTGGTTGTTTCTAGATTTTTTGTTATTATGAAAATTACTGCTATGAACATTGTTTTATATATATAAAATCTCCTGGACTACATGTGGAAGAATTCCTTAAGGCACACAACTGGAAATAAACTTATTCTTGAGATATGTGACCAGGAAATGGCAACTATTTTCCTAAGGCTCATGCAGCAATTTACATTCTCGTCAGAGTATATTAAAGGTCTCCTTAATCCACATCGTCTCTACTATTTGCTATTACCTGGATTTTTATCTTTGGCAATTTAAGAACATAATGTGGTATCCATTATGGTTTAAATTTGCATTTCCTTGATTAATAATTATGTTGAGGATCTTTCCATGTATTTATTCAGCAAGCATGTTTCTTCTTTATGCAACATCTACTACAGTCATTTTCCCCCATTTTTCCATTGTTAGTGCCCTTGTAAAACTTACCTATCTTGATGCCTAAGTCTACAGGCACATTAAGTAGGTGAATGAAGGTTTGAGAATTTGTAGACTGCACAGTTGGCAATGACACTCAGAGTGAGAATTTCAGGCATTAAAGACAGGGATTGTAATGTCTATGAAGAGAATATGGATATTAAAAAATTAGTAAATAAGAGGTGGCAGGTGAATTGGTACTTGCTGTCACAACAAAGAGACATACATGACTTACCACATTACCTCTTTTCCATGGGAAAAATGGTGATATTAAACAGGTTCACAAAGTGTTACTCATATTGAAGGATCTGTAATTTTAGTCCCATCAACCAAAATAAGGAGAAATACCAGGGTCTCTATCTATGGTGACCTATACTGGGGAAAAATTTTAGCAAACAAACCTAAATTACTCCTTTACTTTTCAGTGGGTATGAACTAGAAAGAAGTAAATATTGCTATCATTTAATAGACTACATAAATGTAAATCTGTTGATGTCACACTGTGGATGATGCACTCAAATAGTCTTTCATCCTTGGTATTATTAAAATTGTTAATTAACTTTAAATTTTATGGTACTCAATATAAGTATTACTTTTATTTCCCATTATTTTATATAGAAATTCAAATCCATAAAAATAATATAAACAAAAAATATTGCAATGCACTTTATTCTCAGGATTACTGAGGAAACTTCAGACACATTTGGTCTCTTTTGATTTCTATACTGCCAACCCATGCTTATTTACATTAAGCCAGTAAATTAGGAGTGGGGTGGAGTTAATTTATTTCCATGTATAATCATTAAGATGAGTGCCAATAATAACATTTTTAATATTACTATTATTTTCTTCTTCCCAATGATTCTAGAAGATGGGATATGAAATTAAGGCAAACACTATCCAATAATTAAAACTAAAAGTGACATAGATAAGGAAAGAAAATAATTTACAGAGAAATTTGGTGATTATCATTGACTAACATTGTCTCTGTGTTCAAGTTTCAAATGCAATAAATTGTTTTATTTAAAAATTCTCTTTCTCTCATGCTTCCTTCTTGATCTCGCAGGTAATCATCCAAGATATAAGATGTCTTTCACTGGATCATAAATGATAGCAGACTTTGTTTTAAAACACAGTCCTCTGTTGAGCTGGAATATCATTTTAGTCTTGCTGAGAGGGTCTGATTTGTTTCCTTGCATGTTTTGTTTGTAACTCTCTGTTCTCACTTTTACTACTTTGAATTAAGAAGAGACCGGATCCAGCACTGCCTTGGAAAAACTTTTCAAGTGAGTAAATGCACTTGTTTTGTCATTCTTTCCCTTTCTTCCCCATGGCATTCCCTAATAAAGTTGCTCTATTTAGGGTATTCTCTGTTCCCACTTCTGATTTCATTGTTTGTTCAGAACTATAGTTTCTTTGTTTTTATATTTTCCCCCCTTTTTTTGATCAAAAGAGAAAACAATCAAAATAATAACATTTATCAACAACTAGTTTCTTCCTGGGAACAAGTAAAATTGCATTTACCACTACAAGATTTGAATATCTACTTGTTTTGTCAAGTGTATGAACATTTTAAGCTTTCCATTAGAATGAACTTTTCTACTTAATTACAAAAGGTTTCCACAATGGACTTAAACATTTTCAATTGCTTTAAAAAATAGTTGTGTTTCAAAATGCAGCCAATTATTATAATCAAATCACACCAGACTAGAGTATAAGTAATTCAGTTACATTGAAAATTAATTTTAATTTCTAAAGTATACTACTGGAGACTTCCATATAAAAAGCATGCATAAATAATCAATCATGTTACTGACTTGTTTCTGTATATTGAATTTTTCACAATATATATTTAAATTTCTTTAAAATACATATTTTTAAAAGTATAAAAACAAGATATTTTCTACTGGATCATGATTGTCAGCTCTAATATTAATTAGATTATGTAATTCTTGAGTTTATGTAGGTGACAGAATTGCCATATCAAATCTTCAATTGTCACTTGGATCAGGAGAGATTTTTACCGTAATATCTAAACTCTGTTTTGAGTTGCATACATAGGTGGTAAAAGCCTGACTCAATGCTCAGAGTTCTCTCCTAAGTACCCCACAATCCATCCTTATGTAGTCCATTTGCCCATCTCCTTCTACAAAATCCAGTGCATCTCTGTATCTATTCTGCTTCTCCAAATCTCTCATTTTAAAGTGCACATGTGTACTTCCATAAAACAACATTTGGGGAACTGAATATTCAGACTCCCATTAACAATACCTATCTACATAGTGAAAACACCAATCTCAGAATAAAGCTTTACCAAACTTAGCAACATAAAATATGAAGGAAAGGCATTTTAAATCTCAAAATTACTGATAATTTAAGTATCAGGGATTATGTTCTATTAAAAAAAATAAATTATAAATCTAAAAGCTGTAATCTAAGTGGCTGCAGAATGAAAATAAAATCCTGAAAGTAAGGTTATCAGGTTAGACTATGGGTAAGGCTGATAGACATTAATTATAGAGTACTTTGCTAAATTTTCAGTGTTCTTATTTTGCATATAATTTGCAGTTTATTCGAAATGGTGGAAAGTTGATTTTCAAAAATATAACCTGTTCTTTAAATCATATTTTCTGTAGGATTAAAAATGCATTGTTTTATTTTTGAGGTAGTATTGTCTTATTTTTATATACATTTTAATGAATGAATTTTAAATTTTATATTATTAATCAAATAATTATTATAATATGCTTCCCTTCCTATATGAAGATCATTCTACTGACCCTCTAAAAAAAGGTGATGAATTTGGAATGAGATTAATATTCCAGCTAGCAGATCTCATAGGCATATGGATTTGGAAATGTAGGATAGATATAGAGATGCACTGGATTTTCATGAACAAGATGAGAATATGGATTACATAAAGATGGTTTGTGGGTACTTAGAAGAGAATTCTAAGTCTTGAGTCAGCCTTTGCCAGATGTGCATGTCACTCAAATTGGAGCATTAGATATTACGGCAAAAATCTCCCCTGATCCAAGTGACAATTGAAGTTTTGATAAGGCAACTCTGTCACCTAGATAAACTCAAGAGTTACTTAATCTAATTGATATTAGTGCTGGCAATCATGTTACTGTCTTGTTTCTGTAGACTGAATTTTTTGCCCTATGGTATTTGCTTTCTTTAAAAATACATTTTTTTCAACAGCAAGCACAGATATAGTAATATTCTATTTTCTAACATCTGAAGTGGCTTTAATAATATGTAGAAATTCCTAAAACCTAATTAGTAGTCAGTTTATTGTTTTCTTTAAAAATATTACACAGATAGTATCAGCGTTAGTAGAAATAATTTAAGTTTGAAAACATATATTGGATGCTTAATTTTCTGATTTTCTTTTGTGAATTGATTAAATTAATCAAAACCAAAACAAACACAAAATTTTTACCATGTTTACTTAGCTCTAAACAAAACCCAAATTTCCTTCTTGAAGTCATCACTTTTTCTCCAACTATCCATCGTGTATCCCACTTTGGATGGTCCTCAGTCATTATGCAATCTATTTGTCCACATTTTAAAATCATTGCTTATACCATTCAAACCTGCTCTCTGTCTTTAGTCCTCTATTCAGCCACCCAAATTAGAAACTCAGGTTCCTGACTTCCTGTACCCCTCATATCCAATTGTTCCACATTTTCTATCATTTCTTCATACTAATATATCTCAAACATAACTTCCTTCTCCTTTCCCCGTAAGGATGACTTATTTCTAGTCCTTATTCTTTCTTCTCCAAGATTTAACAATGTTCTCCCATTCCCTGTTACATCTCCCTCCAATTCATCCTGCACACTCTTGCCTTACAAGCTTTCTAAAACATATCTTTATCATCAATCACATTTATAGAACTTTCCATGATTACTTGCAATCTTCAGGGTAAAACCTACTCTTCGGCATGTCATACAAGGCCTGGGTCTGCCTCCCTAGTGTCAACGACCAGTCCTCTAAACCTTACATACCTCCATTGTGTTTTTTTTTTCCATTCCTTTCTGCTTTGTTTTATTTTCCAGTGCCACATATACCTCCCTCATTCTTGACTGATGAGCTTCTAATTTTTTCTACTCAAGATTCAGCTATATGGAACCTCCCCTCAAATCCCTCTCCCAGCCTTATATCATATTATGAATACTTCTACTATGGCATTGATCATTCTCTCTTATAACACAGTGCTCCTTACCTCCCCTCCCCCACAGTTGGCTGAGTATCTTGAAGGTGGTCCTTGTGTATTTTGCATCTATCCCACTGACTAGTATAATTCTCACTTAACAAAGATTTGTTGAATTAATAACTAACAGAACGTACCATAATCACATCTCAATAACTTAACTAACTCTGAGTCCAGGCCTCTCATTAGTCCCAAGATTCTTTGGCAGATCTCTTGAGCCAGCTTTGTTCATCAAAGCATGCAGAACAATTGTGGTATATCCCAATATTGCCTTAGCTGCTATCACAAATACCATACAATGGGTTGGCTTAAAAAAACAGGATTTTATTGGCTCACAGCTTTGAGGCTAGGAGAAGCCCAAAATAAAAATGTTAGCAAGACCATCCTTTCTTTCCAAAGTCTGTATCATCCTGGTGCTGGCTGTTGGCGATTCTTGAGTTTCCTTGGTTTGTATCTCTGTCTCACATCACATAGCCCTGTCCTCCACTGTCCTCTCCTTTCTCGTCCTGGTTTTGTTGATTTTCAACTTCCAGCTCCTTCTTTTGGATTTCTTATGCCTGAATTTCTTCTGCTTATGCAGGACTCCAGATTAAGGCCCAACTTCATTCAGTTAGGCCCCACCTCAGCTGAAACTACAAGAGATGCTATTTACAATGAGTTCACACCCACAGGAATGCAGATGAAGACTAAGAACATGTCTAAGTTGGAGGTATATAACTCAACTTTCCACACCGTTAATTTAGATTCCCAAGATATATGAGTGTGCTTGAGATAAAACCACTTTAGAAGAATTTATTTGGAATCGTGCTTCATACCCAAGGATTTCTTCATGTTGCTATCTATTTTGATATAGTTGGAGAGATTGGATTGTAGTTATTATGCCAAATGAACTTCTGCATTAACAAGAGATTACTTTATTCCTTCAAATATTTGGAAAAGTAGTTCGGTAGTCCAATGTGAAATTTCTTTGAATTGTTTGAACATTTAACTTAAAGCTATGTTGGTCAAGTTTACAAACAAGTCTAAACATCAAGAGATCAGGAAGGGCTAAACATCCCACAAGTGCTAGTGGAAATTAAGGAAACTAATTCTGGTTGTTTCAACCAGAATATCAAATAAGCAAATTTAACTACATGACTTTCAAATACAATATGAAAACTTAGTGTCTGTTAGGAAAGAATGTGTATTTTCTTTCAAAAGCCCACCATTTGTTTGTATTGACCATTTGTAATAGTTAAGTTACATAAGTATAAATATATGCCATACAGAATTCTTGTAATTATGGTCTTTAAGTGAAGTCATTATAATGCATATAGATAAAGTAAAAATGTCCCTCATCAGTTTAGTCAGGCCATGCAATCTTTAAATTCAAATTTAGCTAATCCCAAAGAGAAATTGTTGAAGAATTGCTTCTTTTTCAAACACCTCTAGGTGTTAAAATTAAATGACTATATATTAAATCGAAATGTACAACTGTTGTATATATTCTATTTCAAGGCTTGACAATTATTTCCCTGTTAATTCTAAATCAGGAAAAAAGATGTCAGTAAGCTGAACCATTGTTATGCTTCCAGCTGCAGCTGCACCATCTCAGAAAATGCTGTGGAAAACAAAAACAACGCTCAAGTTGGTTTGGAAAAAGGTATGGAAGTCATCTTTGAGTTCTAAGAAATCTCAGTCAAACCTCTTGCACCTGGGTTCCCAAGAGATATATTTTCTTCTAAATTACAATAACATAGTTGGAAAATTTCTTTATCACGGGTACATTGGAGCTGATTATTGCTGTTTGATATGCTTTGTTTCTTTGTTTTCTTATCCTTGGAGATAGTAAAAATAATTACATATGCTTTTTATTTGCTTTGAAGTATTTTGGGATTTAGGTGTAACTTTACCTTGGGAATACACACATACAAACATACACATACACACACAAGCCACACACATTTTTTTCTGCTTACATGACCCTGTAGTTTTCAACATAAACTGAAAAAACTTTATTGAAATGCTAGCTTCTCAAGAAATTTTGGATTCTGTATCTTTAGCAATGGGCAAGCATCTTAAACTTCTTTTCACATGAAGAATCACATAACAGTCACAGTTGAAAACAGATTGCCCCATTCTAGATCACTACAGCATTTCCAACATAATACCTTTAAAAATTCTGTCAGCAAGAGTAATAATGATATACCATTTCATAGCAAATGCTAGATGTGCCATAGTGGTATTTCAGATTTAATAAACTTATCATGTTTCACTTTATTTAAAAACTGTGTGTAATACATTTTTCATTCTAGCCTTTTTCTTCTGGAACAAAGTTTCCTTTATCATTTTAGTTGCATTTTTTTAAAACCATGACACTTCTCCAAAGTTGCATAACACTTTTCTCCCAAAGAAAGGAGTGTTCAGAACTAAAATGTGTACTAAATAATATCACTTATTTACCATGTATCATATACCACTTTTTAAATCTGTTTACCAATTCTACACATGCACCAAAAAAAAAAATCACTCAGATTTGGAAAATATCAAGGCAAGGATTCAAACAGTTCTATATATGTTAAATTCAAAGTCCTTTTCCATTTAGCCACACTCAGTGCCTTTTCACTTCCTTTTTACAAAGAGTTGTGCTTTGCTTAAAAATCACTAATAATAACATCCTAGAAACCAGCATTTAAAAAAATATTCCACCACAGAGTTTACCAAAGAGACTTCTGTATTTTGAGAGGACCTTCAGTAATGACCATCGGGGTGCTTTCTGGACCGTAATGTATTTGACAAGAGTCATTTTATTCATACCTAGGCAGAACAGATTGCTAGGGACAAAGTGATGGTCCTGACTGTCACCTTCTCTTCTTTCACTTTTACTCCATTCTTTACCACTACGGACCAAAGCTTGAAAGTCCATCTTCCACCCCAAGGAAAGATATTATTTGGTTCTAGCATTTTCCTAACTTTATTCCTCAGATTCATTCATAAGCATAATGTGTGCTTTGTAAAATAAAACTGCTACAGGGTGAATCACATTGGGGAAGCACTGGACTAAAGAAAGATGAACTTATATATATATATAAATATATAAACGTTCAGTGACTACAAGATAGCAATATGCATTATGATTCTCCAAAAGGAGAAAATAGTCGAAAGCTTTTCCCAAGCTTATTTGATTACAGTAACTTTACTTAGCTGAATACCTGATAATGTCATTTGGCAAATACAGTTTGAGAAACACAGTCTTAGCTAGTTATCAACTATTTATACTTTAGTGTAAAGGAAGGATTTGTGAGTTGGGTTTGATAAGAGTAAAGTTTACTTGGTGTCAATGAGCTTCCAAATATGAATGCTAGTTTGGGGGACATTTTTTTTATTGCTCAATCTGGAGCAGACCACTAACTCAGGTGTTGCTGATGGACAGAGTAGCAGAATGAAACAGAGAAACTTTGTTTATGCATAAATATGTGCTGCAAGGAAAAGTGCAGTTGTTCATTTTTACCACAAGATTATAAGGACA
Source organism: Tolypeutes matacus (assembly GCA_026826555.1). Classification (NCBI taxonomy): domain Eukaryota; kingdom Metazoa; phylum Chordata; class Mammalia; order Cingulata; family Chlamyphoridae; genus Tolypeutes; species Tolypeutes matacus. The sequence goes on from JAKSZT010053791.1 coordinate 14,184,758, forward strand.
GCTACATAAATACTTTTGCCAATATAACCTGAAATGCAAAGGCAGAGTAATAGGCCTTTTTAGTGCAACGGACAGCAAACTTAATCAGATAATAAAATTATCTTACCTAAATGTGCTCATAGACTATTGAGAAAAAGGAAACAAACAAAAAACAGATCCAGTTGAGCAATTTCTTATTGAAAGAGTTTGTTTTTAATGTCAAAGTCACTTACAAAATCACTCCCTCTTAGTAAGGTAGGAATTTAAGAAGTTTAGTAAGTGCTTGAGGAGGCCACTTAATTGTCCTATTAGTGCACATGTACTTAGTTCCTGTGTCAGGAAAGTGATGTAATAATGCTGGAGTTTATTCCCATGCTTTCTGTTCTCAACTTCCTGATGAACTTAAGGTGATGTCTACTTCTCTATTACTTTTGAACTCCTCACTGCTGCATTTGACATTGGGTCAACTTGACTCAGGCAAATAAGATAATTCAAAGTTTCTTACAGCTCCATTTTAATGAACAGGACTTCCTAAATTGAAGGAATTCAGCTGTCTTCATAAAAATTTATTTAATGTCCTGGATTTACTTAAACATAGAATGAATAGAAGGTATTCCTCTTATTTTGTTCCTTAGGAGAACTTACTGACTTTATCCATTGACATACCATTTTCTAAATAATTGCTCCAGTATGACAAGTCCAGGAGGGCTAAGGGTCTCATCACACACAGAATTAGAGCTATTAACACAGACAAGATGAGCTGTTGAAAATGTTCTTTATACTGCTCATTTTCTGTTAATAGTCTTGTAATATTTCCATGTGAATTTTCTTTGAAAAGTCATAGTGGGTTTCAAAATTATCCAAAACAAGGATACCCCAATATCTGTAAATGTCCTCTCGGTGACCTGATCCTTTATTAAAATGGTCTTCCACAAGGTACAGCCATTAGCTACACATAGGTCAATTATCACTCAGTTACATAAGGAAGAGTCTAATTTTGTTTCTTATCTAACAAAAAGTATACCTGCATTTTAGTTAATGAACATCTAAGATGATTTTCTGCCTGTAAGTCTAAGAATACCTAGTCAAAGGCCAGGCATTCTGAACCTTTGTGGGTAACTTGTACTCTATTTGCCCCAGTCAGGCAGTGGATGATTTTCCTTCTACTTTGCTATTAACGGTACTAATGGACTTTGAAAGATTTGCATTTCTTCAGCAGTATTATTTTGCCTCATTTTCTTAATGCTATCCTTTAGATTTTGTGAACCTCCCTTTCATCTACTCCTTTAATCTAAATTAAATTCAAACAAGTGAAGATCATTCTCTATGAATATTATAAAACCTACAATGCAAACTCTTCAGTGAACAGAGTAAATAACACTTCTGAAGGTAATATTTAAGTGCAATTTTAAACATAGTCATCCTACTTTGTAATGGAAACTGATAATTAAACAGAATAAACTGCTTAAGATAATACAAAAAAGTTGGCTGCAGGAAAGCTATGCAATGCAAGACAAGTGAGTTAGGGCATTATTTCTCTTCATTAGCTCAGGTAAAGTGCCAACATATGCTGTGTTAAGATCTTTTCTCCTCTCTCTCATAGAGAATGTTTTGTCAGGTCTTTGACCTGCTGTCCTTGTTTGTGAGATTATTTAGTGAGCAAGATCCTTGGGCATAGAAAACAGAAGACTGTAGAATTGATACTGTGACCTATTTCTATCCCATATTTCTTTCCCCTCACCTACCACTCAAGTAACCAGAAAAGACTGGTAAAAGGTGAAAAGTAGGTCGTAAGGCTGCTGTTACTTCTCTGTATTACAGACTTTCCTTTCAGAAAACTCAACTGCATATCTAAAGTTCACTTGGTAGATATAGGAAACTGGAGCTACTTCTCAACAGGAGGCTAGTTTCCTTCAGGTGGCTCCCCTATAGCAAAGAACACCTAAATTCATTTGCCCTTTGTCCCAGATGGAAAAGACAACTCTCATAACCAAGGAAACTGACTTAACCCTAAGCATGAAAAACAGAAAAGAAGTTGGCTTTTCCTACCGGACTGGCCTTTTCAATAGCTGGCAAATAACTTTGGCTTCTGGCATTTCACTTATCTTATTCTGGGCAGTATCTAAATCAGGGACACATTTCAGTTCTAAACTGACTTTCTTCTCTCTATTCCTCACTGTAATTTAAAATGAGAGAGGAGCCCACATTGGTCTTTCTTCTACACTAATATCAAACGATATATAACAATATGAGCCACAAAAGTAAAAATAGGCCTTTGCCACCTATTGTTCAGAGACACAGCATTTTGGTTCCTCTTTTTTATCTAACAAAGACAGGTCAGGTGTGTAGAGGGCTACTTTATGACCACCAGAATCCAGGCAACTGGAAATACTGGGAATACAAAGTATGTTGGAAAAAGTAAAATAGTCTTTGCTATAATACTGTCTTTCATCTAATGAATTCACTTTTTTCTTTTATGATAAGGTATCTGGGTTTATGCTTTCATTTTGGGTACCAATAGAGAGAGTTCACAGTTTGGGGAATAAGAGTTAAAAATTCTGGCAGATATTAAAGTTATGACTGAATTTTCTATCAAACTGAGGGACTGGTTAACCCTTCACAGAGTCACAAAGTAGGACAGTTATGAAGCAAATTACAAGGATAAAATTAGGAACCAGAAAATTTAGTTGCTTCCTAGCATAACCTCTCTGAGCTACCCCAGGCTCTTTTTGCCCCTTACACTCCATGGAGCAATCTCTACTCTGGGACTTCTTTAGCATGATGGCTTTAACCATGGGGAGGAAGCCATCTCCCAGACTCCTGATGGAAGGAAGACACTGCTTTCCATTATTCGTATATTCTAAAAGTTATCTTAGATATCATGTCGTTCCTTTTCTTGGTGTTCTCCTTGGATAAGGAGACATTTGGAACCTCTTCTCAGAGAGTCTTTCAGTGCATTGTTTGTATCCTCTCAAACTCTCTCTCTAACCTTCACAACTTGGGAAATATTTATTTATTCTGAAGAAGGGGGCTAATGCTTTTAAATATTTCAATAAAAAATACAGATTTTGTTTGTGAGGTTCTCTATTTCTGCCAAGAGTTAATTCGTCCTTAGAGCAAAGTTTTCAATATAAATAGGGAATGTTTGGAGAGGATGATAACCTAATAACCCACCAACATAAACTACGGTTAGTTTTTATTTTGGGGGCTTCTGGTTGATTGTGGGAGAAAAGGGTTGAGGCAGTAAAGTGTAGTGGACAGTGGTTAGAAGCACAGTGAAACCTCTCCAAGTCTACAGGAAAGTTCATAATATTCAGGGTTGATCTGAAAATTGACATGAAGTATATAAATCACTCAGCACAGTACTTGACACTTAAGAGGGCTCAAGGAATAGATACTAGCTAGAACTAATAGTGGCATGGAAAATTTCAATTATAAAATAAAGAATGACTACTGTTGCTGTTTCTACATCTCTGGAAATGTATAATGTCTATTAGAATAATAAAAGCAATTAGCACGTACTGTATTGATAGTTCAACTCCTAAAACTTTCTCTGTGAGAAGGATTGACTCAGTTAATTAGATATTGATACTCTCATCACAGAAGATCCTTGTGTAACATTGTAGAAAGATATTTCTTATGAACCATCCCTGGTTAAGAACATTCTTATTTGAGCAAGGCAGGGAGGGAGTATACTGATCCCTCCTCCATTTTCTCAATATTTTCTCACCTCTCACTATACTCCCACAGTGAGAAGTTGTTTGCATTTTTTCTAGTCAAGGGAGGACTGAGTCAGGGAGAATCTTATTAGGTCTTTTCCTTGATTCTCATAATTCTGAACTTGGAGAGCGAAGAGATATTTTATACTGACTCCAACCCAATCTCTATCCCACCAGGCTTCTGAACCTGATGATGGACTGACATGGAATGGAACTCCCTGAGGTCTATCACAAATATTTGGTCATACCTCTGATACACTAATTATATTGCTGGAAAACCCAGTTGTCCATGATATTATCAATACTTGCAATATTCTACTTAATAAACTCACTATTCAATTTGTTCTGAATATTTACCATCCACTTTAAGTGTATGTAAATGCACACTTACTTTTATTATAAATTCATAAATACTTATACAGAGAAAGCACAAAAGAAAAAAAGCTACCCTAATTCTACTATCTCTTTCATTTTTCAATGCTTTTTAATAAATTTTAAATATGGCTAGAAAAATCATTATTAAATTAGATTATTATTATTAGGTTTTCAGTGTGTTCTCTTCCTACATATAGGAAGGTATAAATAAATTTTTAAAAAATTATTTTAAGTCCCTTTGTTTAAGAGTTTTTTTTTTTTTAATCACAAAATAGGTCATTCAAATGACTCATTCCTAGAAGTTTATATTTTATTCAAGAGATGGCCATGTGCTAGGGAAATTCTGTGCCTATTCCTGTTATTAGTTCTCATAGATACACCAACTAGGAGATGCCTAGGGTGGGGAAGAAAAGGAAGCCATGAATAGGACATTTATTTCAGTGAACCAACTGCTACAAAACCCTGTCCTCTACCCTGCCCAAGAATGGATGTTTGATGAAATAAATACCCATTTGAAAATAATCTCCATTGTATTATCCATATCCCATGTTTTACAAAATTTTAGAATTAATGGTGTGGACCCAAGTTTATAAAACAGTACTTTCTGTCCTTTTTAAAGTCTTTAACATTGTATTACCTGAATTTGTATTTTTTTCTATTGTTTGTTCACTGTGGAAAATCCACAAGGCTACTCTCTCAAGAGCTATCATCCCACAGAAACCATAGCAAGTCAAGAAGAGAATAGAACTATTGGTTCTATATTCTGCTCCATTAAGCAAGGCAAGACTGCAACATCATAATGAAACACTCAGCTGTATAATTTATTCAGTGAAAAGAATATTATGGTTATATTTATCCGTATCAACCACATAAGAATTATAATTATCAGATCTTTCCAATGTTTACATTACAAAACTGTCTTTAATAAAATGTATGTTAGTAATACTTAACCACTCATGTCTCTCTAGATATAATATTACATTGTTTTAAAATTAGAGCAAAACATAAAACTTAAAAAATTCCTCCTGCTTATAAATTTATTTTTCATTACATTGAATCCAGATGCTAAAGACATATCCCAATAATGCATCAATGACATAAAACTGCTTATTTTTTGTAAATATGTTTTTTCCTGCTTAAGAAATACAAAAACAGAACAAATCTTACCTATAAATATTTGATTGTTAAAATAGCAGTAGAGTTTTTATTTCTTTTTCTCCTTTAATACTGTTTCTTAAATTGCCTGAAAATACTGCCTGACAAAAGCTCTGCCTATTACTGTAATTTAGAAGAGCACTGAAATGTGCCCTCAGCTAGGAAAGTCACAGGTTCTTGGTTCTCCTGTTACTCATGCAATAGGGAGTTTATAATGGAAATGACCACAGACCATTAACTATAGCACTGCTTGCAGGCATGGATATAAATATCATTACAGATTAAAGACCTCTGCAAGAATCAAGTCAAGTAGGATTAGCAAATAAACTATTGGAGCTGAAGATTAAATTGTGATAGACCAAATAAAGCAGATTTCCTGCTATATTCTCAATTTCATTTCTTTCCTGGAGTGGTGACGACTCTTCTAGAGTTTGCAAAATACCTCATATGTGAGTCCTGTGCCAAGAGGTGTGGGGAAAGTCCAAGGTTATGGCTGACATAAGAGGATGGGAGAGTAGCCTTTGGGCTCAAAGTATTACAGTAGTGGCTCACAGCCTTTAAGTGGTTTAGGGAATCTGAGATTTCAGAGCCATTGGGTGCTGTGCATATACCAGTCCTGGAAAATACAAGATGAATATTCTAGTATTTGGTTTTCTGGCTTTGTCAGACCCTATTTCTGAATCCCCAGGCTTTGAAATCTCCTATGATAGTTATAAGGAATTCAAAATTACAAAGATTTCAATAGATATTTACCATTAGTATTAGCTTGATATATGAGTGTAGGCCTGTACGTGTGAGGATAGGCATGTGTGAGAAAGTGTGTATTTATGAATAAGTGTGTGTGTTTCCTCCAAAGAATGGTAGTTCATATCTCTGTTCTAACTCCCCTGCCCATTGATTTTGTTTTCATGGATATCATGACCCATGTAAACAATGATCTTTCTTCTAATTGACGGGTAAAATTTAAAATTGCATCTGTGCCTACCCTCAGCTTTGCATACATTCACTGTATTAGAGACTTTATTCACTCCTATTTGTGTCCTTACTTTGGTTTCATGTGCCACATTCCCATCTACTTCTAAATTATGCTAAAGTACAGTTGTCTCAGTAAACATATCAAATCACTCTATAGATAAATATAAATAAATTAAATAAATATATATATATATAAAGTCTTTCTGTTCTAAGTACTTTACAAAAAGTTTAATGTGCATTTTTCTTGCTCAACTCTATGAGGTTGATGCTATTAATATCCTCATTTTACAGCATAGGGTCCTACTAATTGGCAATGTGGCTGGAATAAAATCCAGGCAATCTGGTTCTATGTAATTCGTAGATCATCCGTGATGGCTGGTGGCAAAATAGTACTTGAGAACACATGTACAAGTTATTTTCTGTATTTCTAGGAATATTTTGGCATGGGGTTAGGCACATTGCAGAGAAGTGGTGAGCAAGAGCCAGGAAAATTTGCAATTTGTGTAATTGTCCTTTAACCTTAGCATCTTAAACATCCACTGCTGTAAAGTATTATACCCACTATATAATCACAAAACATATTCTATATACAATAATTGAGGACCAGTTATATGCTGAAAAATTAATAGCACATTGTTGAATGTAAAGACATATAACAGTTCCTGTTTTTATGAAGTAGTCTGGTAAAAACATCTCTGTTTTTTATTATACTGCACTGATTAGCAAGCCCTACTGTCTTTCGAATCATGGATATAAGTGCAGAAATATATATGAAGATTTATGGATTGGACAATTGGTATGTGTGTTTTTGTGTCTCTCACTGCTTTACTATGCTTTTATTGCTTGTCATTTCATCTTTCAAAATATCATGAAACTATTATAAATGTATAGCAAAATAATTTCTATTCCTGCAATGATGTCTTGAATTTATGTTCTGATATATTAAGCTTATTTAAACATCTTGAGAAAAATTCCCTAGCAAATACCATCTTTTAATTATCTATTGACAAGAAAGTTTGTGTCAAGGTCTTATTGGAAGCAGGCAGGTACTGCAAAGTATGTGAAGAACATATTTTTGTATTATTCAGAATAGGTCAGACCATGCAACTGTAACAAATTTGTCCCAAAATATCTATGACATAACACTATAAAGGTATATTGTTCATTCAAGTGAAGTTGGTGACCTTTATTCATCTCACAGCTATACCATTTGGAAAACATAAAGTGAGTGGGACTGAAGAGGGATGGAAACTAATAAAGCCCAGCAGATTTTTAAAAAATGAAGCAGATGAATGGAGGAAGAAAAAAATAACATTAAATCATTAATAGAGATTAACTAACCAAACAATGGTTGAAATTACTCTTGTCAGCTTTTCAACTAGCAGCTTTAAATTTTCCTTTACTTTAGAAATTATTATTGATAGAAAAGGGTAAAGGGATAAAATTAGGCCTGCTACGATATTACTGAAGTTGAAAATCTAGAGGGAAAGCATACCCTTACTATTAAAATTGGGGTCCCACTTTTCTCCTGGAAGTAATTCTTCTCAGAAAAAAAGAAAAATACATACAAGAAAAATAAATGGCCTAAATATATATATTTAGTAAGCTGGTCTCAACCAATAAACTGACCCCAGAAGGCCATAGATGATTCAGATGCCAACTCTGGAATATAATGAGGTGTGTCAATTCATAACATACAAAAGATAGACATTAAAAATCAGAGAATAATCAGTGTGATAACATAGTTGAGCCTACACCATAAGTTTACTACTTAAAAGATATGTGGACATGGGCATATTACATAAACAATAAAAACAACCTAGTAGGTTTGTTATTGAGATTTTAAGAGATAATGCATGCAAAATCCTAGGGCAGTGCTCATAAACAGAAGGCAACAGCAACAAAAAGTAGCTCCCTATACATTAGTCTTTCAACGGATAAAAATCAAAGTAAAACTGTTCAGGAGGGCACATTGGATGTGCATTCCAGTAACAAAGATCTCCCCAGAGTTTTTTTTTTTTTTTTTTTTTTTTTTTTTTTTGAGGTGCTGGGGCATTGAACCTGGGACATTGCATGTGGGAAGCCGGTGCTCAACCAGCTTCCTGGAGTTGGTTTTTTCATTTGCCTTGTTTATCATTTGTTTTTCTGTTTTTTGTTTTTTGTTTTTTGTTTTCAGGAACACTGGGAACAGAACCCGGGACCTCCCATGTGGGAGGCAGTATCTTAACCACTTGAGCCACATCCGCTCCCTTCCCAGAGATTCCTCTCCACCCCCCCCACAATTCTTATACGTATGCAACATGTATGACTGAGTGGAGGAATATCCCTTCCTTAAGGCAAATGAATTGTTGTGTCAGACATCATGAAATTGCTTCTGCAGAGCCGAATAGGGGAAAAAAAGATGGAAAGGACATTTATCTCTCCCTCTCTCTAGCCTGGAAAATAGCTATTCTTCAATCCAAAGTAGTGAAACAAGTATGTTGCTTATGTATTAAATGACCAGTTAAAGACCTAGCTAATCTTGGAACTGAATCAGTTAGGTCAATTATGAAACTTTTAATTTCATAATTGTGTTATGAAATACATCTTTTGTGTTGATTGTAAAATACCAAAATCTGCTGAAAATAAGGTTTAAGTCACCAATTGTCCTGGTATTATTCATAATTTCACTTGAAAATCGATCATTATATTCATTAAAATGAATTATAAATTAATCATAAGTGGAGATAAATTATTGAATTAATTTTCATTGATTTTCCTTATTTAATATTCTTATTGATACACATTTAATGGTATTAATATAAAAATAAATTGTAGAGATTCATTTTTAGTTAAAATGAGAATCTTTAGTTATATTGTAATATTGTGTAATGAAAGTTTTGAGATCAAAACCCATTCAATAATAATTTTTTCCTAATTGTTTCAGTGATAAACACCTATATTAAAGTAATATTTAATTAAAATAAGTTGATTTCCTATTTTGAAATTGTATTAAAAAAACGTGGATGTAATTTCTGTGTTAATAGAATACTTACTTCCTTTGTAGAACTATTATTACCAGTGTGAAAACAAAATGTAATGCTTAAAGATACTAGCTGTTTTCTTTTCCAGCTTTATTTATATAGAACAATGATTCTCTGGGTTGGTAGGGTTCAGTAGTTTGCCTCCAAATATCAACACATGGGTACATTGATAATGGAATAACTAACAGAGGTCCCTCATGAGAACTCTCTAGAAACAGTATAATATTATCTGGGAAAGTTCAGGGAATTTTCAGTTTTGAAAGGGGACACCTTAGGACTTCCTGAGAACTTAGCTCAGTTCTGAGGAAATTTGATCATTTTTTAAAAGATCACTAAGTCTAGAGGTGAAACAGGAGGTTTCTTTTCTATGTAAAGTGCTGGAAACCCCTGGAATGACTAAAAAAAAACCCTCTCTATAACCTCATATCTACATAGCCAGTTTGAGCTCCCCTGGTCAGAATATTAATTGGCTGAAATAAATGAACAATCATTTTCTATGTATTTATTCCAAGTCAAAAGCCCATTCTTAGTAAATCACCTTTGCTTAGATTAAGATTTCTCTGGGTGGATATTAGATAGCCAAGCTTATTCTCCTCTTACAGACTTCTTAAACTGGGAAGCATGCCCATCACTCTTTCACACTATTAGACAGAAAATCTGTCTAATAGATGAAATAACACTAGTATCTATTGCATGCCTATGATGTGCCAGGTATTTTCACATATTTCATCTTTCATTCTGACAATAATCCTGTGAGATACGCATTCAAATACAATTAAGAAATATCTATATAACATAAAGTATGATAAGCACTTGAAACAAAAGTTTGCATAAATGTAGTCTCTTCTTTCAAGTAGTTTACAAAGTGTTGAGAAATTAGGAGTAATGGTCTGCATAGAGCGGTAATGATAGGTGGTGATGAGTCCTATAATAGAAATAAATATATAGTATGATTAGAACATGAATGAGGAGGAGAGCCTAATACAGTTTTTAGTTTTAGGGTAAGTTTTCCAGAGATGACTGAGGCTAAGTAAGAAAGTTGCTTCCAAGCCAACAGTAAATATAGCAAAGAAGGCCACAAAATACATTGAATGTGAGGAAATGGAGGCATTTTTCATGACCAGAGTAAAGTGGAGATGAGGCTGGAGAGACAAACAGATCTAGAAGATATCTGTATTCAAGATGTTGAACAACAGTAGTAAGAGTGGGCATCCTTAACTTGTTCCTGGTATTAGAGGGAAAGCTCTCAGTTTTTCACCATTATGTAGGATGTTAGCTATAGATTTTTTATATTTGTCTCTTATCATGTAGAGGTTTCCTTCTATTTATCAAGAAAGGATGCTCTATTTTGTCAAATGCCTTTTCTGCATCAATTGAAATGATCATATATAGTTTTTTATTCATTCTGTTAATGTGGTGTGTTACATTAATCATTTTTCTTATGTTGAAATATCCTTCCACGGGGATAAACCCCACTTGAACATGGTGTATAATTCTTTCAATGTGCTCTTTGTGTTTGCTAGCGTTTTGTTAAGGATTTTTGCATCTATATTCATAAAAGATTTTGGTCTTTAGTTTTCTTATTATGTGTTATCTTTACCTGGTTTTAGTGTGAGGGTGATACTGTTGAGTGAGAAAGAGTTAGGGAGTGTTCCCTCTCTTCAGATTTTTGGAAAAGTTTGAGCAGAATTAGAGTTAAGTCTTTTGGGAATGTTTTTTAGAATTCCCCTGTGAAGACATAGGATCATGGGCTTTTCTTTGCTGTGAGGTTTTTGATGACTGATTCAATCTCTTTATTAGTAACTGGTTTGTTGAGGTCTTCTATTTCCTATTGAGTCAATGTAGGTAGTTTATGTGTTTCTAAGAATTAATCCATTTCATCTGTGTTATCTAATTTATTGGCAAAAAGGTTTTCATAGTATCTACGTATAGTTATTTTTATTTCAGCAGCATTGCTATTAATGACCCCCTTTTCTATTTTTATTTTTGTTATTTGCATCCTCTTTCTTTTTTTTTCTTCTGTATACTTAAATGTTTTTTTATTTTATTGATCTTTTCAAAGAACCAACTTTTGAATTTGTTGCTTCTGTCTACTGTTTTTTGTTTGTTTGCTTGATTGTTTTCAATGTCATTTGTGTACACTCTAATCTTTGTCATTCCCTTCCTTCTGCTGGCTTTTGGGTACAGTTTGCAATTCCTTTTTTAGTTTTTTAAGTTTTGAGATTAAGTCTCTGATTGTTAAATGTAGGCATTTAGAGCTATAAATTTCTCTTTCAGCACTGATTGTACAATATCCCATAGGTTTTTGATATGTTGTATTTTCATTTTCATTCTCCTCAACATATTTCCTAATTTTGCTTCTGATTTTCTCTTTAACCCATTGGTTGTTTAAGGGTATGTTATTGAATTCTAGTGCCATTCCCTTGTGATTGGAGAATATACATAGTATGATTTTGATATTTATTAATTTACAGAGACTTGTTTTGTGACCCACCATATGCTTGATCCTGGAGAATAACCATGTACACTTGAGAATAATGTGTATTCTGGTTTTATTGGGAGTAGTATAGTTGGTTTAGTGTATCATTCAAGTCCTATATTTCTTTATTAATCTTCTAAATGTTCTATCCATTTTTGAGAGTGGTGTGTTGAAGTCTCCTACTATTAATGTGGAGCTGTCAATTTCTCCCTTAGAATCTGGCACTATTTGCTTCATATATTTGGGGGCTCACTTTTTAGGTGCAAATATATTTATAATTGTGAGAATTTCCCATTGAACTGTCCCCTTTATCATTATATAACGACCATATTTCTCCCTCCCAACTGTTTTTGACTTAATGTATATTTTATCCAATATTAGTATAATACCCCAGTTCTCTTTTGTTAACTACTTGCATTGTATATTTTTTCCATCCTTTCACTGTTCAACCTACTTGTATCTTTGACTTTTAGATAAATCTCTTGCAGGTTGCATATAATTGGGTCATTCTTTATTCATCAATTCTGCCAATCTCTTCCTTTTGACTAGAGTTTAATCCATTTACATGTAAAGTCACTAGTGATGATATACCTCTTTCTTCTACCATTTTGCTATTTAGCCTTTGCAATTCTTATACTTACTATGTGCCTCACTTATGTTAAAGCCTACTTTTATATTTATTTGCCTTCTTGTGTGGTTCCATTTTGAGTGCCTTCTCATTTCCATGGAGCTATATTTCTCATCTGTTTTCCTTGTGTTTAAAGGGGGTTAAAATTTAACATTCTAAATACATAGCAATTACATTTGGTTTGATACCAATTTAACTTCAATGGTATGCACATAAACTTTTCCTATATCCCTGTGTCTTCCCACCATTTTTTGTACTTTTTACTACTCATATCTTTGTATATTATATGGCCAAAATCCTAGATTTATCATTACTTTTTATGCATTTGTATTTAGCATCTACAGGAAGTAAGAAATGGAGTTACATACCTGTATTAGTCAGCCAAAGGTGTGCTGATACAAAGTAGCAGAAATCTCTTGGCTTTTATAAAGGATATGTATTTGGGGCAAAAGCTTATAGTTATAAGGCCCTAAAGAGTCCAACTCAAGGCTGCTTTCTCACCAAAATCTGTTGCCACATGTTGAAGCAAAATGGCAGGTGATCTCTGCCTGGTCTCTCCTTCCTTCTTCCTTTTAAGGCTCCACGGGCCCAGCTTCTTCTGGTTTCAACTGTAGGCAGGCATAGGGCTTGTTTCTCCGGACTTTGTATATCAATCTGGCCTAAGGCTCATTTGTTTCCAGGATTTCTCAGCTGCTCAGCTGCTCAGCTGCTCAGCTGCTCAACTACAAACTATCAGGCGAATGGCTCAGCTCTCTCTGAGGCCCCAGGATCAGACATGACAAAATTCTCTCCAGTTCTTTTTGTCTTCTTGAGTGAGTATCCATTTATATCAGCCCACCAAGGGGGCAGGGACTCAATCAGAGTCATACCTTACTGAAATGGTTGAAACAAAGCCCTAATCTTAGCATAATTTAATCAAACTCATCTCAGCTGAATCTAATACAATCAAAGGGTATCACAACCAAATAGATTAGATTACAAACATAATTTCTCCTTTGGGGATTCATAAATAATCTCAAACTGCCACAATACCAAACAATACAATATGCTGACATTTATAATTACCCAAATAATTGATTTTATTGCAGGTCTTTATTTCATTATGCTGCTTTGAACCTCTCTAGCGTTCTTTGGTTTCTGATGACAAATCGGCATACAATCTAACTGGGACTCTCTTGAAAGTACTACATTCCTTTACTCTTTTTTAAAAATATATAGATATGTATTTTATTAAAGAAGTTGTGAACTTACAAAACAGTTGTGGATATTGTGCAGAATTACCATACAACACCCCTCCACCAAAACCTTAAATTGTTGTGGAACATTTGTTATAGATTATGAAAGAACAACATAAGACTAATAACATTAATTATGGTCCATAGCATATACTTGGTATATATTTCCATCTCCCCATTATTAACACCATGTACTAGAATTGTACATTTGCTATAGTTCATATGAGAACACCCTTATTTGCACTCTTAATCACAGCCCATCTTCCACATGGGATGCCCCAGGTTCATTTTCCGGTGCCTCCTAAAGAAGATGAGCAGACACCACAACAAGCAGATGCCGCAACCACCAGAAGCCTCAACGAGAAGATGCTGCAATCAGCAAGGCACCACAACCAGCATATACTACAATCAGCAAGATGCCACAACCGGCAAATGCTGCAACGAGCAGATGCTGCAACAAGCAGACAATACTACCAGCAGATGATGCAATCATTACATGATACAAACAGCAGATGATACAACCAGTAGGGAGACGAAATGGCTAAGCAGTTGGGCACTTGCCTCCCACATGGGAGGTCCCAGTTTCAGTTCCCAGTGCATCCTAAAGAAGATGAGCAGAGAGCAAGCAGACAGACAGATGAGGGAGCCATCTCGGTGGGGGTGGGGGGTGGGGGGCAGTTGTTTGTATTCTTTCAATAAAGAAAATAATAATTTTTAAAAATCACTTGACCATATGTATGAAGGTCTGTTTCTGAACCATCATTTTGGTTCCATTGGTCTACGTGTCTATCTTTATGCCACTATCATGCTGTTTTAACACTATACTTAGGTAATATGATTTAAAGTTCAAAAGTGAGAGTCTCCCAACTTCCTTCTCCTTCTAAAGATATTTCTGGCTATCCAGGGCCCTTTACACTTCCAATTAATTTGATAATTGTGTATTCCATTTTTTTTAAAAAAAGGCTATCAGAATTTTTATCAGGATTGCATTGAATCTGCATACCAATATGGTAGAATTGACATCTTAACAATATTTAATCTTCCAATCCATGAACATGAACGTTCTTCCATTTATTTAGATTTTCTTTTATTTCCTTTAAAAATGCATTGCAGTTTTCTGAATACAAGTGCTTTATGTCCTTGGTTAAGTTTATTCCTAAATATTTGATTCTTTTAGTTGCTATTATAAATAGAATCTTTTACCTGATTTCCTTCTTAGATTGCTCATCTAAGTGTATAGAAACACTACTGATTTTTGCATATTATCTTCTATCTTGCCGCTCTGCTGAAAGCATTTATTAGCTCTAGAAGCTTTGTTGTAGAATTTTTAGGACTTTCTAGGTAAAAGATCATATCGTCTGTGAATAGCAAAAGTTCTACTTCTTCCTTTCCAATTTATATACCTTCTATTTCTATTTCTTGCCTGATTGCTCTGGCTAGAACCTATAACAATATATTGAACAACAGTGGTGACAGTGGACTTTCTTCTCTTGTTCCCATTCTCAGTGAGAAAGCTTTCTGTCTTCCAGCATTGAGTGCAATTTTATCTGGGGATTTTCATATATGCCCTTTATCATGTTGAGAAAGTTTCCTCCAATTTCTATTTTTTTAATCAAGAAAGTATTCTGTATGTTGTCAAATGTCTTTTCTGTGTCAATTAAGATGATCAAGTTATTTTTCTACTATGATTTATTAGTGTGGTGTATTACACTGATTAATTTTCTTGTATTGAACCACCCTTACATGCCTGGTTAAAAAACCCTCTCAATCATGATGAATAATTATTTCAATGTGTCTTAGAATCAATTAGTAAGTAGTTTTTGAGGATTTTTGCATCTGTATTCATTAGGGAAATGGTTCTGTAATTTTCTTTTTTCATAATATCTTTATGTGGCTTTGGGTATTAGGGTGATATTGGCTTCATAGAATTAGTTTGGTATTGTTCCTTCCTGTTTGAGTAATATTGGCATTAAATCTTCTTTGAATGATTGGTAAAATTCACCTGTGAAGCCATCTAGCCCTGGGCTTTTCATTTTGGGAGTTGTGTAATGGCTATTTCAATCTCTGTGCTTGGGAATAGTTTGTTGAAGTATTCTATTTCTTCTAAGGTCAGTGTAGGTTGTTTGTATGTTCCTAGGAATTTTTCCATTTCATCTACATTGTCTAGTTTTTTGGCATTAAGTTGTCCATAGTATTCTCTTATGACCCCTTTATTTCTGTGGAGTCAGTAGGAATGTACCCATTTTCATTTCTGATTTCATTTATTTTCAGCTTCTAATTTTTTCTTTGTCAGTTTAGCTAAGGGTATGTCAATTTTGTTAAATCTTCTCAAAGAACCAACTTTTGTTTTGTTAATTCTCACTATTGTTCTTTGTTCTCACTTTCATTTATTTCTGCTCTGATCATTGTTATTTCGTTCCTTCTGCTTGCTTTGGGAATAGTTTGCTGTTCTTTTCCCAGCTCTTCCAGCCATGTAGTTAGGTCATTGATTTTAGCTCTTTCTTCTTTTTTAATGTAAGGACTGAGGGCTATAAATTTCCTTCTCAGCACTACCTTCACTGCATCCCATAGGTTCTGATACATTTTGTTTCTCATTTTCATTCATCTTGAGATTTCTCTTGAAATTTCTTCTTTGGCCTACTGATTAAGAGTGTGTTGTTTAATCTCCACGTATTAGTGAATTTTCCCTTTTTCTGCCTGTTGTTGTTTCCTGCTTTATTCTATTACAATTGGAGAAAGTGCTTTGCACAATTTTGTGGTTTTTTTAAACTTATTAAGATCTGCTTTGTGACCCAACATATGGCTTATCCTGGAGAAAGATCCATGACCACTTGAGAAGAATATGTGTCTTGCTGTTTGGGGATGCAATGTTCTGTATACTTCTATTAGGTTTAGTCCATTTATCATATTATCGAAGCTCTGTTTCCTTATTAATCTTCTCCCAGATGTTCTATCCAATGTTGAGAGTGGCATATTAAATTCTCCAACTGTTATTGTAGAGACATATATTTCTCTTTTTATATTTTCATTCTTTAATTTTCATCATTCTTTTTATATTTTCAGTTACTTTTACTGATATAATATTCATTTCTAGACTCTCTTCCAAGCCTCTCTCTCCTGTCTTTCCTTCTCAGGCTATAGCATTTCTTTAGTGTTTTCTTCAAAGCCAGTCTCTTGGTTACAAACGCTCTCAGTTTCTGTTTATCTGTGAATATTCTAAACTTATCCTCACTTTTGAAAGACAAGCTTGCTGGTGATAAGATTTTGGCTGGCATAGAATACTCTTTTGGTATTTTAAATATACTATACCACTGCCTTCTTTCCTCCATGGTTTCTGACGGGAAATCTGAACTTAATCTTATTGGACATCTGTTGTATGTAATGAATCACTTTTCTCTTGCTGCTCTCGGGATTCTTTATTTATCTTTGGAAATTGGCATTCTGATTAGTATGTGTCTTGAGTTGGTCTATTTGGATTTGTTTGGGTGGGATTATGTTGTGCTTCTTGGACCCAGATATCTATATCCTTCAATAGGGTTAGGAAATTTTCTACCACTATTTCCTCAAATGATCCTTCTGCCCCTTTATTAGTCAGCCAAAGGGGTGCTGATGCAAAATACCAGAAATTGGTTGGTTTTTAAGAAGGGTATTTATTTGAAGTAGAGGCTTACAGTTATGGGCCATAAAGCATAAGTTTCTTCCCTCACCAAAGTCTGTTGCTACGTGTTGGAGCAAGGCAGCTGCCAACATTTGCCAGGGTTCAGGCTTCTTGGGTTCCTCTCTTCCCGGAGCTCCATTTCTCTCTGAGCTTAGCTCCTCTGTTTCCTCCACAGGCAAATGACTCATCTATTTTCCTGGGGCCTTCTCTCATGAGCAAGCTCTCTTACTTCCTGTGGCTCCAGCTCAAGACTCCAACATCAGAACTGCATCTTCAATCCTGATTTACAAGTTCCAAGTTTAGTTAAGTCTTCAAATGGGGCACTATTGTCTGGGAGCTCAATTTCCAGAGGCTTGGAATTTCTGGAATCAGTTTTGGTTCTCTTTGTGCCCAAGAGTTCAGTCATTAGAATATTTGTTTCATCTAGCATTTTGCTGTAAGCTGCAAGGAGAAGCCAAGTCACATTCTCCAGATTTATGTTGGAAAGTTCTTCAGCTAAATGCTCAGGTTTGCCATTTTTTAATTATGTCTTCTATATAACACCAGGAGTTAATCTTGCTAAGTTCTCTGCAACTTTAAAACATGGATCGCATTTCCTCCAGTTTCCAAAAATAGTTTTATCATTTACTTCTAAGGCATCATAAAAAGTCTCTTTAACATCCATATTACAATCAACACTCTCTTCAAAGCACTGTAAGTCTCTTCCATCAAGCATCTCACAATTCCTCCAAAAAAATACCTCTTACCCATTTATAAAACCATTCCAACATTTTGGTAATTGCAAAAGCACTTCCCCACTCCTTGGTACCAAATTCCCCTGGTACCTGATATGCAGCTGTTGATCTGGCAAATGCTTTCTTCTCAATTGCCATTAGTAAGGACCACCAGAAACAGTTTGCTTTCAGCTGGCAAGGCCAGCAGTAGACCCTCACTGTCCTGCTTCAGGGGTATATCAGCTCTCCAGCCCTATGTCATAATATTGTCCTCAGGGATCTTGATTATCTCCCCCTCCCACAAAACATCACACTTGCCCAGTATATTGATGATATCATGTTAATAGGACCTACTGAGCAAGAAGTAGCAAAGACTAGATTTATTGGTAAGGCATTTGCCTGAGAGAGGATGGGAAATAAATCCAACAAAAATACAGGGTCCTTCCACCTCAGTGAAATTTCTAGGTGTCCAGTGGTGTGGGGCCTGTCGAGATATCACTTCTAAAATAAAGGATAAGCTGTTGAACCTGGCCCCTCCTATGACCAAAAAAAGAGGCACAATGCTTAGTTGGCCTCTTCAGATTTTGGAGACAACACATTCCTCATTTGGGTGTGCTATTCCAGCCCATTTAATGAGTGACCAGAAAAGCTGCTAGTTTTGATTGGGGACCTGAATAAGAGGAGGCCCTGCGACAGTTCCAGGCTGCTGTGCAAGCTGCACTACCATTTGGACCATATGATACAGCAGATCCAATGGTGCTGGAAGTTTCAGTGGCAAATAGAGATGCTGTCTGGAGCCTTTGGCAGGCCCCTATAGGGGAATCACAATGCAGACCCTTAGGATTTTGGAGCAAAGCCTTGCCATCTTCTGTAGATAACTACTCCCCTTTTGAGAAGCAGCTTTTGGCTTGCTTCTGGGCATTAATAGAGACTGAACGCTTAACCATGGGCCATCAAGTTACTATGAGACCTGAGTTGCCTATCATGAGATGAGTATTGTCTGACCCACCAACCATAAAGTTGGGTGTGCACAGCAGCACTCCATAATAAAATGGAAGTGTATATGCGAGATAGGGCTTGAGCGGGTCCTGAAGGCACAAGAAAGTTACATGAGGAAGAAGCCCAGATGCCCATGGTCATCACCCCTGCCATGTTACCTTCTCTTTCCCAGCCCCTAGCTTTGGCCTCTTGGGGAGTCCCTTACAATCAGTTGACTGAGTATGAGAAAACTTGGGTCTGGTTTGCAGATGATTCTGCACAATATGCATGTACTACCCAAAAGTGGACAGCTGCAGGCACTGCAGCCCTTTTCTGGGACATCCTTGAAGGATAGTGGTGAGGGCAAATCCTCCCAGTGGGCAGAACTTCGAGCAGTGCACCTAGTTGTTCATTTTGCTTGGAAAAAGATATGGCCAGAGGTGCATTTGTACACTGAATCACAGGCTGTTGCCAATGGTTTGGCTGAATGGTCAGGGACTTGGAAGGAACATGATTGGAAAATTGGTGACAAGGAGGTCTGGGGAAGAGCTATGTGAATAGACATTTCTGTGTGGGCAAAAAACATGAACATATTTGTGTTCCACATAAATACTCAGCAGAGGGTGAATTCAGCAGAGGAAGAGTTTAATAATCAAGTGGATAATATGACTCACTCTGTGGCTTATGCTCAGCCTCTTTCCTCAGCCACTCCTGTCATTGCCCAATGGGCTCATGAGCAAAGTAGCCATGGAGGTAGGGATGGAAGTTGAGCATGGGCTCAGCAACATGAAGTTCTTCTCACCAAAGCTGACTTGGCTATAGCCACTGCTGAATGCCCAATCTGCCAGCAGCAGAGACCCACACTCAGCTCCCAATAAGGCATCATTCCTCGGGGTGACCAGCCTTCTACCTGTGGCAGGTTGACTACATTGGGCCACTTCCACCATGGACGGGGCAGCAATTTGTTTGAACTGGAATAGACACATAGTCCCGATATGGGTTTGCATTTCCGGCACACAATGCTTCTTCCAAAACTACCATTAGTGGACTAGCCAAATGTCTTATCTAGCACCATGGCATTCCACACAGCATTGCTTCTGATCAAGGAACCCATTTCACAGCAAATGATTTGCCGGAATGGGCATATGCCCATGGAATTCACTGGTCTTACCATGTTCCCTATCACCCTGAAGCAGCTGGATTAATAGAATGGTGGAAAGGCCTTTGAAGACTCAATTACAGCACCAACTAGGTGGTAATACCTTGCAGGGCTGAGGCACTGTTCTCCAGGAGGCTGTGTATGCTCTAAATCAGCATCCTCTCTATGGTATGGCTTCTCCCATAACCAAGATTCATGGGTCCAGGAATCAAGGGGTGGAAATGGGAGTGGCATCACTCACTATTACTCCTAGTGACCCACTAGGAAATTTATTGCTTCCTGTCCCTGCAACCTTAAGCTCTGCTGGTCTACAGGTTTTAGGAGGAGTGCTAAAAAGAGGAGTGCTGCCACCAGGGAACACAACAATGATTCCATTGAACTGGAAGTTAAAGACTGCCTTCTGGCCACTTTGGGCTCCTCTTACCTGTGAATCAACAGGCAAAGAAGGGAATTACTGTACTGGCTGGGGTGATTGATCCTGACTATCAGGGGAAATAGGGCTACATCTACATAATGGAGGTAAAGAAGAGTTTGCCTGGAATGCAGGAAATCCTCTAGGGCATCTCCTAGTACTGCCATGCCCTGTGATTAAAGTCAATTGAAAATGGCAACAAACCAATTCAAGCAGGACTAACAATGGCCCAGAATCTTTGGGAATGAAAGTTTGGGTCACCCCACCAGGCAAAGAACCACGGCTAGCTGAAGTGCTTGCTGAAGGTAACAGGAACATGGAATGGGTAGTGGAAGAAGGTAGTGATAAATATGAACTTTGGCCACATGACCAGTTACAGAAACGAAGACTGTAATAGTCATGAACCCTTCTTTCTTGTTTCATTATGAGTATGATAGTATATGTACATAAAACAAATTTCTTTGTTTTCTTCCCCAACCTTTTCCCCTATCATATGAAAACTTGTATTAATTTCACCTCATAATATTTAAGGATGTCAAGTTTAAGAGTGAATATTAACCAAAGGACTTGCACCCTATTCTGTGGGGAATTAATGCGTTTTCAGTTGTATGCAGGGGAGTTGAACATTGTTAGGCAGAAATATATATGTATGCTTGTCTGTTATTGTTTTCTCTTAGAGACTAAGTATGGCTTAGGGTAACGTGTATGGCTGCTGAGTTGAAAAGGGGTGGACTGTGATGGTTAGGCTAATGTGTCAACTCGGCCAGGTAATTGTGTCCAGGTGTTTGGTCCAGCAAGCACTGGGCTAATTGTAATATAAGAGCATTTATGGACTTCAATCACCAGTGAGTTTACTGCATGAATGGCTGATTACATCTGCATCAATCAGGGAGATTGTATCAACAATGGGTGACATTTTTATCCTATCAGCCTTAAAAGGGGAAGTGATTTCAACATTCAGGGAGAATTTCCCAGCTCATCTTTGGACAGCCAACTTCTCCCAGAAACTCATCAAGGACCTTTCATTGGACTTTCATCGGCGCCCCTGGTGTGCAGCCTGCCTACAGAACCTGGACTTGTGCATCCCCACGGTCGTGTGAGAGACTTTTATAAAATCTCATATTATTGACAGATATCTTCTGTTGATTCTGTTTCCTGAGAGAACCCTGACTAATACAGCCCCTTTACCCTTCTCTTTTCCTTCTGGGACACCCTTGATACATACATTTGTACATTTCTTGTCATGATTTATTTCCCTGAGATCCTTTCAATTTTTCCATTCTTTTCTTTATCTGTTCTTTTATATTTCGCTGTTGGAGGTCATGTGTTCAAGCTCCTTGCTCCTTCCTTCTATCTCTTCAAATCTGCTGCTATAAGCCTCCAGTGTATTTTTTATTTCATTTATTGTGTGTTTCATTCCCATAATATCTGCTTTTATTCTATGTATGCTTTCAAATTCTTCTTTGTGGTCACCCAGTGTCTTCTTAATATCTTTAAACTCTAGCCATTTTTATTGAATTTATTAAGGAGATTTGTTTGAACATCAGTGATTAGTTGTCTCAACTCCTTTATGTCATCTGGAGATTTAGCTTGCTCCTTTGACTGGGCCAGATGTTCCCATTTCTTGGTAAGGATTTGTAAATTTTTGTTGGTGTCTTGGCATCTGATTTACTAGGTGTATTTATTCTGTGCACTGCTTCTCTCTTTAGTCTTGGGCTTTCTATTTGATTGGCTTTGTGCTACAGCCCCTCTTTGACACTTGGTTCAACTTAACTTAGAATGTTATAGTGGCTTATGTTTAGCCAATAAGAAAGTTTTTCAGCTCTTTTTCATCTGTTTCTTGACGTTTTCTCCATTTATGGTTGCAGAGTAGGAGCTAAGGATGCAGTTGGTTCTGTAAGCCATGGAGGCTGAAGCTGCCTATGTTGCTCCAGGAAATGATGAAACTTCTCTCCCTTTCTGTCCTGCCAGGAGGAGGCACGGAGGCACAGCCATGTGCAGTTATCCAAGCCATGCAGGCCAATGCAAAGACTGATTGTACTTGACTGAAGATGCACCGGCCCCCCTACTCCCCAACCAGGGGCAGGGATGGAACCTCAGTTGTGCCCAAAATAATCTATTTTGTGCAGGCAAACAATGGCTATAGTCACCTGGAGAGATTAAGGAAGCATGGTCCCCCCTTCTTACCCTATCAGGGGCATGGATGGAGCCTCTGGTATGCCCATTTATCTAGTCTGTGTGGGCTGAAAGAAACTGCAGTTGCCCACAGAGTCCGCAAAAACACTGTCTCTCCTTCTCCCTTTTGGGGCAGGGCTGGAACCACAGATGTTTCCAATAGTCTAGTATGTGAGGGTTGAAAGCACCTGAAGTTGCCCTGAAAGGCTGAGGGAGTACTATCCCTCCTCCTCCCTGTTGTGCCAGGGATGGAGCCACAGGTGCCCAACAATTGAGTCTGTATGGCCCCAAAGCAAATGCAGTTGCCCAGAGATGTTGGTGCATGTCGCCCCAGTTTTCTCCCTTCCAGAGACAAAAATAGAGCCTAGGTGGGGGCAGAAATCTGAACTGGATGGAAGGAAGCCTACTGTAACTGTGATTTTTCAATCAACCCTGCTTCCCCTCTTGCTGGGGGAAGAGTTAAAATGGAGGCTACTAGCCTCTTTCTGACTTGGACAGCTTCAAACTTTAGCTCTTCTTAGGTTTAGACTTTAGCCAGTCAAATTTACTAATCAGTAGCTGAAGTTGGTGCCTGACTGTCTCTTCCTCTCCCATTTTAGGAAATGTGACTTCCAATTCCAGTCAAGTAATAGCTCCCAAGGCAGCTTGTGTTGCCAGGAAGGAATGGGCACTGGTCTCCATGGTGTGGCATGCTCTAATCATGAATCTTTACTACAGAAGGGCAATCTCTTTCTTTTCTTCTTCCAAGGATGTTGCAGGATGCTCTTCTGGTGGCCTGGACCCTGAAACAGTGCACAGTACGACAAGCTGACTCTTAGAGATCCTTACTCTGCCGTCATCTTGCCCCTGCCTCTCATGACTGTCCCATTGCTTAACTCTTGCAGCTTTCAGGACCCCCTGCTTATACTTTGCATTTGACAATGCTATCAATATGATGGTGTGCATTTTTCTTCTTGTTTATCCTGTTTAGTGCTCTCAGATTCTTGGATATGCATATTCACAACTTTTGCTTGATTTGGGATGTGTCCTGTCATTATTTCCTTTACTACTTCTTCTGTCCCTTTCTTTCTTCTCCATCTGGGACTCCCATAGCACATATATTTGTGTGCCTAATGGTGCCCCATAGCTGTCATAGGCTATTTTCACTTTTAATATTTCTTTTTTCTTTCTGCTCCTCATACTGAAACATTTCAAGTGCCTTGTCTTCAAGTTTAATGATTCTTTCTTCTCCCAGCTCCAATCTGCCCTTGATGCCCTCCTGGGTATTTTTCATTTCAGTTACTGTGGTATTCAACTCTAGTAGTTCTGGATGGCTCCTTTACAACACTTCTATCTCTTTACTTAGACTCTCATGTTGTTTATTCATTGTGTTCCTGAGATATTTCAGTCCTGTCTCTGTACTTTCCTTCATCTCCTTAAACATTTTTAAGATCTCTTTTTTTTTAAAGGCTTTGTTTGGTATGTCCATATTCTCATCTCTTTTTTGGTGTTTTCTGTATTTTTATCCCCATCTTTTGAAAGTGCCATCATTTCCTGGTTTGTTGTTTTTGTTTTGTTTGTTTGTTTGTTTTACCTTTACTCTTTTCTTGCACACTCTACATTTAATATTTGAAAATGTTAACTCTAGAATTTATTCTTTGGGTTGTCTGTTTCTTGGTTTTGTAACCAGGTGGTGATAAGACAAAAATTTTCTTGAGCTTCAGCCCTCCTACCAAGAAGGCAATAATGTTCAGGGTTTTCCCTGTCTTTCTTGGCCTCTGTCTTGTGCTGGGCTTTTGTTTGCTAGTTGTTTTGGAGTTCTGCTTTTTACAGAATTTTGGTTGACCCCTCTGTTTCCTAGGGGACACATCTCCCTCTCCTAGGTATTTGAGGCTGGGAGGTCTTTGTCCCACACTTTTTTACTCTATAGATTTTTATACTCTTTTCATTGTCTCAGGCTGTTTTTGCCTGGAGAGCA
Organism: Tolypeutes matacus; assembly: GCA_026826555.1. NCBI lineage: Eukaryota > Metazoa > Chordata > Mammalia > Cingulata > Chlamyphoridae > Tolypeutes > Tolypeutes matacus. Next base: position 14,209,378 of record JAKSZT010053791.1, read on the forward strand.
AATTCTAGGAGAAGGGTCACTCAGGGGAGGACTATCTCCACCAAATCAGAAACAGGGAATCACAAAAGGGCTGCAGACTGTTTCCAAAGTGCTGTGAGGAGAGGTCAGGAAGGGCGCCAAAAACTTCTCCAATGGCTCCCCAATGCTTTGCTTTCTTGGCCTGACCAAAAAACATAATGTCTGGTTAACTTCCCCCTGCATCCCTGAGGGAGCTTTATGAATTTAAATCTCCACTACTTCCCTGCTTTCCAGGGAGGGTTCAAATAATAACTGCAGCTAGATTTGGCTAGGGAAGGGTTGAAACAATAGCTGCCACTGCTTTTGTCTGGAGTAGGTTGAAATAATAGCTGCCCTTAGAGATGAGATCCAGTGATCTGAATTTGCTAATCAAAAGCCATGATCAGTGATTTGTTTATGCACACCTTTGTTCTTGTTGCAGAGGATTTTTATGTCCCTTTCTGTCTACAAAGACTGGACCCCACTGTGGCCTGCCTCAAGAGTGGAGAATGGACACTGTTAGCTGCCACCCAGAGAGAGCAATTCGCGGTTCTGTAATGTACTTTATCAGCCTCTTCATTGTCCAGCGTTCTTTTGGCCTCTAGAATTTTAAAATAGCTGTTTTAGACAGTTCCTGTTTAATAGTTGTTTGGTGGAAGAACTGAGTCCTGGAGCTCCTTACTCTACAGTCTTCCCTGGAAGTTCCCTCTTATAATAGGATTTAAGTGATTTTAAATCCAATGCTTTCAATGTTACACTACCTTAAGATTCAATAACATTTAAGTATGCAAAAATGAAATCATAGCTCTTTTCTGAACAAATAATTTTGTTTTTAACTAAAATGATCAAAAATACATGAAAACCTAATATGTGAGAGAGAGTATAAGTCTTCTCAGAATTTCTGTCAACTGTACTTATTGTATTCTGATGGCATACCATTCTTGAATGTACATAATAAAGCTATATATTTCCCAGTCCATTAGTGACAGCACTTTGTTACTCAATAATATTCAGTGATTCCAAATTTCTCCCTGCATCTTTTCAAAATGTCACAATTTCCTGATTATCCAATAACAGACAACAATGGAAGGGTTAACATAAGCTTTTTGAATACAATAATATTTTTTTTTACCTTTTGTCATTCTAAACTGGAAAAATTCAACTTTGCTGCCTGTGGAGAAAATTAAATATTAAGAAATAGGGTCAGTAACGGATGTGCTCAATGCATTTACACATCATTGGGCTTTCATGTAATAAGATATTTTCTTTTTCAATACACTAGTGCAATGCTGTGGAAACAAGCTATCAGTACCAACAAGAAAAATATTTTTGTTAAATTAAAGTTATTCAGATACTTAAATTATATTGCTGTCCAATTTTGTATAGAGTGAAACTTTGCTAACAAAAGTTCACTAAGATCAACATACTCTTTCCTGTTCGATCAAGCTCTTTCCTAAGACATTCAAAGAAGAGAAACATTTTTAATTAAAAAAAAAAAAAAGTAAGCCAATTTCTGCAAAACCTTTAATTCAAGCTACTAAAATTGCATGATTTCATCAGAAACTCCCCTAAGAAAAAGACTCAAGAAATAGTTATTCATCCAAAGATACAAATTGGCCTTAAAGATAATAACAACCCAAAAGTTTCAGGCTGCAAATATGCAAAAGTTCTAGTGGAAATCATGATGAGCAATCTTCTCTAGCAGACCGTATGGCAATACATTAAGTCTCTCTAGCACATCTCTCACATTCTGAATTCCATTCCTTTCTCCATACCTGGATTAACTGCTTCTCAAATCTAGTGAAACCATACCCTTCCTTCAAGTTAATGTTAAAATTCCATTGCCTCATGGTAGCCTTCTCAGAACAAGGCAGTATAATAAATGCTGTTCCTTCCTTCAAATACCTTTGAAAACTTTTTCTTTATTACTTGGGACATTTTAAAATTTCTGCCTTATGTACTTATCATTTGTCTAAGTCTTACATCTCCAATTAGGGTTTATATTCTGGAAGGTAGGGTCTGCCTGACCATCTCACAATGCCCACTCTCACGCTCTACACACATAAACTTTCATTATCAACCAGTAAGACACATAAAATAATAATCACTTAATCTTTCTTGAAAGAATATGATATAATTATATTTCTAAAGATAAACTTTATATTTGATGACATACATGATCACTGGGTTTAGGAACAAAAGGGGATGAAGTCTTTTGAAGAGTATCTTTTGTTTTTAAATTAAAAAATAAATCTTGTAGCAGAAGTAACAATACAAAATCCCCTGGATTAGTATTCCACTATTAATTGAGTGTATTGGGGTGTGTGTGTGTGTGTGTGTGTGCATGCTCTGAGAACTGGAAGAGTATGGAAAATTCAGCATCTTCAAATAATTTCTTTCAGCTAGCTATAATGTAGATAGTTTCAGATTTGGAAAATTTTGAACAAATGGTAGCACATCTTCTGTGAGAAGGAACAACAACTTGAGGAAAAAATGAAAGTGTACATAGTGGAGTTCCTCAAATACCTCTTAATTTGAGAACAATAAGTACTAAATCAGAAAGAACTTACAGATTCATCAATAACTCCAGCAAAAGAACAGGGAACAAGAGTTACATTTTTCAGAGAATCTAAACTATCTTGCACTTGTTCCTGTTTTAAAATTTGAGGAAACAACTATAAAGTGCAAAAAAAACGCACTGGTTTCTATGGTTGACCACCCTGCCCCATGACCAGTAGTAGCATTCACATACGAAGGCAAGAATGACATGTCAAACACAGTGGGAGGAAAATTATGAGAGAAGAAGAAACTTCCTGTTTGGATAACTTGTACTTTAGCCACCTCACTCCTCAATCTGCCAGATATATGAACTGAAAAAGGAAACTAGAAAAATCTAATAGTTTTGCTTTTTCATTAGTCTGAGTCTAATAGTTACAAACAGAATTTATCTCAAATATGAATACCAGGAAATAGAAATTAAGTAAAAAAAATAAAAATAAAAAAAAAAGAAAACCATGAGACATATGAAAATTACTATATTTTAAAAGAATAAAGCCATTTTGAAGGACAATTTTAAGCAATATTAAAATAAGAAACACATTTTTAGAAAATGTCTTACTCAAGTTCTCAACAGTTCAAGTGAAATTAATGTAAAACTAAAGGCTTTCTGATTAGGAAATAGAAAAGAAACAGAATAAATGCTTAAATGAAAACCACAAACGAAATGAGATAATTAGAACAGACATTAAACAAAATCAAAATGAAAAATAAATTATCTCAAAATATTATCTTAGAAGTTCGAGGGAAAAAAATGGAATACGGGATAACCCAACCCAGAAAAATGTAGCAAAGCTGGCAGAAATTAAGCAAAAGCAGATAAATAATAATAATTTTACAAAAGATAATAATTCTAAATATCTTTCCATCTTAAATATTTGAATTTGAGGATAGGAAGGGTTCATAAGATTTGAGGGTAGGAAGGGACCAGGAAATTTTAATTAATTAAAGACATCAGAATGTAGGCATATTTTCCTGAAAGTGTTGCATTTTTAAAAGACTTAAAATATAATCAATACAGGTTTCTAGTAAGAAAAATGAGTACCTATAAAAGGGGAAAAACATCTAACTGATTTCAAGCACTCAGGCAATAGAATGCCAAAAGACAATGAAGATTGTGACAAAAGATTTCTATATGTAGTCAATGTAGTTTTTTCTTTTTTAATGTATAGGCAAAAAAAAAAATGTTTTTCTCAGATCAGCAATGTCTCATAAAAAATACCATCTATGTGCATTTCTTAGAAAAAAATAAGTGTTGAATGACACTGCAAATAACTGAGAGATTAATTAAAACCTAAAATGCTTGAATAGGACTTTAGATAACAAAAGAATCAGTAAAATTCAGTGTAGCAAATAAAAAGAGAACATATATGTATTCACTTCAAAATGAAAATAAAATTTCATGCAAATATCCAAAATAATTAACATAGAAATTTCTTCATTTAAAATAATTATATCTAAGATAACAGCAAGCTACAGTCTGCTTATATTAGCAAAAACTCAAAAAGGAATATAAGAACAAAAAACAGTTTTGCTAGTATTAAATATAGAATATAAAGAAGCCAAAAGTATAACTTAAAATGGAATATAGTATATAAAATCAAATTCTTGAAAGATATTTAAGATGTAAAAAATGCTCAAAATAAATTAAGTGAAAATATCAACTTCTAAAATGGTACAAATACACACTCTCCAAATACATGTATACACACACATCCACACACACATTACTTACAAAATGTTAGCTGTCATTCTCTTTGGGTGGTATGATTACTAGCATTTAATATTTTCTTTTTTAGACTTTTGCATATTTCAAATTTTCAAAATAAATACATGTTCCTTTTATAATCAGAAAAGTGTTTTTAATAAAAAAATAAATTTTAGAGTAATATAAATAAAATAAAATTACTTTGATACATATAAGGATTTTAAAGGATAGAAATGAGATAACTGTCAGTCTAATGGCTGTTAATTTTACAGAAACACTCTGTAGAGATTGTCTCTCTAGGCCTCAGTAGTTATTGGTCTGGTGGAACCTCATTAGTGAACTAATAAACGGGGTCTAGTTGTGATGTTCCATTGTTTGTTTGCTTCCTTTTGTTGTAAGACCATGAAATGGAGCATAAGAGACAAAGTAGTCCAAAGAATTGGAGAATGGAAGAATATCCATTCCTGTCTCTAATTAAAGACACCAGGCTTGCTCCCAAGAGAAAGGATACAGGTAGTGTCTTAAACTTGATTTGATTTGAGGCTTTTTAGATCAGCATAAACAGTCAAAACTATCTGTATACGCAGCCTGCAAATTACAATATGGAATTGAAGAGATTGACTGTCCTTTCTGGTCTCCTTTCTGGTCCTTGTGCAGCTCTGTCACTTGGAGGCTTAGGAACCACAGGTATAGGACTGCTGCACTCAGTGCAAAAACCAGAGAGACGAGAGTAACCCGCAGAGGAACGTTTCCATGGATGAGAATAGCAACATGGGATGGAGAGATACTGTCAAGCAGTTTCTTATGTACAAATTAAAGTGTAAGAAAGCTTTTGGAAACCTTGTGATAACTAACCATCAGGCTGTTTTTTGTTTGTTTGTTTTGCTCAGTTTTAAACAAGTCCTGGTCATATATACTGCTCAAGAGGTTGTTTATTAGCACCTTTCTCAGCCATGGTGCTTCTTGGAAAAAGCCATTGGATACCACTTCAAAGCTTTCTCTCAGTAACCGTTGAACTAAGGTCAAATATTATCACGTTGTCTTTATTTTATCATAATGTCCATAAAATGTAAAATCTGCAGCTTTAGGTACCTAATATATGTGCAAAATAAATGTGCTTAATTAGGTGGTGATATTTATTGTTGTTCAAATATTCTAATTTCCATTAAAGTGTCATTCTTAGTAGAAGGACATTTCTCCCCTTTGGACACAGTAAGATTTTAACCAAATTATTACTTTGGGTTAGGTTTATCATATTTTGGCCAATTGGTGGAATAGTGTGAAATGTTTTCATTGTTATTAAGTTCAATAAATAGGAGAATAAGCCACAGCCCTAATACACAGTTATTGCAGATATGCTTCCCATCTTATGCCAGCTATCATAGGTATGCAGTTACACTGGGCAGCTCAGTCTGTGCATTAATATGTTATTTCATTTTGATTTATCTGTTGGAGTAACTAGCTAGGTGCAAATGTCCTATGCATGGAAGATATTCAACTTGTTAAATTTAAGCAATTTGATCCCTAAAAATGCAACATTTTCCTAATATTATGTATTAGTCAGAGTTCCCCAGAGAAACAGGACAGGGTGTATGTATTTATATATAACCTGAGATTTATTAAATATTATAATATTATATTTTTTATTATATGGCTCATGCAACCACAGGGGCTCACAAGTCCAAATTCTGTAAGACAGGCCTCAATCTGGAAAATCCACAGACAGAAAGAATCTAAAAGATTCGAAATAATAAAAGGAGGATGAAATATCTATGATCATACAACCCAATGATTGCCTATAAAATGAGGTTATTTATTGTTTTGACACCTTATATTCTATAACAAAAAATATTTTTAGGGACAATTGACATGGCTACCTAACCTCAAATAAGACCACCATGCTTACAAAAATGCTGCTGTAGAAATATAAAGAAGTTCTGTGTAAGAAGAGATTTCGTTCTAAGTAATTATAGATATCTTTAAATTCTGATACTTTGGTTTGCAACCTTTGGGTACCTTATAGTCTCATAGATAAACCCAGAGACAATAAGAAAATAAGAAAATTTGTCATCTTTTAATTTCATTGACTCATACACTTTTCTCAACTGGCTCTTTTAATAACCATTTCAAAACTATTGTGAAGTTTCTCACTTGGAAATAATAGATGTATTGTAATTTATAAAAAGAAACTTTCTTCCTCCATGAACAATCACATCCCATTGTTCAAAACATTTATAATCATCCATGGTTATGTACTAAAATCTTGAAAAATACTGCTTTGCTTGTGTTATTTAAAGCTGCCAATTTCCCAAGCTTATTAAAATCAAGGCTAAATCATTCCAGTGAGCAAAGTTTTAAAAATTTAGTTGCATTGTCATAGGCCTAAGAATAAATCAAAATGTAAAACTTGAACTTAGGAGACATTTAAATGAGCAAACTAAAGTGTTAATATGGGATAAACCTAACCTTGGCAGTACAGGAATGGGGCTTTACTAGCAAGTCTCCTTCAAGAATCAATAAATGTTAGTGGACAATATTAAGAGAAGTGCTTACTAGCCCAACCATCAATAAACTTAACTTAATTTTTCAAAAAAAGAAGGTTTGGCCATCTTGTTTAGAAACAGCCTGGTACATTAAAATATAAGTTAAATGTCTGTTTCCTTTTTTTTAAACTGCATAATCCATTCAAATCAAACCTGATTTTTCTAAATTAAAAGAAATCATTTCTTTGGCATAATTTCAATATGAAAATATGAATACCATAAAATCAGGATAAAGCACCCAGGCTTAAGCAATATCCTTGTAACAACATCCCTTGATAAAAAGAATCCTAATTAATAATTAGGAATTTTTATACTTTTAACAGAAAGATTTATATATAGAGACAGACCAAAGGTGTCTCTTCTCTGTGAATAGCCTTTAATTTTGCTTATAAACAGAGATATAATATTGAAGATAGTCTAAATGACTAAAATTTACTGCATCCTCAAAGTATTTTAAAGATATATAGTTGTTTCTTATATTCATTTTGATTTTGAAAAAGTGTTCTATATATGCTTTGATTTTCTAGAAACTGGCAGCTCTTAAAAGTCTCTAATTTGATTTTTAAGTGCTTTTGTATATTGTTAATAATTTATAAGTCTTGCTTTCTCTTTCTTTCTTCATTAAATTATAATCTCCTTGAGGTCAGAATGTCTATACTTTGCACACCATAGCACAAATAAAAAGTCAGCCACTGAAACAAAGTCTATTCAAGGTGATTGTACTGAATTATCACCTCTCCTTGATGCATTGATGTTGTTTACTTGGCACTAATGGTCCTTGCTACCTATGATCAAGCCTAATCCCTATTATCAGCCAATTTACTGTGGTGCCATGTCTATTTTGTTTATTGGTCTTCAATTGCATACTTTGCTCTTAAGTCTATTAACCCTTCTCAACCTTTTCAGATATTCTACAATCCGTGTCGCGAAGTTTCCTCTCTCAGTCCCAGAGCTTCCCCATATCTAGGCCTAGTTAGTCCATTTGCTCAGCTTTCAGGAGAGAGGTCAGAGAGATTTATCCATAATGGATATCCATGCTATTATACTCTTATTAAACTTTGTTATTCGGGAAACATTTTTAAATGGTGGCAAAATTAACTGTAAGACACACACACATATACAAACATTTTATACTGCAACTACTCCAGAAATTAGCTGAAACACTTCCATCCAAATATCTCACCAGAGGTTGCATAAGTCGTATCAGTTATTTCTTATATTGAAACCTGTTAACACAAATGTATTGTCATCTCCATTGCAGAAATGGAGAAAGAAAGTAAAGTAATTAATCGTGCAGATTATTCCCACTGAATTAGTAAAGCATAGTAGGGCATGATGTCAGAGAATTGTGGGTGCCAGATTATGTTGATTTCCATATGCCACTTTAGGAAATTACATTTACTCTTAGTGGGCCAGGAAGCCACTAAGCAGAAGAGTAACATGGTATGATTTACATTTTTAAAAGACTGCTTTGGTTTCTTTGCTTAGAAGAGTCTGAAGAGTATCAGGCAAGGGCTGGAAAAGGAAGATCAGTTTATAGATAGCTGTTCTAGTCCTGGTTTGAAAATTATATTAGCTTAGGCCATGGTATTGGATAGTAGCATTGTAAAGTGGTAAGGTTTTATATATACTTGGACTGTAGAGCAGAAAAAATTTGCTGACATATTGGATATGCAGTATGCCCAAAGAAAGAAGTCAAGAATGTTTCTAATATTTGGGGACCAAGTAACTGAAATAAGGAAAGACTTTGGGAGGAGCAGTTTGTGGAAAGAAGACCAAGAGCTCAGTATTGGGAATGTTAGGTTTGAGTTGACTTTTAGACATCTGAGTAGAGTAATTGATATAGATGCATAGAATTTAAGGGAAGGACATTTTTAGGTGACACATTTGGTAATGGTCAGGATATAGAATATATTTTAAGTCATGAGATGGAAAGAAATCACCACAGGAGTAAAGGCAGATTAAAATAAAGAACTTCTTTCACTGAGCCCTATTAAGAGGTTGGAATGTTGAGAAGTAATCAATAAAGGAGACTAGAAACAGTGATCTTTAAGTTAGGAGGTACCACAGAAGCCAAATGGAACCAAAAAGAAAAGTGTTTTGGGCAAGATTGAGTTATCAGCTGGGCCAAATGATGATAAGTCAAGTAAGATGAGTGTTATGAATAACACTGAATTTTAGTATTAAGGAGATCTCCTCATCCAGGAAAATGGGTTTCAGTAGAGTGGTGGGGAGAAATTCCTAGGTAGAACTGTATCAAATAAGAATGAAAGGGGAGAGATTGGAGGCAGTGAGTACAAATGTTTCTTTATCTGAGATTTATCACAAAGAAAAAAGAGAGAAATGGGAAGAGTGGGGAAAGAAGGAAATACAGTCACAAGAAGCTTGTACTTTTAAGTGAATATGATGCCTAACATAATCGATTCAGTAACCTTTACTTGAACCTTGGTTATATAAGCACATTATTTAGAATTACAAAAACAACTACAAGAAATATTAAAAATAAAATTCAGTCTGATTACTTCTTGGGAGAGGGAAAATGGGGAGGGAAAAGGGAGTGTTTTGGGGGGAATTATAGAGGTAATGGCAATCCTTATTTCAACCAGTGGGAATGAGCATGCTTCTGTTATCAGCACTGTCTTGGTGCTTACTCAAGTAGAGAGAACCAATGATACAGTATGGACTAGAACCCAAATTACTTGACCATCTTCACTTTAGGAAACTCCAGGGGAAGAGGAAAGGAATTAAGAATAAAGACAGAACATTAAGAGGCAAAACTACTGATAAGAGATTTTTGTTTTTACCTGGCAATAAATGCACAGATATGTACAAAATGACTATTGCTAGCCAAAGCTAAATTAATATTATCATTTGAGTTATCAAGAAACCTCCTTCAGTAAATAAAGTTTATTTATAGCTTGCACTAATTTTTTTTTTTTTTTTCTATTCCAAAGAATACACCGTGAGGATTCAAATGATGGTCTTCAGGTAAAATTGCTAGTTAACGAGGTGTGCTGAATAGTTTCTTCAGCCACAGTTATAAACTGGTTCAAACATGCTGGCTGTTTCAAATGAACCATGCAATAGTGAAATGAAGATAGAGAAAGACACTTTTGAACAAGATTTGGGGGACTCTGTTATTGCACTAAATGGCATTATGCACAGTTTCTTGATGAGACCATTTCAACATTTACTAATTTCTACCACAATTTAACAGTTACAGCAGACCTAGTTTCCTTGGAGTTTGTTGTGAGGTTAGTAATGAATTAATTCTACCTGCATTAGATAGAAGCTTAAAGAACTCAGTCTGACTTAAAATAGCTGCAAATCCTATTATGTCTGATTATCTACATTTTTGTCTGCCCAAGAAGTGAACCATTTTCCCTCCTCAGGGGATTATAATTAATGTCAAAGAACAAAATTAATTATCTCTTAACTTATCAAATCCCCCAAAAATCAAAATATTTATGTCCTTAAAAGGTTGTTTTCTTAAACATTAATCTCTCTGGTGAGTATTTGATATTTGATATAACACTCCTGAGTAATGTGAAATTTCTACAATTTTATTGATATTTTAATTTATTCCCACACCATTTACACTAGAGTAGTTGTAACATTAATGCTTCACTAGAAAATGTTCCATAATTTTAACAATTCTGAATAAAACAGTGTCTCAATAATATGCTATATCATTTAAAATATTTTTTAAAAATTTGATAGCAGCTACTGAAAAACATTTAGTGACATTACAATCCCTTCCTTTTATAATTTTTTAAAATCACAGAAATGTAACAAAAGGTTTATATAGGAAGTTGTTGTAAATTCACCATCCTAAAAATATTCCATAAAGTAGTCTTATAACTTTTATCTATACAGTTATCCTACTTATTCTTTTTTAAAGTAGATCATAGGGAATGTATTAGTCAGCCAAAGGGGTGCTGATGCAAAATACCAGAAATCTGTTGGCTTTTATAAACGGTATTTATTTGGGGTAGGAGCTTACAATTACAAGGCCATAAAGCAAAAGTTACTTCCCTCAACAAAGTCTATTGCCACGTGTTGGAGCAAGATGACTGCCAACATCTGCCAATTCAGGCTTCTTGGGTTCTTCTCTTCCTGGGGCTCTGTTTCTCTCTGGTTTCAGCTGCTGTGCTCTCTCCACAAGGCCAGCTGTAGACTATCAGGTGAATGGCTCTGTCTCTCTCCTCAGGGCTTCAGCCTTGCCTAAGTAGCCATCTTTATTCCTCTGTGTTCGTCTCCTGTGTGTTCACTTCCAGGGCTCCAGCTCAAAACTCAGCATCAAAATTCCAACTCTGTCCTTTGCCATGTCTTTTCTCTGTGAGTTCCTGCCCACCAAGGGGCGTGGACTCATTGCCCTATTGTTATGTCCCAACCAAAGTCCTAATCATAATTTAATCAATTAAAAGTGATATCTTTGACAGACCAGTTTAAAAACATAATCCAATAACTATTTTTGGAATTCATAAGCAATGCCAAGTTGCTATCGGGAAGGAGTGGGGTATATGGGAATTCCTTTTTTTGTTGTTTTTTTTGAGGTACTGGAGCCAGGACATCATATGTGGAATGCCTTCAAGCCTGCGCTCAACCACTGAGCCACATCAGCTTCCCTGAGCTGTTTGTTTGCTTGTTGTTTGTTTTTGTTTTTTTTTTAGGAGATACCTGGACTGAACCCAAGACCTCCCACATGGGAAGCAGGTGCTCAACTGCTTAAGCCACATTCGCTCCTTTGCCTGTATTTTTGATGTAACATTTAAGTAATGTAAAGCTACTTTAAAAATTAAAAGTAAAATAAAATAAAAAGACTTGGAGAGGCCACTTATGCTATAGTTTCAGAATCATTACATGCAACTGAAACACTCTGCAAATTTATTATATATCTATTTCAGATAAAAAGAGTTTTAAAAATCATTTAATAATTTCTCAATAATTAAGAACATTGCAATGAATAAAAATTGGCTTACATTATTGAAAAAAAATAAAAGTAAATCATAGCATCTCTGTGATGATTCTTACCTGATTCCATTACTGTGAACTTAAACAAATGTTTCTCAAACATGTCTGACAAATCCATAACAGTTGAGGAGACTAAACCTAGGATTTAATTTTACTTGCAATTACACATTAATAAAGCTCAGTTTGAAATTAAGCATAAAAGTACATACTATGATGTTAATTTATTGTTATTGATTTATACTGTCTTATTATTTATATTTAGGCCACACTTTTATTGTATATCTTATCACATTTTATAATGAGGAGTCACATCAACAACCTCATGACTGACATAATAATAAATCTATGCTCAGGACTTTATGTGTTTTACTAGGTCTTGTTTAGTGTTTAAACTTTCTGCTTTAAATTGATCCATTTGTCTGATAAAAGTATAATTTTATATAATAATAATTTAAAAGGCAAATAAAGCAAAAATCCAGTAAAAAATACATTTCAATATTTTGCACTATCTTTTGGATAATCATATGATTTATTTAACACTGTCAACATTCATGATCCATTTTGTGAGTGAAAGGGAATGCTAATAATAATTAAACCCAGACAATAAGCCTAAGCTGGTACTGTCCAGATCAAACCAGACATATGACCATCCTAGACATCAAGGAACTCATTGTGGCAGGAATTAGAACCTAGTATAGTTAACTGTTGGCCACACACACAAAAAAAAAAAAGTGTTTTCTTCATTGAGGTGGACATGTAATTATTTTAGGGTTCCCATGGTTTTGATAAAATTAAATTTACAAAAAAAAAACAAAATTCAAATAGCACAGAGTAGTTTTAAGACAATGACCCTATTTAAAAACAAAAAAGGCAAAAGAGCAAACAAAAGCACTCACCTTTAGGTTTAGGAGGGTTGGAGGTACCAGAAGACATTATTCATTAGCTGGAGAGAGGGCTACTGGTTCACCTTAACATAGTAGGTCCTATTCACTTTGAAACCTTAATTCCAACCAGTGCAATTATTATAGAAGGAAAAGGATCCTTTAAAAATCATTAACTGCTCTTTACCCTCTTTCACTTTTTGTCTACTTTTCTTCAATGTTCTTTTCATCTAACTTTCAACATTATCCTTATCATGCCACTTCTCACTTGCAGTCTTCCCTGATTATCCACCACTACCAAACCACTTATTTTCTCTCTGACATTATGATAATTGTATACACATCCATATGTCATTGGAACTTCTTGAAGTGATATACTCTACATTTTCCTTTGTCTAATCTACTATACTTTCTAAAATAGTGTTTCACAAATACTGAGATAATAGCAAAATAGTGGTTTGTTGTCAAGACCTTCCCATCAGAGGAATAGCTCTTCCCTGAGACCTACAGGACCCCTGCAACTCTCCTGCACAATTATCTTCCAGAAAGTTAAGATCATCCAAAGCCTGAAAACAATACAAAGGTATTGTTGAGGTTGGGAAAATGTTTACCAGAATAGCTCAACAATTCTCCATCCACTGCAGATATCTAAAATAATCCAGAACATGTTTGAGTTCCTAGTAGTTGTGTGGTAGTAGATCAGTGGCATGTGTACCTTAGAAAAGCAGTTTGGCTGAAGAGCTTTACTACATCCTGAATTTCATCACTAGAAGCATAAAACTTCAGAGCATGAATGAATCATAAAATTTATCTTTTTTATAAGACCACCCAATTTAATCTTCTTATGATGTACTAATTTCCTGTACAATATAGTAGAGAGAAGAGTGCTCTAATTTGCCTTAATATTTCCAGTAATGGGAATTCATTACCAGTCCAGGAAACTTTTTCAATTTACTGATAGCTAATATGTTCTTGGGGTTATTTTTGGCTAAAACTTCAGAGATAGAAATATCTATATATTTGCATATAATATTCCTTAATATTCTTAATATTCCATGCTATCCGCATGTGCTTCCTCCAATTCAGATAGTTTGACCTATATTTTTGAGATTATAGGGCAGAATACAAATAACAAATGAGTCTTGACAGACGATTCAAAACCTTAGCTTTTAGGGATGGGTTATAAAAACTGCAAGCTATAGCTTTAGAAGAATGGTTGAGAAGTCTGAGTGATACTTCTTGTAGAGTGCATTGCTACAACGGTGCATCAAGAGAACATAGTTTTAGGACACAACAGAATGTGGAGTTCATAAAGGACAAATAATCTCCTTGAGCATAAAGAGTCCAAAAGACCAGCACAGCAATCTCCTTGGAAAACTGAAAACTGTTCCAGGTCAGAGTTGATATATGGCAGCTTGGCATGCTCCACTTTGTGCCAGAGAAAAGATACTAATCTATACTGCTTGAATGTGGTTTTTATCGACCTCTGGGGAAGGGTCCCTGGTCACTGAGAATTCATGTACTTATAAGCTTCTAGGGCTATATTTTTTCCCAGTTTTTGGCGTAACAGTTCTGGCCAGAACTTTTCACTAGATTTAACATCTCTCCCAGGTTGTGAAATGGCACACAATAGAAAAGGAGAATGAGGTAGCAGAGGGCAAAGTGATGGCCCCTTACCATGTATTCCTGATTCCCCAAGAGAAGGAGGAGGGGAAGGGACATCTGGGTGATGGACACTTGCCAGGGGTCTGTGATTTCCCTAAGAAAACTTCTGCTTCCTGGAAACCAGAAAAACTTCTACTTCCTGGAAACCAGAAAATTATTCCTTATCTTCAGGAGGGAGTGAATCAGATAGGAAGTGAAGAGAAGTGAAGAGATAGGAAGTGAAGAGAATGCTGGTGTGAGTCCCTTAGAAGTACATTTATACCCAAGTACAATATTTATTTTATTTTCTTGGGGAGGTTGACAATTGCAACTTCAAATAATTTTGAGTGACGCAAATACAGGTAAAATATATCTCCCCATCCCTCAGTTCCTTCCCCAATAAAGTTGAGATTTGGCAAAACCTAGTGATAGCAATATGTAGCAAGACTTAGAAGCAGAGAAAGGTCTGTCTGAGTAAACCAAGTTAGCCTTTGGGCACAGAGTTTTCATAGCTGCAGAGTGGAGTAGGAACAGTGGTGTTTCCCAGAGCAACATGAGCATGGAAAACCTGAAGGAGCAAGGCCTGAATAACCAAAGAATAAAGACCAGATGAGAATAAGGACATCTCAGCAGGTCCCAATGAAAATGAATGATAACACTTAAGGTCACATATACCACCCCTCATTCATCAGAACTACAGACCTTATCTGGAACCAAACAGAACTTTAGGGTATTAAATTGCTACAGGCAGAATGGCATCTCAAAATAGTAAGTATGTTGAGTTGTAAAAAATTAGGTAATTAATATTGCTAATACCTCTGAGATTTTGATGGAAATTTATATTTTTCCACGTGTATATGCATATTGAAAAACAATATGAGTGTCACTTTGAAAATATAATGCTGCAAAATTCAACAGACAATATTTTAACTAACTTCTAGCATAAAAAGTTTTATAATTTGGTGATAAATGTGATATACACCTGGAAATGGAATAGAATTGCAAGAAAAAGATTTAAATCTAAGCTCTTTGTAGGAAGAGAAGTGAAGATAAACAAAGGAAGAAAGACCCAAAACAAGAGTATACTGATCAAATATATATAACAAAAAAAAAAAAAATTTGAAGTAATCCAGTTAGAAATAAAGTGAGATAAGTTTAAAATAGTACAGAAATTTAAACTACAGTTGTAGAAAAGAATAATGAAATGAAAGCTGGCAAGAAAATGAATATCAATGTCAGTTTATTTCCCCAATAAAAATGATGAAAGCTGATGGTTAGGAGAATAAACATAAAATCATGACTCTGAATATGTTAATATTAGAGTATGGCAAATTATTATTTTAAACTTTCATGATCGAGCATATGTAAAAATTACTACAAATAATGAATCACTTAATCATGTCAATTTTAGTGAAATTGTGTTAACCAATAAGGCATGTAGTGCATCATGAGCTGAGGATTTGATGTTGACCAAAGAATAAGAAATTTATCCTGACCATGATAAATTCCTGCAGTTTTATGACAAGCAAAGAGAACTATATTCATGATATAAATATTTATTATAGAATTAATGAAGCAAAATATTGATGTACTCTTGTACTGTTTATATCTACTTATTTATGTAATTGAAACTAGATAAAGGAATGAAATCGTCATCATGTAATGACTGTCAGGACCATCACCTTCTATATTAATAGTCACAATCATTTTTTACCATGTGATAGCAAACTACTATAAAAGCAATTTGATAAAAGGATACTTATGAAAAGCTTTTGATTAGGAGACATCTATCAAACCATGGGGATTTTTCCATCCCACAGCACAGAACAACTTGGAAACGGTATCTACATTCACCAAAATTTAGAAGTTAAAATTCATCCATTCACTCATTCATTCATTCATTTATTCATGCATTTATGTTTATTAATTACAAAAGAAATATTTATTTAGCATCTTAGTTCATTTTACTAATTGCACCTGCAAAGACCCTATTTTCAAATAAGGTCACCTTCACTTGTACCAGGGTTTAGGACTTGAACATATCTTTTGGTGGGACATATTTCAACAGGTAACAATTGCCAAGGTAGTGGATATAGAGCATGAGGAAGAGAGGAATCAAATATGAGTCCTATGTTTGTGAGCTGATCATTTTGATAGCAGGTCTTGTCTTTTACTAAGTTAGATAAAACAGTAGATTAATACATTTGTAGGAAGGAAATCAAGAGTTCTGCTTTGACACTTTAAACTGGAGATGCCTATTAAACATCAAGATTGTGATATAAGAAAGGCTTTTGTATATATGGCCAAATGAAGAAATAGGTATATTTAAATTAGTGCATATGGATGGGAGAAATGAAGGCCAGGTACTTGAGCATTCCAATATATTCAGAGTTGTGGTAGAAGAGAATAGCCAACAAAGTTGACTAAGGAGATGCCAATTAACCAGAAATAAAATCATCTAAATATGATGTCAAGGAGTCCTGAAGTTAAAAGTGCTTCCAAAAGTAGCATTGAAGGGAAGGAACTTCTGGAATGTTGGTGTGAAGAGATCCACAGACCAACTCCACAGTGAAACAACCATAACTAATGAAAAGTATTAAAAATAACCATTTAAAGTATCTGGAAATATTTATTCAAGAAAACCTAATAAATTTCAGTAAGAACTGCTAGAGTATGTGGCTTTTGAGCCACAGTTGCTTCTTCCACCTCTTTTCAGCTCATGCTGAAGAAAGCTCTACTCCATATAGATGTAGCCAAAAGTACAAGGCTCTCTCTTCCCCAAGCTGCCAGTCTAGGGCTACATTTTCTCCCAGAGAGGGGTAGACCATCAGCATTTCTCCTCTCTCCCCACTGCCCCAGGTCTGTGTTGCACATGCTCCATTTAAGGCAAACAGGCCAAGAAGTCTTGGGCTGTCATCTTTCATCAAATATCATTAAACAGAAGCCCTACTACAGACTTGGCAAGCCTAAAAAACTGGATCCCAATAAAACTTGCCCCAACTTACTTATAGGGTGGATGTAGAGAAGACCAGAGTGTCTGGAGAGATGGAAGGGTGTACTGTAGAGCTGAGCAACTTCATGTTTGGGAACAATGAAGAGAACAGTTCAGATCAGGATGAGGGTCCACAAACTGACACACAGCTGATGGGTGGGCTTCCCAGTAGAAGATGGAGAACAGGATGGGGGAAGAGAAATACTTTGGAGCCTTGAAGACCAGCAGGGTATGATCCAAAGAGCTCATGGCGAGCAACAGGGCAGAGCAAGCAAAACTGAGCCCACTGGGGAGGACATCAGGTCCTTGGCCTAGGATGTTAGGGACTCAGGCTAATGGAGAATGGAGGGTTCAGCTCCAGGAACAAGGGAAAGGACCAGTTAGCAGGACAAGGACACAGGATTGGGAGGGTTCCATGGCCAGGCTGAGGGAGCTTAGCCTCCTGAGCTCCCAGGGAAGAAGCTCCCAGGACACAAGTTGGGGTGCAAGAGTCCAGGAAGGAGATACCCGGGGATCTCCAGGATCCAAGGGAGGACTTAAGGCACTTATTTCCTGCTGTCTGGCCTCAGGTAGATTGAAACATGACTTGCTGACTGATGGAAGACCCAGAATAGAAGGACTGCTACAGCTTCTCCAACTTTTGGCCTCTCATCAGGAAGTGAAAACAGCTGAGGAGTACAGAATTGGAAGGCAGTGGTTCCCATGGAATATAACCCAATCCTGCCATTTTCTGGGGCCTTGACTCTCAGCAGGGCGAGGAGCCACCAGGGCTCAAACAGAGAAGGTACTTTGTCCCTACAGTGAGCAAATGAGTGAAAGACTGGATGTGGGCAATAAATAGAACAAACTACCTTTGCTACTCCAGCAATGGTTATAGAGAATGTCAATTGAGCAGAGCTTTAAATAAATTTATAACTAACAATAGTAATTCTGAGAAGTGCTCTTTCTCAAAATTTTCAAAGAATTGTGTTAATAAGTTGACTTCTATCTGTACAGGTAGCATTCAACCATCTCTTTCTGCCTTCTTATTACCCCTCACAGGTCTGTCAAATGGGCAGAAGTTTAATGGCTTGAACTCCCATTTGACCAATGACCACACACGGTTTTGCTCCCCAGTGTTAGAGCCTCCATCTTGGATGAGCTCTGAGCATCTGTGCATGCAGCTTCCACATAGTTGGCAAGACTAGCCCTACTCAGGGAAGGACCAGTAAGGACAGGTCACCTCCCTAGATGTAGGGGATCTCTGATAGAGCCTGGCAGGTCCCTGAGTTAAGAAGATGATATATGATGAGAGGTCCAGGAGGACAATGTGTCTAGAATTTAAAGGGCAGAGTGTCTGAGGGAGGGAGCAGCAGGCAGAGGGACGAGATGCCCAGGGAACCAGAAAGTCAGGGAAAGGGAGAGAACTACAGAGTTGTGCAGAGGTCTCCACTTGGGCTTCAGCTGAGTACAGTACATATACAAAGAGCTACCCAAGTACTCAGACAAAACCACCAGAAAGGAACAGATGGAACAATTCTTGGAGCTTTTAAAGGGTGGGGAATAGTTCATGTTCTCACCAGTCAGGCTGGAAAATCTCATAATTCAGCTGGCATGAGGTAGAGCACTCAGAGGCTTGCTTCATTTGAGCAATAATTGCTATGAACTAAATATTGTAAAATATATCAATAATTGTTAAACCACTATAAGTCAAGTCGAACTAACAAACGAATTCAGCAAATTGGCAGGTTACAAGACTAACATGCAAAAATCAGTTGTCTTGTTAGATACCAAAAAATGAACTCTCCAAAATAGAAACTAAGAAAATAATTCCATTATTTTAGTATCTAAAAGAATAAAATATCTAAGAATAAATTTAAACAAGAAGGTGAAAGACATGTACACTGTAAAGTACAAATCACTGATAAAAGAAATTTTAAAAGTCTTAAAGAAATGGAAAGAAACCCTGTATTCATGAATAGGAAGATCTAATATTATTAAAATGTCAATATAACTGAAAAATTTCAATGCAGAAACTTTCAAAATTAGGCAGTATATTTTCAGTAATGGGAATACCTATTCTGAAATTCATGTGGAAATGCAAATAGCCCTGAATAGTCAAAACAATTTTGAAATAGATGAATTGGAACTCTGACATTTCTTAATTTCAAAACGTACTATAAGCCATGGTAATCAAAAGAGTGTGATTATGGCATAGAGATAGATGTATAGACCAATGGAATAGAATTGAGCATCCATAATTAGTCCACATATCCAGGGTTCACTGAATTTGGACAAGGGATCGCCAAAAGCAAAAAGAGATAAAAGGACTTCAACAGAATTAAAAACAAACAAACAAACAACTTTGGTACATCAAAGGACTTTATCAGGAAAATGAAAAGAAAACCTACAGAACAGGGGGAAATACATTTGATGAGGGTTTAATATAGAGAATACATAAAGAACTCTTGCAGCTATGCAACAAAAAGTAGGAAAACCAATTAGACTACGAAAACCAATTAAATACTGGGCAAAGAACTTGAACAGATATTTCTCCAATGAAGATTTTCAAACAAGCACATGAAATGATGCTCAATAACAAGAGTCATTAGAGAAGTGCCACACAAAATCACAGTAAGTTATCACTACATTCTCACTACTATGGTTCTTAAAAATATCATAGGAAATAGGTGTTGGGAGAGATGCAAAAAAATTGAAACCCTTACACTTTTTTAGTAGGGATGTGCAGCTACTTGGAAAATTGTCTGGCTGTTTCCTAGAAAGTCAAGTGTAAAATTACCATATGAACCAGCATTCCCACTTCTAAGTATATATCCCCCAAAATGGAAAGCAGGGACTCAAGCAACAATGTTCACAGTAGCATCATTCTCAATAGCCAAAAAAGACTCAATCTAAGTGACCATCATATAGATAAAAGGATGAACAAAATGTGGTTCATACATACAATGGAATAATTTTCAGCCACAAAAAGAAAAAAATTGTGATACATTCTGCAACATGAATAACCTTGAATACATCATCTTGAGTGAAATAAGACAGAAATGAAAAGATAAATATTGTGTCATTTCACTTACAGGAAATACCTAGATTAAGAAATTTACGGAGACAGAAAATAGACTACAGGTTGCCAGCATTGGGAGTGGGGCTGTAATGGGGTACAACATTTCATTTTTAGTGTGCTGAAAGAGTTTCAGTATGGATGCTGGTGATGATAGGACCTCATTTTGAATGAAATTAATGCCACTGAATTATACACTTAAAAGTTGTTAAAATGGGTTGTTTGGGTTGAATATATTTCTAAAACAAAATGTTAAAAATTGGTATATTTATAACTACTTTTAAATAACATTTTGCATATATTAGATGAAATAAAATATATTGTTATAATTAATTTCACTTTCATCTTTTTATTTTTTTCTATAGTGGCTACTAGCCAAAATAAAATTACATATGGGGCTTTCATATTTCTCTTTATCAGGAATGGAGTAGAGTGTGCTGCAAGTAAACACACCCACAAATATCTAGGAGCCTTTGGTTCTGGATGTTCCTGACATGCCATTTATTTTAGTTTGCATGGTTTCAATGGCTCTGATACTATCCTTAAAAGTTCCATTCATAAATATAAATATTTTGGATGGCTTGCTGACTTTGAAAAATTCCATGGAAGGAAACATGGATGTGAGACAATTCCTTCCTTCACTAGACCTAACTATTAGTGGGTGTATTAGTCAGCCAAGGGAGTACTGATGTAAAATACCAGAAATCTGTTGGCTTTTATAAAGGGTATGTATTTGGGGCAGAAGTTTATAGTCACAAGGCCATAAAGAATAACTTACATCGTTCACCAAAGTCTGTTGCCACATATTGGAGCAAGATGGTTGCCTGTCTCTGCTAGGGTTCAGCCTTCATTTTCCTCCTAAGGCTCCATGGTCCCTGCTTCCTCCAATTTCGGGATCTCAGCTGTAGGCTAGCATAAGGCTCATCTCTCCCCAGGGCTCATTTCTTTCTGGGCTTTCTCAACTGTTCAGGGCTCTGGTCTCTTCAGCTGCAAACTATCAGGCAAACAGCTTGGCTCTATCCCCGGGGCTCTAGCATCAAAACTAAACTCTCTGTGTTCTCCTTCATCGTGTATTTGCTTCCCTGTCTTTGATTGAGCATTCATTTATATAGCCCACAAAGGGGGGACGAGGACTCAAAATGAGTCACCCTAATGAAGTGGTCAAATAAAAGCCCTAATCTTGATTTAATAAAGTAAAAGTGAAACCTCTGAATCTAATACAATTTAATAGGTTATGATAGTTAGGCTAATGTGTCAACTTCATCAGGTAATTGTGTCCAGGTGTTAGGACCAGCAAGCACTGGGCTAATTGTAATACAAGAGCATTTATGGACTTCGATCACCAGTGAGTTTACTGCATGGATGGCTGATTACATCTGCATCAATCAGGGAGACTGCATCAGCAATGGGTGACACTTTTATCCAATCAGTTGAATGCCTTTAAAGGAAAAGTGATTTCAACATTCAGGGAGAATTTCCCAGCTCATCTTTGGACAGCCAACTTCTCCCAGAAACTCATCAAGGACCTTTCATTGGACTTTTATCAGAGCCCCTGATTTGCTGCCTGCCTGTGGAACCTGGACTTGTGCATCCCCATGGTTGCATGAGAGACTTTTTTTAAATCTCATATTATTGACAGATATCTCCTGTTGATTCTGTTTCCCGAGAGAACCCTGACTAATACATATGCCCAGAGGAACAGACCAGTTCACAAACACAATTCAATATCTATTTTTGGAATTCATAAACAATACCAAACTGCCATTGTAGGTTTTCTTTAGTAGTTCATGATTTCCAAAATTGTGGTCTTATTTCATAAGAAAACAACCCCAAATTTAAAGTATCTGTGGAGTTTAGGGTAGAAACTAATGTTAAGTCTGGAGTAAGGGTTTCAACATTGCATATACACAGCCAGGAAAAGGAGAGGTCAATGTGTTAGTCAGGGTTCTCTAGGAAAAGAGAACTGAAGGAGACATCTGTGAATATTATGAAAATTTGTACAATTGTCTCACATGACTGGGGATGCAAAAGTCTAAATTCCGTAGGGCAGGCTTCAAGCTGGGAACTCCAATGAAGATTTATGATGAATTCCCCAGGAGAAGCAGACTAGCTGAATTAAAGATGGAAATTCTCACTGTTGGCTGCTGAAATAATCCCTTCTACTTTTAAAGCCTTCAACTGATTGGATGAAACATTTCTCATTGCTGAAGGCAATCTCCTCAGTTGGTTGTAAATATAATGGGCCATAGATGCTATAAACTTACTGATGATTTAAGACCATGAAATGTCTTCACAGTAACAAACAGGCCAATGCTTGCTCATCCAAACACTGGGCACCATTAACTAGCCAAGTTGACATGTGAACCTAACTGTCACTGTCCACCCTATGTCATCTTGGCAGCTATACACATCAATTCAACCATAATTAATCTCTAAATAAAAAACAATAGAAGACATATTTTTCACCTAACAGTACTCAGCCATCCTATGTACAACCAGAAACACACTAAATCTCTCCAGAATGGTGTGTAAGTCCTTGGGTAATATTCACTCTTAAATGTGATAGCCTATAACTTAAATACTATGATATGAAACTAATATAACTTATGTCATATGATAAGGTGATATGATAGAGAAGAAAACAAAGATATTTGCTTTGTGTACATATACAAACATATCCATAACAAATGATGGAAGAAATATTCATAACCATTACTGTCCTAGTTTCTGTAACTGGTCACATTACTGTGGTTCCTATTTATCACTACCTTCATCCACTACCCATTACAGTTCCCTTAGTCTCAGCAAGCACCTCAGGTGGCTACGGTTCTTTGCCTGGTAGGGTGACACTAACTTTTATCTGGGCCACTGGTAGTCCTTCCTGGATTGGGTTGTTGTGGTATTCTGACCTTAATCACAGAGCATGGTATTGCTAAGACATGCCCTTAACGATCTCCTTATTCCAGGATAACTCATCTTTACCTCCACTGTGTAGATAGAATCCTATATTCCATGATAGTCAGGATCAATCACCCCAGCCAGTACAGTAATTTCCTTTTTGTGCCTGTCAATTCAGAGACATGAGGAGCCCAAAGTGGCCAGGTGACAGTCTCAACTTCCAGTTCAATGGAATCATTATTTCTCCTGGTAGAAGTACCCCTCCTTTTGGAACTTTGACCTGTAGACCAGCAGAGTTTAAGAGTGCAGGGAAAGGAAGCAACTATTTTTCTAATGGATCACTAAGAGTAGTAGTGAGTGGTACCACCCCATTTCTACCCCATGGTATTGATATGGCCCCACTAGCAGAGATTTTTGATTCAATGTGTAGCTTGAGGGTTAGAACTAACAGTGTGCTCAGATGGCTGGCTAAAATATAGACCAAAAGATGGCTGACTACCTCAGATCAGAATGACAGAACTTCCCTGTTATAATGTATATGAGAAAATCCAAACGCTAGAACAGATTGGAATTATCATGTAAGACATGCTCACCCACCCCAGGAATGTTCAGTCACACACCTTTTACCAGGACTGTGAGTAATAAATTTGTAAGACTAAATCCATCTTCCCTGAAGAGTTCTGTGGTTGCTCTTCTCTGTAGGCCAGATATTTCCATTGGAACTGCTGTCGCTCAACTAGTATACTTAAAAATGTTGGGGAAGAAGGTAGTGATAAATACAAACTATGACCACATGACTAGTTACAGAAAAGAAGACTGTAATGATTATGAACATTTCTTCCTTGTTTTTTATTAGTGTGTTTATATATGTACATAAAGGAAATATTTTCTTCCTTCCTAACTTATCCCCTTAGCATATGGCATGAGTTGTATTGGTTTCACACCATAAGATTTAAGTTATAGAATATCAAGTTTAAGAGTGATTATTATCCAAGGACTTGCACACTATTCTGGAGAGATTTAGTGCATTTCCAGTTGTTCAGAAGACATTTGAGTATTGCTATGTGAACAATTGTTCTGTTATTGCTTTTATTTAGAAATTAAATGTGGTTTAAGGAGATGCACATGGCTGCCAAGTTGACAAGAAGTGGACAGTGATGGTTAGGTTCATATGTAAACGTCGCCTGGTAATTGTGCCCAGTGTTTGGACAAGCAAACACTGGCTTAATTGTTACTGTGAGGACATTTCATGGACTTAAATCATTAATATGTTGATTTCATCTATGGCTGAGTACATTGACAATCAACAGAGGAGATTACCTTCAGCAATGAGTGGTTTCATCCAATCAGTTGAAGGCTTTAAAAGGAGAAGTAATGATTTCAGCAGCCAGAAGAAAGAATTTCCATCTCTAATTCAGCCAGCCTGCTTCTCCTGGAGAATTGATCAAAAACCTTCATTGGAGTTCCCAGCTTGCAGCCTGACGTATGGAATTTGGACTCATGCATCCCCACAGTTGTATGAGACAATTTTATAAAATCTCCTAATAATTACAAATGTCACCTGTCAGTTCTGTTTCACTAGAGAACCCTGATTAATATGCTTACTAATGGTCTTTATTTCTACATTCTCCTCCAAACCTCTCTCCACTGTCTTTTCCTTTCAGCCTGCAGAAGTTCCTTTAGAATTTCTTATAGGGCAAGTCTCTTGTTGACAGATTCTCTCAGTTTATTTTTATCTGTGAGTATTTTAATCTCTACCTCATTTTTGATGGACAATTTTGCCAGATACAGAATTTTTGGCTGGCAGTTTTTCTCTTTCAGTATTTTAAATATGTCATATCACTGCCTTCTTTCCTCCTTGTATGAAGGACATGTACATCCATATCCTTCAAAAGACTTGGGAAATTTTCAGCCATTATTACTTAAAACCCTTCTTCATCTCCTTTCCCTTCTATTCTCCCTCTGCAACACCTTTAACATGTATGTTTGTGTGTTCCATGTTGTCATTCAATTCCCTGAAACCCTGTTCAATTTTTTTTTCCATTTTCTTCTCTATCTATTCTTCTATCTGTATGATTTTGGATGTCCTATCTTCTAATTCCCTGATCCTTTCTTCTACCTATTTAAATCTGCTGTTGTGTGACTCTAGTGTATTTTTAATGTCTTCTATTTAGCCTTTCATTATCATAAGGTCTGCTATTTTTCTTTGTATGATTTCAAATTCCTCTTTATGCTTATTTAGTGTCTCTTTAATATCCTTTATCTCTTTTTTCATCTCCTTGAATTGACTTATGATATTTGTTTGGACATCTTTGATTAGTTCTTCCAAATCCTGTGTATCATCTGAATTTTTAATTTATTCCTCTGATTGGGCTATGTCTTCCTATTTCTTAGTATGGCTTGTAATTTTTTGTTGATATCTAAACATCTGATTATCTTGATGAGTTTACTCTGACAGTTTCTCTCTCCTGCTTAGGATTTATTATTGATTGGCTTTGTGTTAAGGCTCTTCTTTGAGACTTGCTCCAACTTATTCTGCCTTTATAATTGCCCATGTTTAATAGACTAAAACCAGGCAAGGGACCCACAAAGGGGGCATAGACCAGTTCCAAAGGGCCCTGGAGAGAGGGTTGGGAAAGATTCTAGAAAGTCATATGTTGTTTTTTTTTTGTCTTCTTGGTTTCCCAAAAGTGTGCTTTCCTGCCAGCTCGTGGCCTTCTGTTTTTTGTTTTTTTTTTTAACTTCCCCTCCACAGGCTTCACCTTATCAGGCAGTATTGAAAGCAATGGCTTGGTGGAGAACTGACCTGGCCATCTGGCACTGGGATTCAGCTGGGACCCAGCTATCTAAATCTCCAGTCAGGAGCCTCATTCAGTCCTTGGCCTTGTCCCCCCACCTCTTTTCCTGGGTAGGAAGCCTTCTCAAGCCCTCCACCCAAGGCTGCTAGCCAGCCCCAGTCTGTGCAGAGGTTACTTAACTTAAGGGTGAGAGATGGGCACTGGACACTGCCACAAAGCAACTGACTCACAGCTCCACTGCAGTAGACTGTCTCCCTATCCTGCTCTTTTCTGTATGTTGTACCATGTTTCCCTGGCCTCCAGAATCTGAGCTGTGCTATTTTGCTTCCCCCTATATTCACTTGCACTCTCTCGACACCCAAAAAGTCCTCCCTTATGAGCTGTCTGTGACACCTCTTCCCACCTGTGGCAAAGCCTTCCCCACAAGCTGCCCAAGCTTCCTATCCCCTCCCAAACTCAACAAAATATCAAATCCAGTAATGTAGAAACAAAATTACTACACGATTAATTGCAATTTAGTCCAGGCTTTCAAAGTTGGTTTAATATCTCAACAGCAATCAAATAATATTACATAGTAATAGAGATAAAAGTGAGTATCTCAATAGATGCAGAAAAGGCATTCAAATAATCCAATACCTTTTCTTTTCTTTAAACAATTTATTGAAGTATTCATACATGAACATACATAAACTATAAATGTTCAGTAAACATCATGAACTTACAAAACAAACATGCATAACATTATACAGGGCTCTCACACAACACCGCCCCCACCAACACCCTGCATTGTTGTGAAACATTTGTTAACAAATCATGAAATAGCATCATCAAAGTATTATTACTAACTATAGTCCATATCATCCTCCCTTATACATTTTTTTAAGAGGATTTAGTTAGTTAGTTAGTTAGTTTTACCCATTTTACCCCCCCTCCATTTTTGTTGTTTCTGTGTCCATTCACTGGGCAAATCTCTGTGTCCGTTTCCTGCCCTCTCTTCTCATCCTTCTCCTCCTGTCTTCACTGGGATTCGATCCTTGGAATCTCCAACTTGGAAGAGAGGCATCCTACTGCCTGTGCCACCTTAGTTCCTGGTTTTCAGTGCATCTTGTCTTGGCTCTCCCTTGTGTCACTCTCCTGTTATGTCATCATCTTTCTGCATGGCTCTCAGGGCCTGGTGGTGCACCTGTGCATGGGGCCTGGTGGCCCACACACCTTCTATATTTTTCTTTTTTTATTTTTACTCGGAGGTCCCGGGAATCGAACCCAGGTCCCTCCACATGGGAGACAGACCCCCAACCACCCAAGCCACATCTGTTCCCCTGCTATATCTTTTAAGGTTGACCAAAGATACCCAAAGTTACAGTCTTTTCCCATACAGGATGGTCATATAATAAAACAGGTTTAGTTTATCACCAGCATTCTGAAAACCAGACCTAAGGAGAAAAACTAGGTCTGGGGACACATGCATGATTTCTAATATAGCGAATATTAGCCTACCCTGATTATCACAAAATCAGGTCAGCGAGAATATTCGCACCAATACCCTTTCATGAAAAAAAAAATCACTCAGAAAACTAGGAATAGAAGGGTAATTTCTCAATCTGATAAAGGGCCTCTACAATCCCCCACAGCTAACATCATGCTTAATGTTCACTGTTTTCCCCTTAGGATCAGGAACAAGACAAGGACTATCATTTTTTTTTTTTGATAAATATTATATATTTATTTGTTTATTTATTGGAGAATAATAGTGCCTTTATTTTTTAATAATATTTTTTTTTTATTTTTAAAAGATACTTAGATTATATAAATGTTACACAAAATCTATAGGGATTCCCATATGCCCCACTCCACACATCTCCCATACCCTCCCACATAAACATCCTTCATTAGTGTGGCATATCATTCTTGACACTCATAGTCCACATTCTACTGGGGATTTTTGCCAGGGTAATTAGGCAATTAAAATGACTCTGTATTGGAAGGGAAGAAGTAAAACTAACATTATTTGAAAATAACAAAGTTCTCTTTATGAAAAAAAAATTACTAAGCAATACACTAAAAAACAATTAGAACTAATAAATTCACCAATGTACGTAACATAAGATCAATATACAAAAATTGGTTACATTTCTATACACAAGCAATGAAAAAATGCAAAAATGAAATTTTTAAAAATCACTTTATAATGACAGAATAGCATTAAAAAGAATAAAATATTTAGGAAGTTATATTATCAAAAAAAGCTAGAGAAGACCCAGGTAAATGGAAAGAAACTAGGGTTCATGGATCAAAAAACTTAATATTGTTAAGATGGAAATACTTCTCAATTTGATCTAAAAATTCAACACAATCCTTATGAAAATCTCAGCTGACTTTTGTTGCAGATATTGAAAAACTGTTTCTGAAATTAATATGGAAATGCAAGGGATACAGAATAACCAAAACAATCTTGAAAGAGAAGAAAAGTTGGAGAACTCACATCTCCCAATTTCAGAACTTACTAAAAAACTACAATAATCAAGATTATTGTACAGGCATAAAAATAGACCTATTGATTAATGCATCCAAATAGAGAGTACAAAAATAAACTCATATTTATTGTCAATATATCTTTTTTTTTTTTTTTTAAAGATTTTATTTATTTATTCATTTATGCCCCCCTTGCTGGTTGTGCTCGCTGGGTCAGCTAACCACGCCATGCGGGCGTGCTTGCCTTCACCAGGAGGCCCCAGGAACCGAACCCGGGGCCTCCCATATGGTAAACGGGAGCCCTACTGATTGAGCCACAGCCGCTTCCATCAATATATCTTTTTAATACAGGTCTCAATACTGATAAATGGGCAAGAATAAGTCTTTTCTACAAAGGGTGCAGGAACAACTGGATATCCACCTTTAAAACAGTGAAATTTGACCTCTTTTCATGCAAAAGCAAAATATATATATATATATGCATATGGGTCAGAAACCTAAATGTAAGAATTAAAATTATAAATCAACTAGAATAAAATATAGGAGTAAAACTTTTTGACCTTAGTTTAGGCAAAGTCTTCTGAGAACCAACACCAAAAGCACAAGTGACTAAAAGAAAGCATATATAGATAAATTATACCTCATCAAAATTAAAATAAGTAACAACAAGGAAAATGTTGATGCTTTAAGGAACACCATCATGAAAGCAAAAGACAACCCATATCAGGGGAGAGATATTTGCAAATCTTATAAGGGACATGAATTCAGAATATATTAAAAAAAATAAAGCTCAATAATAAAAATAAATATAGCCCAATTCAAAACTGGACAAAGGATTCTGAACAGACATTTCTTCAAAGATATTAAAATAGCCAATAAGCACATGAAAATATACTCAATTTATTTATGTCCACATTCTGGTCTTCTCATTGGTGTTTTTTGGATTTTTATCTTCTTCCTTTGAATGGGTCATTTTCTATTTCTTTGTCTTGTCCTCTTGTTGCACATTGCACATTTTAATATTTTAAAATGTTAACTCTAGGATTTATTTCCTGAGATGTCTCTTTCCTGATTTTGTAACCAGATGGTGATAAGACAGAGATTTTCTTCAGCTTCTGCCTGCTTATCAAGAAGTTCTGCCCAAGTCAATTGCACTGTGGAGGATTTTCCTTATCTTTTCTGGATCTGTGTCTTGTCCTAGGCTTTTGATTGTCAGTAGTTTTGGAGTTTCCCTGTTTACTAGAGTTTAATTTTCCCCTCGGTTTCTCATGAAACAGACCTCCCTCTCCTAGCTGTGTGAAGATGACAAGCCTTTGCCCCAGATTCTCTGCCTATATAATTTCTTACACTCCTTTTGTTGTCTCAAACTGCTTTTGCGGAGAGCAAATTCTGGGAGGTGGGGTGTGCGAGATAGAACTTTACCAATTCAGTGTTTCCCAGCCAAAATAGAACAAGGAACCCATGAAGGCGGTGCAGCTCAGCTCCAAAGTGCCCTGGAGATGTGATTAGGAAGAGCACCAAGAACTTCTTCCATAGTTCCCCAAAGATGAGCTTTCTTGGACTGCCCAGAAAATGTAGCTCTTCAACTATCTTTCCCCTGCAGCCCTGACAATGCATAGTGTCTTTAATCTCCTCCATTGTAGACTTTTACAGGTCAGATCAAAATCAAGGCCACCATCAGAACCAGGCCCCCAGTGATCCAAAGTCACTAATCAAAAGACATGATTAGTGATTGGCCATGCCCATCCCATCCCCTCTTTGCAAAGAGGATTTTTATGTCCGTTTCTATCACCAGCTAGCTAGCCAGGGGCTGGAACCCATGGAAATCTGCTGCATGAGTGGGGGATGGGTGCCAGTGGCCACCACATGGAGAGAACAATTTACTATTCTTTACTGTAATTTATCAACATTTTTCACCTACTCTTCCCTGCATGCTGTACAATGTCCTTCTGGTCTCCAAAGTCTCAAAATAGTTGTTTCAGACATTTCTTGCCAGTTTAATAGTGTTCTGGTAGAAGGACTGACTTTCTTACTCCATCATCTTCCCACAATTTCCATCAATAATTGCGTTCTGGTATAAATATGTTTTCTGTTTGGTTTGTAATGATGAATCAGCACATAAGTTTGACCAAATTTATATAATAATGTCTAAGAACCTAGTAAAATCTTCTCTTATTTTATAATAGATATTGGGAGTGAAACCAAGGATAAATCGTTGGGGCCATTTGTAAATATTAAATCAATATTAATTATTATACATACATTTTATGAGGCTATGTTTAGATAATCAAATTCACATAAGACATGAGCTACACTAAAATACCCTTGCTATTTCTGATATCAATAAGGATCTTCTTCTTGTAAGGGTCTCAGAAGTCAGTTTCTCAGTATTGAGTGCTTTAACATATTGACAAGGATATTGGTGAGTTATGGAAAGTATGTAAGACATTCTAAGAGATGTTATACGAGAAAAGTTTTGGATAAGGAGTTTGATAAGTACAGATTTTAAAATAGTATTTTATCTTTCTCCACACTCTTCTAAAAAGATACTACTGGGAAGCAGATGTAGCTCAAGTGGTCGACTGTCTGCTTCCCATGTATGACATCTGGGGTTCATTCCTTGGTACCTCCTTTAAAAAAAAAAAAAAAAAAAAAAAAACCCTGCTTACAAGAGTGGTTTGATCCATGATAGAAAATGGTTATTGTTAAAAAAAAAAAAAATCTAACATCATAAAAGAAATTTTAAAACCTAGAAAAGCATAGCTTTAGTAATTAAAACAGTTTACATTGTGGAAGAGTATGACAGATATGAACTAATCCACAAGATATATGAGTAACAGTGTGTCCTTCCTTCCAAAAAGGGATATTGAGAATACACATTATTTTCAAAGTTACATGGAACATTTACAAATATGTATTGCTTCTAGCAATAGAACATTACAAAAATATTTCACCAAATCCCGAAATATCAACTCCACATAGAGGAATAATTCCTAACCACAATATAACATTTTTAGAAATTCAATAATAAGCAGATACTCTCAAACCAATAGATGTGGAACATAAAAATGTGGTATGAATAGTTAATTAGTAAAATACTTTATTAATTATTTTAAAATAATTATTATTGAATAGCAGTAAGACTATCAAAATCAATGAAGCTTTATATAAATATATATTTAAATGTTTCTTATAAAATAAGAAATATTAAAATTAAAAAGTATATTCCTAACCCAGTTGAAAAATATAGCAGCAACAACCCAAATTAATTGGAGAAGAGATGTTGTGGCAGTTTGATATTATTGATGAATTCCAAAAAGAAATACTCATTATGTTTGTAAACTGATCTGTTCCACTGGACTAGTGATACCCTTAGATTGTATTGAATTCAGAGCCTTCACTTTTACTTGATTAAATTATGATGAGGGCTTTGACTGGGCAACGTCAGTAGGATGTCAAGTCCCCACCCTCTTGGTGGGTGGGGACTCACAGAGAAATCTAAACAGCAGAGGAGCTAGTTGGAGTTTTGATATTGGAGCCCTGGGAAGTAAACACACAGAGAATCGGATATGTGAAGAAGGAGAGAAGGCTCCATTAGACACCGTAGAGGCCCTGAGAAGAGAGATGAGCCATTAGCCTGAGAGTCTACAGCTAGTCTTGTGGAGAGAACAGAGCAGCTGAGCCCAGAGAGAGATGAGCCCTGGAAGAGATGAGATTTAGCCCAGCCTAAAGCTGATATTGGAAGAAGTTGGTAGGTACCATGGAGCCTTGAGAGGAAGAGGAAGTATGAACCCTTGTAGATATTGGCGGTCATCTTGCTCTAACACATGGCAACAGACTTTGGTGAGGGGAGTATCTTACACTTTATACCCTGGTAACTGTAAGCTTCTACCCTAAGTAAATACCCTTTATAAAACCTAACAGAGTTCTGGTACTTTGCATCAGCACCCCTTTTGCTGAGTAATACAGAAGTTAATACAAATAAATGAAGAATTTACTCAAAGATAAAACAAGTACCCAGAGAATGATAAACCAAATCAAAAGATTATTATTAAAAAAAATAATAAAAAGATACTAGTGGACTAATGTCTGAGTATTTAATTTATTTTTACTTGATATTTATAAAAGAAATTTAGGAAATCACAAAAGAAACTTTGCCAGCTTGCTCTATACAGAAATTTGAACTCTTGAATTACAAAACATTATAAAAGAAGTTTTAAATACAATTAAAGGACTGCAAAAATATTTGGCACACATGCAGAAGACACAGACGATCCTTAGATAAATACAATGCAATCCTTAGAGAAATGAATTAAGGGTATAAAGTGATTGCTCACAAAGGAAAGATATAATGAAAATAAAAGTATTTCTTAAAAATAAAATAATTTAAGCTCAATACATAGGATATATTTTGCAAATGCAATGAGGCAAAATATATGTGATGATAGGAATCAATGGTGATGATGGTAAATGTGTTTCACATGAGCACTTACACACAGATAATAGAAGGTTAAATTGAAACAAATACTATGAAAATCAATTTAGCAAAATGCATAAGGAATATAAATATGCAATAAGATTTGTCCCAGTGATTCCTTTTCTAGTAATTTATTAAAAAATAAACCAGAGACTCTGACAATGATTTATCTGCAAAGGAGTTTAAGAAGACATTGTTGGAAGATGGCAGCAGACTAACAGGCAGAGCTGAATGCTCTCACCAAAACAATGGAGAAAGAGCCAAAGGCTGTCCGAGGGACCTGCTTTGGGAGTCAGCAGATCAGGACAATGCTATACAACTCCCAGGAGGGTGAGGGAAAGAGAGACGAAGAAGCCAAAAGAATAAACGTGAGTTACCAAGCCCCAGTGGCTGCCAGGAAGGGTTCCCCTTCCACATTCCAAAGATACTAAGCTGGGTAAAACACATGGCTCATTGCAGCCAACTAAGAGGGGAACAGACAACTCCCTCCCTGTCAGCTGTTTGAAAGGGAAAGGGAGGGGATGTCGGGGTGCTTTTCTTCAGTGAATTCAGCTAGCAGAGCCTGTTTTGAATCTCCAATCTGGAGATTAAATACAGGAATACAGGAAAGCTGAGACTGAAACACCTCCATGGAATGGTGTGCTGGCCAGCACCAATTGCTGGCCGGTCTGGAACCTGCATGGACAAAAGCAGTTCTTGTCACTCTCTGTATCCAACCCCTGGGAGAAAACCTGTGCCCCACTGGTGAGTCCCTGCCCAATTTTGAAAAATTAATACTGAGAAGAAGTTAAACCAAATATCAAAGAAGAGCTGAAAAAGAAGGAAGGAAGGAAGGAAGGAAGGAAGGAAGGAAGGAAGGAAGGAA
>JAKSZT010053791.1:14248590-14292768 GCA_026826555.1 Tolypeutes matacus
TATCTATCTATCTATCTATCTATCTATCTATCTATCTATCTATCTATCATCTATCTATCATCTATCTATACCTAAAACAGAGATATATATTTCTAGTCAAAGCAAAATGAGCATATTTAAATCTTTATACTTTAAGAGAATATCGCCTTTCATGGATGTTTTGATTTACAGCTATTATTTTTTTTTAATGCAGACATGTGGGCTCTGACCAAATCTTACTTTCAATGTAATCCATTATATCAATGTGGAAATCATTCTATTAAAGTATTTATTCATTCATATAGTCATCCAGTGAATATTTATAGAATGCCTATTACCATTCTGGCATTGTACTAGACATTGAAAATTTAGAAAGAGAATTGGATCTTGAACTCTAAAGGGGAGAGTGTAGTACAGTTTTTAAGGAAAAAGGCTCTGGAGCTACCTTGCGTAAATTTGAATTTTGTCTGCATTATCTTCTATTTATGAGACCTTCAGCCAGTAACTTAACCTTTGTGACTCTTAGTTTCCTCATCTGTAAATTATTCGTAATAACATGAACCACTTCATAGGCGTTGATGATTAATAAATGAAGTAATACATGCATAGTTTTGGCACACTGCCTGCCCATTACTAACCATTTGACCTAGTTTGCCAGGCTGCTGTGACAAATAAAACATAATGAGTTGGTTTAAACAATGGGCAATTTATTGACTCATGTTATTGAGGATAGGGAAAGTACAAAATCGAGGCATCAGCAAGACTATGCTTTCTCCCCAAAGACCGTAATATTTTGGTGCTTGCTTGCCAGTCATCCTTGGGATTTCTTGGCTTGCATCTCTGTCTCATGTCATATGGCAATGTTGACTCCTGTCTTCCAGCTCTTTCCCATGGCTTTCTTTTACTATGTCTGAAGAATTTCTTCTGCTTATAAATAATTCCATTAATCCAGATTAAGGCCCACCTTTATTTAGTTGAGCCATAGCTTAATTAAAACTAACATCTTCAAAACTATCTCTTTACAATGAGTTCACATAGGGATGTGTATTAAGATTATGAAGATGTCTAAAATGGGGTACATAACTCAATCTATCAAATCGCTGAATAAATGTTCATTATATAAGGCATTAAGAAATTCCTGGTTTAATGAGAGACACAGAATAAATGCACCACCACTTACAACATAATAAAATAAGAACTGATAAAGATACACAACTATTCTATAAGACTATAAGGATATGACGCCAAATACAGAGATTGAGGATAAGGCCTGTTTTACTGAGAAGTTAGTGCTTGTATTATCTCTTACAGATTTTATAATAAATGGAGTGAATGTTCCAAATAGAGTAATTAATTTGAATTGCTTTAGTAATTGAATGGAAGATGGCTTGAATTTATCCTAAAGGCAAGTATTATGAAAGGAGAATATTGGTATACTGCAGGTGAAAAATTAAGTGTTGAATAGCATAAGAGAGAAGTCTTATTTTGGAAACATTCAGAAGGTAGAATTAGCTAGATTTAGCTGCTGTTTGCATGTGGAAAGTGAAAGGGAAGAAGGAATTGTGTATAACTCCTTGGATTCCTTGTTTTTTAAAAAGTGGCTATAGAGCAGATGTGGCTTAAGTGGTTGAGTGCCTGCTTCCCACATGGGAGGTCTTGGGTTTGATTAATGGTGCCTCCTAACAAAAACAAACAAACAAAACAAATTAAAAACCCAACTCAGGGGAGCCCATATGGCTCAGCAGTTGAGCACTGACTTCCCACATATGAGGTCCTGGGTTCAACCCCTGGCCCCTGGTACCTCAAAAAAAAAGAAAAGTGTCTATAACAACTAAGAAAAGGATGATGATGGACAATGTCCATCCCAGGAAGCAGAGAGTATCTGCACCTGCAAGCAATATAGTTCCATCCATCTGCCCCATGTGATTTAAGCCCCTCCCATGGGATCTAAGTCCTCTCTCAATTGGAGACAAGCTGGGCATCACCATTCCAAAATCCTCAATCTTGAGGAATGAACAAACATAAGGGTGGAAATCAACTATGGACTAAAGTAGACTTATGATTATTCTAGCAACTTGTATCATTGATATAAAGGCAGTGGCCACCAGAAGTTCTGAGGGGAGGGAGAGGGGAGAATAGGTGCAACATGGGGGCATTTTTTGGATATTGCAATGACAAATACAAGCCATTATACATTTTGTCAAAACCTATAGAATTGTTCAGAGCAAAGTATAAATTATAATGTAAACTATAGTCTTTGGCTAGTATAATGCTTCAATATGTGTTCCTCAGTTGTAACAAATGTACCATACTAATGAAAGATGCTGTTAATGGGGAAAGGTGTGGCAGGAGCAGGGCATGGGTTATATGGGAATCCCCTATATTTTTGATGTAATATTTATGTAATCTAAAGCTTCTATAAAAATAAAAAAAAAACATTTTTAAAAAGCACCTACAGAATGAAGATATTTACTTCAATAAGGAATCAGGAAAAGGACTAGGACTTGGTGAAATGATACTGCCTGTGAGTTACTTGAATAGTATTATTCAGATGATCTGTAATTCATGAGAACAAAAGCCATCAAAGCTGGGGATGAAGATAAATATATTCTTTATAAAGGGACTTGAAGTGTGGGGAAGAAATTAAGGAAAAGAGGAAGAAGTAAAACTAAAAGCCTTGGACAGAGGGAGTTGAAAGGAGGAGTCAAGTATCAAAGCTTTCAGGTTCATATGAGATGAGGTAATGTAAAGTTAGGAAGAGGTTTCTAACATATAATCTCATTTTTAATGCAAATCCACTAAATCAATAAGGAAAGTATTCTAATAAATATTAATGTAACATAAACTTCTAACATGTAAAAAAAAAACACAAGTAAAAAACACCCCTCTAACCTAAGCTGTTTACATTTGGAGGACTAAACATTTTGCATTGTTTAGTCCTCACAAAAAGCCTGCAAAATAGTCATCATCACTATTTCTAAAAGGAGAAGGCAGAGAAAAAGCTTACACAATATTCTCAAAGGCACACAGCTCTTAATATGGTAGGACCAAGATAACACCCAAACCAGCTTATCATCAAAGTTCTTGTTTTTTATAGCTCACTCTACAGCCAGAAAATCAGGAGGAAAGAAAAAAATGAGGGATTTTACACAAGTCATTTATCCCATGAGTAAAGAAATAGAGAAACTCTAAGTAGAATATTTTTCCAGAAGTTTGAAAGTGAAAAGATAGTGAGAATGTTTATTTAAATTGGTATTATTGCTTGGAAGATGGGAGACATTTGAAAATATGCATAGCTTGAGGATAAATATTAGTGTTTATGGTACAATTGGTGTATAACTTAATGAATAACAAAGAAGTCTATTCAGAGACTGAAAAATCATTCCACTTCAACTTCTCTTATACCTACAGCAATTGTATCTTCTTAGTAGTGCAACATTGAAGTAAGTTTTCATCGACTGACTTACTGCGCAATTCTTATATTCATCTTTGTTGTATTATTGTGATAAAAATAATGAAATCACCAGAATTTATTTCAGGAACATTTTATGTCAGGAATATCACCCTATTTGATTGGAAGACATTCTTTGATTTTCCATCAGAGAGTGAAGCTAGAACTCTAAGGGACATCAATTCTGCTGGTGACTTTGTATTTTAAAATCTAGAATGGAGAGAGGGAAAGTAAGAGAAGAAGGAGAGCAGACCAAGAAAGCAGATGGCAAGAAGTTTGTGCAGTGTATGATATGAACCCTTCCTATAAATCATCATCTTATTCAGTACAAGTCCATAATGTACCAAATAACTCAGTTTTAGTTGATTTCTTATTTTATTAACCGTCAAATGGCAAAATTAGGACTAGAAAATCAGATGTCAATGTAACTATATCCCATGGATATGTAGATTCTTTGTTGGAAATTCTTCTCCTTCCCAAATTTCTGGTTTCTTTTAATGTTTTTCCTTTGGCTTTTGATAGTTTCAGTATGTTGTGCTTATGTGTGGATTTCAGTTTATGTAACCTAGTTAGGATTCTTTGTATTTTCTTGTTTCTATTATTGTTGTTTAATATGGTTATGACATATTACATTATTTATGGAAAATTATCATCCACTATCTCTGAAATATTTTCTCTACCCATATTTCTGTTGTCTATTTTTACTATTCTATTAAATGTTTGACCTTCTTGTTGCATTCTTTTTGTCTCTTACCATCTCTTTCATAGTGTTTATCTTTTTATACCCCCCATGTTATATTCTGGATTGGTTCTTCTGATCTTCCACTCTACTATTTCTCTCTTCAGCTATTTTGCTGTTTAATCTATCCACAAATTTTCCATGCCATTTTTTTTTATGGTTTTGGTTTCCTATTGAAAATTTCTATGAGGTGCATTATATTTTTTGAATTGTTTGTTGAAGAGGCAATCCACTACGGGCCCTTAACATTCCTCCTCTTTCCTAGGGTCATTTCATAGGGTTGTATCTTAGCAAACAGTCATGAAAGATGAGGGGATGTCTCTCCCCAAGAAAAGCAAACACATTGTGGCTTTCTATGAAAGTGATGAATCCCCTAAGCTCAGTGTTTCTCTCCTTCACAGAGCCCACTGCATATGCAGATATCCATCATAAGTCCTGGGTCACCCTCTGGGATGTGAGGGACATAGGGAAACAATGTGAGCATCATGCTGATATTCTTGCTATTTCTTTTATAATAAATAATAAATTTCCTTGTCTCTGATCCAGGAGACTCATGTCTTCTTCCACTATTTATTAAATGGTAAATGGCTAACTTGTGGCTTTGTCTGAATATATCCAACACCTTAAGATGAAGAATACATAATATACACCTGAAACTAAGTGAAGGCTAAAAATGTATTGTTATATACCCATTATAAAAAAAAGTCTAGATAGAGAAATATTGTTTTGAGGCAAATATATAGCAGAAATTTTATATTTAAAAATCATTTAATTATTTTATTTAAAGTAATTCCGAGTTTATATCAATTTTCCCCAAAATATGGAACTGCTTTGCAAAATTCAAGTGTTCTGCAGAGAATGCTGTTGTTTTCTACTTTTGTCTGAAAATTTAGTTTGTTTTAGAACTGGTTTTATATACAGTTAACTGTAATGCAATGATTTTGAATATTCTATCTATGAAGTCAGATTAAAATATTTTTCTATTATATAAAGAAGAAAAAGTAATGGAAGTTATAATTATATGTGCATACATTCAAGAGAAGTTACTTTATTTGGAAGTAAAATACATTGAATCAAATTTCCTATTGGAATACCATTAAAATAACATGATTTTAAAGGGTTTAATAGATAGTATTTTAATTCAAATTTATTTAAAAATTTACATTTCTATAATGTATGGAACCTGGTAATGAATAAATGAGTTGAGTTAAATGGAAATACTTAACAATGATTTCAGTTGGAATTTTAAAAATTTAAAATACAAATTTTTAATCTAATTTTTATAATTACTTAAAGTTAAAAAATCATCAGGTATATAAATTTGGGAGAAGTATTTTTTCACTCAATTTATGGGCATTTTCACTTTTTAGAAACCAATATAGAGTAACAATTTTCTCAATTTCAATTTTCTCATTAGAAATTCCTTTGTATCAAGCACAGATATTAACAAATATTAAATAGTTATGTTTTTTATAGGAAATGATTCTGTTTTCATAGGAGCCAGGAACAACTAACTTCACATTACACCCTGATGCTAGGTGTACATGCCTTGAAAATGAATGTACCAATCTGGTATGCACTGAATTTTACATCCTTTGGTTCTTTACAAGGTACTTTACAAGGTCAAAAAGCCCTCACATCTTTGGTTTGAATGGTGCCTAAACATAAAGAAGACAGCACTGAGTTTGATCTGAAATCAAAAGTTTGCCTGGCCCCACATCGTACATCTTACAGGGTAACTGAGGGTTGCAAGGGAAACTAAAGCAATGCTTTTATTCCTTTCATCCAACATTTTGAATGACACATTAGGACTTGATTTATAGCTTTGAAGAAGTAGGTCTAGATGTTTAACATTCATCCAGTTGTATGTGGCCCTTTCAATGCTATACTTATTGATTTTCAGTGCACTTGTTAAACTCTTTGATTAAATGTTTATCGCTAAATTATATGATCTATGGAGGAGAATTCTTCCCAGTCTAAGTTTTCAACTGATGAGGCTTTAGCAGAATTGTTCTATGTTTTAACATTCATATATCTTACCAGCTTTATATTGTCTAAAGGGTTTATTGAAGATACAATTAATAAAACTCTCTAATTGTAATCTGGTATGTAAAATTTACCTGCCCTAGGTGGAGAGGATATACAAATAGACATCTCACATTTATTTTACCAGAAGGAAAATTATTTTGGAAGTGGAGATAGAATTGCATTGTATAAATCTGGGAGCTGAGAAATAATCTCACAAAAATTCAGATTGGAATGGTGAGCTATGACACACATTCCAACATGTGTTAATTATTGAATATCAGTTTTTTTTTTCTTTCTTGTAATAATCTCCAGAAATATTTTGCGAATTTGATTCTTTTTTTCTGCCTTCAATCAGTTTATATTGCCTCCTTCTCCCCTGAAGTAAATAAATAGTGGGGAAAGAGCTGGCAGAAAGCAAAGATATTGTACTGGAGGAAAAAGTATGCAAGAGAGAGGCAGAATTAACTGGTGAAACTCTAGTCTTAGGAGATCCCATTAGAAATCAGCCTGAATCACATACGTGGACCTGTGTGGTGTGCAATATCTTTCAGTGCCCTAAGTTGATAACATGGGTTTAATTGCTGAGAGAGATATATTCAAATTGCCAAAAGTTGTCTGATATTTTTAAAAGCAATTTCACAAACTTCCCTAAATATGCAGTGAATATAAGAAAGTCCCTTACTTTCTTCAATTTTTCAACAAAATATTTGCATCAAGCTGCTTGGAATGCGAATTAATGCTAAGTACTCAATATGAAAAGTGGTGTGACATTCATTTTTGAATTTCATGCTTCATGTCACTTCACCTCTCTCCTTACTAAATTACATTTGGTCACACTTTAACCACACAAGATGATGCAGCAATGTTATATCAGGAAGAGGGGCAAGTAGGTGGAAAGGTGCAGAATTGTAGTGCAAAAAGATTAAAATTTTGTTTACAACTATCCAGTAATATATATATAAAGCTATGGTTCACAGGCAAAAATATTTTTAAGGACAATGAGACAGATATTTGCAATCCTATATACATTTATATTTACAGTGAGGTTTAATACATTCTTTCCAATTCATTGACATGTAGTTGTGCAGTTGTTAAAATATTTTATATATTACTTTTTCTGTAATTTTATCATTTCTTGAGATTTGTATGCTAAAAGTTTGGATTTATTGCCTTATAATTACTTTATAATTATACAAAATGATATATCCTGCAAGATCTGAAAAGGATAGGAAAATCACTATGGAAGTTAAAATGAGTTAGTAGTATATACTGAATATGTTAATATAATAACCCATGTAAAGCTAGCTTACTGCCTAGCAAGTAGTAAAGAATCCTGTACATGGTAACATACTTATCACCCATGCTACACACAAGGTATATTGAGAGGAGAGATAAAGAGGGTATTCTGGCTGAAGGAATGGTATTGCAAGTGCATAGAGCCATGAATGACCAATTTGCCTGGGGCATCTTGGTTGGTATGGTCAGAACCCCAAGTGCAAGGTCATGGGAGAAGGCAAAAGATGCTGAAATCCATTTTAGCTTTTGGAAGACTCATATCTTTCTTTGTGAATAGTTTTATTATATTATTGTTCTAATAATATTTTAGTATACTTTTAACCCCATCTCTTGAGCAAGGCACTGGTTGACATAGGCTTGATATTTGAAGCCAGGAGTTAAAAGTTTTGGTACTGAACAAGAAGGAGTTCTGGGCCAGAGAGAAGTAATCATCAAGTCAAATCACTTCGGAGTAGCAGGGATGGTTTTACTTATAAGACAAAAAGAAAATAAATAAAATCAAATTCTCAACAGTGAATGAGAGGCAGACTAGACCCCAAATTGAGATATAAAACATATTGAGAATCAAATCTATTAAGAATACTCATTTTCAAACAATAGAAATCAACTATATCTGCGTAACTCAAACCAGAAGGAAATTCATAGAAAGGATATACTAGGACTCACAAAAACTGGCACAAAAGCTAGAAATTCTATCTTGGTACAGGTAAGTAAGCAAAGCCACTCCTAGGTGTAGGTAGAAAACTATATTCCACATTCATCACATCACTATTTTTGGAGCATGTGAGGATTTCACTCTCCATCCTTTGGCCTTTTCCATTGAACAATATAAATGAAGCTTTAGTCTATATACTTTCTAGTAACCCTGTATAACAAAAGTCTCATATAAAAAGTGAAAAGGTAAAACTAAATGTCACTATAGGGTCAATGGAGAATCTATATTTGATATATTCTTGTTCATCTTTGGAGGTCTTAGTTAAGGGTATCTAGAGAAAAACAAAGAAAGCCAGCTTCTGGCTCAGATGATGAATAAAAGTATTCAGCAATAACAAAATTGGTAAATCATATTAACCAACACTAACATAGGGATAATAATCTATGGCATCTATTTGGCTTGAATCT
Organism: Tolypeutes matacus; assembly: GCA_026826555.1. Classification (NCBI taxonomy): domain Eukaryota; kingdom Metazoa; phylum Chordata; class Mammalia; order Cingulata; family Chlamyphoridae; genus Tolypeutes; species Tolypeutes matacus. The sequence continues at coordinate 14,257,206 of JAKSZT010053791.1, forward strand.
GAAAGTCTTAAGGTATGGATTGGTTAAAATATTATTTCACAAACACTTCAGTAAAACAAAATATCCTCACAAATAAATCTTACAGGAAATACAGTTCAAATTAATTACTCAGGCATTTTCTCTACCTTTTCATATCCTATGTCAATCATGATATTAATCTAAAATTATGGTTTGTTTATTTAACTTGATGAAGCCCTGCAAAAAAAATCTTTCTAACATTAAAAAGACATAATTTAATATTCTCAGTTATGGGTATACTAGGGGTTTTAGTTTTCTACAATGCTTAAAGAAGACACCATGAAATGGATTGGCTTGCACAATGGGAATTTATTCACTTACTTTGAGGCCGAGAAAATGTCCAAATCAAGGCATCACCTTCCTGAAGACCAGTTTCTGGCAATCCTTGACTCCATATGGCAAGGCACATGGTGGTGACTGCTGGTGTTTCCCTTCTCTTCCAGGTTCCGGGTTTCATTGCTTTCAGCTCCTTGCGTTTATGACATGCTCTCTGTCTCTCTCTCTATTTCTTTCTCTCTCTCTCTCTGTAGTTATTCCATTTACAAAGGATTCCAGTGATAGTATTAAGTCCCATCCTGAATGGGGTGGATCACACCTTAAATGAAGTATCCTCATTGAAAGATCCTATTTACAATGGTTTACACACACAGGAAAGGATTAGATTTAAAAACATATTTTTTTAGGGTACATAAAGCTTTAACACACCACATTAGGGAGGAAGCAGCTGCAGTGTGATAAAAAGAGCATTAAACAGAGGCTTAGAGAGGCTGGGTTTGAATTCCAACTCTTCCACATACTACCTGATTTACATGGATAAATTATTTGACCTTTCTGAAATTCCCTCTATGGAAAATGGAGACTAAAATACATTATGTAAACAAAGTCCTTAACCTGAGGTTTGTAACCCAATAGTATATTTATGCTTATAGGTTTATCTTTTAGAGGTTATAAATGCCTTATATTTTATGCAACTTACTTAATATTTTAAAAATATTTTATACAACTTTCTTAAAGGTGTCATGAACTGGTGTCAAGAACTGCCAAATTTCTTTCAAAATAATTATAAGAAATAGACTCTAACTAAATGGATGGACCACAGTTAAGAAAATAATTGACTCTTAAATATGAATCTGATTGCAATATGTAAGGAAGTGAAGTTGTCCTTCCAGGATCATGTATATTCAAATGGTCATGGGTGCCAAAGGCCTACATAGCCCCTGTACAGTTCTCTATCTCATTTTATCTCCTTTTTAAACTTGCCTTCATCTCTTTTAAATTTGCCTACTCTTTGAGGGTAAAGAGATATTATTTTCTGTATAATTTAGAACAGAGTTGGTTGTTGCTAATGGTTGTCAGAAAGAAAAATCAACAAGAGCCAAATGCTATATACATTATGATGCAACTAAACAGCATTTCCCAAAACATTTTCTGTCCTGAAAATGAACGGGAAAGAAGTATATAAAACAAATAACCAAGAAAATCTGGGTTAAACATGTTAAAACTGTGTCTTAACTGAACTCATGAAGGCTTCAATAAGTTAAAAATGTCATGTAGCTTTTCCTCAACATTTAAAAATTTTTTTTCTACAGGTCTTTTGTGGTTGACATGGTAGGTTTTGTGCTTGCTGTTGTTCTGTGGAAAGAAACTATGATTTTTCACAACTTGAATACATAGAATAGTTTTTGCTTGTCCCTAGGAACCCAGTCATAAAGAAATGCCTTTAGCTAGTGCATGCTCTAAAGGGAGGTCTGAAGAGGAAGTTATAAATGTTCTTTAAAACTCAGTTTTCCAATAAGTATATTTTGGTGCTGAGAATGTGGCAGAAATAGATACAGATATTGGGTATACATATATCAATAAATCATACTTGTATACTTTAAGATGGGTGGCTAGAATGCTCTAAGGATAGAGAAAAAAATTTAAGCTATGAGAAATGTGGTAGAGGAAATATGCACCAGGTACTACCACAGAGAGGAAGTTGAGGAGGAGTTCCTGAAGTCAATGGAATCCTAGATGGCCTAACATTGAACTTACTATGACATGAAAATTGCAAGGGCTTGATTTTGATTTTTGATTGACATTGTTATTGATTATTGAGCATTTTGTTGCCTTGATTCTCTGTGATAATGATCAGAAAAGTTTGTCTAAATTGCTTTCATTCATAGGTAATTAAATGATTCTCTACCTCACTTTGTGCTATGAAAGAAGATTGCACAATTTATCATGTCTAATGAGGCAGAAAAATAGTAGTAATATGCTATTACAGTATTTTATTTTTTAGCAAATGGATTAGTGCTAGAAATGGGTTTGAAAGAAAAATAAAATTTAAATGCTTAATACTCACTTTTAAAGAAATGTTGTTATGTATGTCTATTCATGCTACTTTTTCTCACATTACTCTATGAGCACCAGTTATGTATGTGACTGGTCATGGATATATAGAGATGTAGATATAGATGTAGATGTAGATGTAGATGTAGATATAGATATAGATATAGATATAGATGATATAGATATAGATATAAATATAGATATAGATACAAATATAGATATAGAGTAAATGAGATCAGTAGTTTGAGATATTATTTTTCTTTCAGAAATAAGGAGCTAAAGTCTCTAGCCATTTCCATGATCATTAAATTTTCTAGCTATCTTTTTTTTCTCCAACACTGAGAATATAAAACTTTGATAACTTTTTCATCAAACAAATTGAAAGACTCATATTTTTAATTAAGTTAATTTCATGGTTTTCCTTCATAATTTTGCTTTATTAAACTTATAACTCAATAAAAATACATTTTCATATGTACACAGATTCTGGAGCCCAAATTCTAATACTAAAGGTTACATATCCTAAACACGTAAGATTTTTGAATAGTTCTTTTACAGTTATTACCATGAACTTGCTGAAGAAAGAATCTTCCTACATATATAGTTAGTGTTTTCTATTCTAGGACTGTACCATTCTGCAAAGACATCATTGTTGTTGGTTTTTTTATATATAAAATAAATAACAAAATGCTGACATCAGGCCTTAATTTAGGCAAAATTCTTAAGTGAGCATAGGTGTCCAGCTCCACTCTTCCACTAGAATTTCTTTTAGATTGACCATATTTTGGGGATTGAATCATGTCTCACAGAAAGAACATGCTCATGTCTTAATTCATACCCAGATTCCTGTGGGTGTGAACCCATTTGTAGAGAGGAACTTTTGAAGATATTTTTATTTAAGGTTGGCCAAATTGAATCAGAGTGGGTCTTATTCCATATGACTGGAGGACATAAAAAGAGAGGAAATTTGGATGTAGTCAGTCAGAGGAAACCCAAAGACAGAAGAAGCAAGAGAAGAGAGAGAGATAGCCATGTGACAGAGACTGCCATCGTTAGAACACTTTCATACCAAGAGAAAACATGACCTTGCTGACATCTTGATTTCAGACTTCTTGCCTTCAGAACCATGGCCAACCCATTGTGTAGTATTTGTCATAGCAGCCCTGGTAAACTAAGACACTGTTGTATACAAATAGAATCAGATGAGTGAAATTTTACATATCCAAAGTAGGCAACTCTTGTATGAACAAACAACCTATAATGTTAGAAAGAACACTTTTTACATGGTTGGCAAAACTAAAACACAAAACTCATGTTATCATTTAGATTTCAGATGCTGCTAGCTGTCCAACAATAGCTATATTCCTCTAATTCAATACAGTAAAACTCCCAATTTTTATTCCAAGCATTTAGTTTCCCAGAATAAAAACTGTATTTCCTAGTCTCTATGTAGCTACATTTGAGCAATTGACTAAGTTCCATCCAGCAGACTGTAAGAGTAAATGGTGTGTGCAGCATTGTGGAATTGCTCTGATAGGAAGTCCCTTCACACCTCTTTTATCTTTCTTGCCAGTTTTAATGTAGATACACTATTTAGAGATACAGCAGCTATTGAGGACCATTGGGTTTTTTGGGGAAAGGAAGTCTCATGTAGAGAACAGAATACAGGAATGCTGGTCCCTGAGATAGGTTAGTGTGACATAAGACTTATGACTGATTTCTTCCAGTTAGAAATACATTTTCATCTTTTTGGGGTGGATTTTTGTTGTTGCAGTTGTTGTTGTCACTCTTATCTGAACCATAATTCAACTATACAGCTTGCCATCAGGAAATGCTTATGAAAAATGATGTATGGGAAATACAAATAGTGTATTCTAATTCTGTGAGAAGTGTATACTAATATAAATTAGGAGAATGAGGAAGAGAAAGAGAAGAAAGGGGACCAGAAAAACACTAGTAATAACACTAGAAATATATATGTTCATTTCAATGTTTTCCTTGCATAAAGATAATAAGCAACTGTAACTTTTTAATTATATATTCTATATTTTTCTTCATGAAATACAATCTATTTAAATAACTTTGTAGCCTTAAAAAATATTGCTATTATTAAAAGTTTTGGAAACTATGTCCAGAAAAAGTAGAGAACATTAGTCTGTACTTCCCTGCCAAGGCCCTGCAAGAGTCCCACCCACTGACTTCTTTGTTCATTGTTAAACTCTTTTGATGATGAAACCCAGATTTACTCTCCAATGATTATAAAAAGGGCATTTCAAAAGTGAAAAGAGGGCCCTTATAAACAATTAGTGAACAGTGAGAATATCCTACATCACACAGTCACCCCATCAATATTGAGATTCTTTAGAGGAAGTGAATAATAGATTTAGTAATTGAAAGAATTGCGTGGACTTTTGCAGAGAAAATTTATAGGTAAGAGCAGAAAGCAGAATAAATTATCAAGGAAAAACACATTCCTACAGTGGAAGAGAAATCTATAATGCCATAACTATTAACATTACAGATCACAAAGGTACAAAACAGGTCTGCTGTGCTTTAATCATGCAGTTACTAACCTGGGAAACTGGCTAAAGAGAATGTTTTAGTACAGAAGGTCCTGGATGCCCATGGTTTCTAACTTGAGTCCCTCTTTCTCTTTCTCTCTCTCTCTGCTGCATGCTTAGCTTCCACATCCTTAAACCTTAATCCAATCAATGGGTAGTTCCATCAGTTCTAATTTCTGATTATCACTAGAATCCAGTACCATATTTCAGGCAACTACAAATCTTAACCAAAAGTCTCCCACTGATGTCCAAGCTCTAGTAGTGCTTCAACCCTTTTCTTCTCAATTCTGGATTAATTTTTCTGGAAAAGAAGTTTACATGTATCTCTCAATGATACTTTGTTGTTTCTACAATGAAGTCTAAACTCATATTGCCTATCAGGTATCTACACCCTGATCCCAGCTTACCTCTGCATCTTTCTATAATTCTTACCTTGTAACTTCGTCGATTTATGTGAACAACTTGGAGTTTACAAATACAAGTCATGCCTTCTTTCTTTCATCTACACTTTTATACCTGCTGTTTATACTACTAGAGATGTTTTTCTCTATTTTAATTTGTCCCCATTCATTCTTTAGATCTCATCTCAAATGTAATTTCCTTTCAGGAAGATTTCTCTGCCCCTGAAAGCCCTGGATTAACAGTTCTCTTTCTGTGTCTTCAATTAAGCACCCTTTACTTATCTATATCAGAGCATGTATTCCTTTGCAGTATATTGAATATCCTATTTACTTATGTACATTTCTCCCTATTACATAAATTCTTTGGGACATGTATTAGTCAGCCAAAGGGGTGCCGATTCAAAGTACCAGAAATATGTTGGCATTTATAAAGGGTATTTATTTGGGGTAGAAGCTTACAGTTACAAGGCCCTGAAGAATCCAGCTTAAGCTACCATAAGACTCATCCAAAATCATTTGCCACGTGTTAAAGCAAGATGGTGGGTGATGTCTGCCTTCCTCTTCATCTTAAGGCTCCATGGGCCCAGCCTCTTCTGATATCAGCTGAAGGCTGAACGGCTCATCTCTTTCCCAAATTCAGCTGTTCAGGGCTCTGGTCTCTGCAGCTGCAAACTATCAGGCAAATGGCTCAGCTTTCTCTCTGGGACTCCAGCGTCCAAAACTAAACTCTGTGTTCTCCTTCCTTGTGCGTTTACTTCTGTGTGAGTCTGTTTTATACCCACTAAGGGGCTGGGGACTCAACCCTGCCTGCCCTAATGATGTGGTCAAATAAAAGCCCTAAACTTGATTTAATAAAAGTGAAACCTGTAAATCTAATACACCCAGAGGAACAGTTTAAAAACAATCCAATATCTATTTTTGGAATTCATAAACAATATCAAACTGCTACAGGATATGAACTGTGTCTTTTTCTATCTTTCTTCCCATGTACCTAGCCTTGTAGCTGGCCCACAATAAGTATTTTCAAATGTTATATGGCTGTGTTAGTGATCAACAGAATTAGACAAAATCCCTCATGGCAATTAGGCATTGTTTATTGGGCCCAGGTAACACACTAAAAATAAACCATTATTTATGATAAAGAGTCAAAAGTATATTGATATTGTCTAGGGATACTAGGTTTTTCTAACTGTAATTCTAACACATACTTCAAAATACAAATCTTCATATTCAAATACATACTCTAGAGTATGCAGAGAGATATTGCCCAATGATTTGGTATTGATAAGATGTGGACATAACATACATGATGATGGATATAAATTAGGATGCATGTGAAAACTCTGAATATTAAAATACACTATGTAAATTTTAGTTATTTATTGACAGCACTCTATTTTGTTATATTAATGAGTAACTTTTGACTGGTAGGATTATAGAGGTTTCAAAGAATCTGATTCCTGAACTGATAGATTATAAATCTAGGGTACTCTTAGTGCCAAATATAAAAACTTTGAAGTTTACTTCAACAAAGTTTAGGAAAAAAGCATTTGATTAGAATTCAGCCAACCTGTGCTTATATCTTCATTACTACTAGGTATGTGCTTACCCAATCTTTCTGAACTTCAGGTTCTCCATGGGCAAAGTGGAGAAAACATGGGCTGTACCCATTTCATAAGGAAAAATCATTGTAAGTATACAAGTACAAAGCAAGATGAATGAAGCCTTACAAAAATATAGGAATCCATACTGATGCTATTAGGTTAGGAAGCATCTTAGAGTTTAGTTCTCTGAAATAGTAAAATGCCATGGGAGCAGAGAATGGAGATAAAAAGTCTCATTTATATATTTTACTTATTATGTAAATTATTTTCTGGAACTCACCATAATCTCACCAGTGGATGGGGAATATAAATTAAGTACATTTCATAGGTTAGAAAGGTTCAAAGTTGCTGAGATATACCTATGAGACTCATGAAAAAGAGGCAACACATGGATGGGACTCAAAGCTTGATCTTTAGTATTTTGTCCAATGCTCTTCTCTCTATAAGTCATTGCCTCTTCTGTGATAAGATGGTACTTACTGCATATTAAGATCAGATGACTCAATGGACAGAGTCCTCAAAAACAGTAAAATAATATGGCTAAGGATTAAAACTTCAAGATTTCTAAAATTTCAAGATGCCTTTCTCCTTTGAGCCCAAGAAATCCTGAAGATTGATATAAGCAGCCATGAAAACCTACATTTTTGGCAAAACCAGTAGCCTCTTCCTTACTCATTATATAATTTCATGACTGACACAGCCAGGAAAAAAAAAAAAAACCTGTAAACATTTATCTTTCAGTATGACAGGCATATAATGTTTGTATCTGGATAAATAAGGGGAAGGGGGCAGGATAAGAACTTTAAAAGTCCAGGTCCCAAAGCATGATTGGAGTGAAACTTTACATCAAAAAAGTTTCTTGAGTCAAGATCAATTATGTGGTTAGTTGTCTTAAAAACAACTTTCTATAACACTTTGTTTTTATTATCATCTTTTGGGTTTGATCAAAGAATCAATCAGCTAGCCCATTCTCTCTAAGTACTACTTCTTGAGACCCAGAGGTGAAATCAAAATCCTTAACTTAACATGTGTGCAATCACCTTAGAGCCTAGAATAGGATATCCATGTGCATCTGCCAACCACCTGCCTGCTTACCACAGTTCATTTGAATCAACATCTCTGGGGCAGAAGTTGAGCAACTGCGTTTACAAGCTTTCCTAAGCATTCCTGGTTTACACTATTGTTAGAGAACAACTGGCCAAGAGGCAACAGTGCATCATAAAAAGCACACTCATTGTGCCCTTTCCAAATGATTTCCATTAAGATTATTTCATCAAGCTTTTACAGCTACTTCAAATTTACCCCATATTATACTGGTCAATGGTTCTCAGACAAAGATCTTTACTTTTGCCTCTAGGATCTATCCATATTTCTGGTGAGGTGAAGTCTTCCTGATAAATATAAGTCTTCTTTTCTTTTTACAATTCCACTTGACAATATGTCAAAAAAAATCATCTCTTGAATTAATTTTGTAACTTATATATAATCTAGTATAGGACAACATCTCTAGAAAAAAATTATCTTTTCCATTTTTAGATATCTTTTTCTGCTAAAAAATATTACAATAGGAAAGTTGCATGCTCATCCTGGTCAAGGGTGTCTGGCAAATGACATTCTTATTTAGATAATAATAGACTTATGTGTAAATACATGTATATTTTTATTTATATCAGATATAACTTTCACGTTATTACATATTGCAGCTGAGGCTTTTAACTTAAACTGAGACTCATAAATCTTGACTGTGTTGCATTCTTACCTCATTTATCCTTACTCACATAAAATATTGAATTACCATACTACACACTCTTCAAGAGAGTAAGCCCTTTACATTCATTTGGAGTCTCTAAGGCTTGGACATGTTTGATATCACTGACTTGACTTACCCCATTGCCAAAAGAGCAAAAGGATACATGAGGTTTAGCAATTAGGGAGTGCAAAGCTACATAGGGTGACCATGTGCTATCTCCACTCCGAAAACCAAATAGTAGAAGAGAGGAATATAAAAAGGTCTCCACTCACTCAGTCATATCTGGTGTCACTCCATGACTGGTTGTTCCCAGAGACAACTTCCTTTTCACTCTTGCCAAACCTAAATGAGGGTATAAAACATTTTCGTGTTTATATTAAAGAATTTCCTCTTACCCAATGAATCTATAAGCCATTCACTGAAGATTCCAGAGACTAGAGAGATTATAAAATTATATACAGTACTTTAGTTCAAAATCCTACAGTAGACTTTTTCCATCTGGTGGCAGCCATCAGGATAAGCCAAGATGGGTGCTTACAAACACATCCAGGAGCTATGGAGGAAAAAGCAGTCTGATGTGATACCTTTTCTTTTGAGGGTCCGCTGCTGGCAATACCACTAGCTCTCTGTGCTCCACAGGGCGTCCTGCCCCACCAGACCGGAGAAAGCGCACAGAATGGGATATAAGGTTAAGCAAGGTTATGTCATCTACAGGATTGGAGTGCACCGTGGTGGTCGTACATCCGGTTCCTAAGGGTGCAACCTTTGGCAAGCCTGACCATCATGGTGTTAACCAGCTGAAGTTTGCTCGAAGCCTTCAGTCTGTTGCTGAGTAGTGAGCTGGACGGCTCCGTGGGGTACTGAGCGTCCGGAATTCTTAGTGGGTTGGTGACTCTTCCACATACAAATTCTTTGAGGTTATCCTCATTGATCCATTCCATAAAGGCTATCAGAAGAAATCCTCATACACAACGGATCACCAAGCCAGTCCATAAGCAGAGGGAGATGCGTGGGCTGCTGTGTGCAGGCCGCAGGAGCCCTGGCCTTGGAAAGGGCTACAAGTTCCACCACGCTATTGGTGATTCTCGCCGTGTAGCTTGGAAAAGGCGCAATACTCTCCAGCTGCAGCATTACAGCTAATATATAAGCAGTGTTTGTAAAATTCAAACCTAATAACAATTTAGGACAAAAAAATGTTCTCCTGTATGCATTCCTTCTAAAAATTCACTTATGAACTTAAAATTCTTAATATCTCTCAGCATCTATGCTTTAATATTTAGCCTTCCCACTTCCATGCTCACACTTTCCAGATATGCCCCCGACTCACATTCTCCCATCCATTCATGAATCAGGGAACTACAACTCTCCAAGCTTCGAGGGACACACTTGAATCACCATGTCTGTTCATTATTTAATAAGGTCTTTTAATTTGGCCTCATTTGTGCTTAGTAACAATTTTTTTAAATACCTCCTTAAAAGACAACTTTTGAAGAATGAACACTTCAAAATAATCCCCATCATACATGTTCCAGTTCTTTTCAAAAAGCATAAGGGATCAGTAATATAATAAATGACTTCAGTGGTCTTGCCACTATATATTTCTCTATCAAGAAGGTAGACAATATTCTCGTTTTCTCCCGTTTAGCTACATCAGCTTAATTGCACAGGTATTCCACTACTGGTTCCTACTTTGACTCAAAAACCATAAAATTCATGAAGATATGTGGAAGCAGTTGTATGGGAAGAAGTCCTCAATTATTATTGGGATAAAGGGAAAAGGCCATTTTTCTTTGTTTAGGCTCTTAAGTATCACAATTGTCACTAAGATGTGAGGTTAATTGGTTTAGTGGTTTAGGCAAAAACTACTTAATAAGGATTTTCCTCTCAGGATCTGCATTGTACCAAGAAACAGCAATGTTAACTAGGGACAAAATGGGCTTCCCATTTCCATGACAGTTTTATTCTAACTTCTGGAGCTTAAAACATCTTCCTTTGAGAAAAGAAATGGGAAACATGAGCACTTTCTATCTTGCCATATGTGATATTCTTGAGTTTAGTAGATATAACTGATAATTTGATGTCACATGGTGAAACTGCCATCATAGATGGACTGATGAAATTTGTTGCTCCAGGTCAGGCTCTCAACTTGTGTTAAAATGTATCCTATCCTAATAGAATTAGTGCCATCTGAAATGCTCTGTCATTCTCAAAAGGCAAAATTCATGGAGAAAAATAGAACTACATGGAGACAGATCTTTTATTTTCTGTTATTTTAGTAACTTCTGTTTCTCCCTCCATATGATTTAATATTGAGAACAAGAAAGAATGTTAAAATTGCAGTAGGGGAGCTTCACCCATTGATAGCCTTGCAGAAGATTTCATTTTAGAACTATTCTCTTAATTCAACACAGATATTTCTAAGATAAAATGTAGAACACAGAAATAAAATAACTTCTCATGCTCAGAAACCAACAACTCTTGCCAAACTGTGATATTGCTATCATGAATAAATCCACATTACACATTGTAAATAAAATAGAGACTATAGTGTGTCATGATCTAGCAATTAAAACACTTCTTAAGATTTGATTTAACTCCTATCCCTGCAGTTGCATTGCCTTTTCAGCCATCTATATAGTACCTTATTTTTGTCCAAGCAAAATTGCTATAGACATTAAGTGTTTATAATTATTTGTTATTTTTTTATCAATTACATCTTGAGAGCTAACCGCATGTAACAGAAAATATCAACTAAACTAAAAGTTCCTTTTCTTTTTCACTTTTCTTCATCCTTACCTGCTTTTCATGCTTGAGATCTGATTTTCCTCTTGGAGAAACTAAAGAAGAAAGTGATGATGATTAAGGCTGTGTCAGCAAATACTTAAATGCATTTGGTTAATTTTACCAACAATATAATGATGCAGTGAAAAACAGTCAACAAACTAATTGCTTCACCAAATTAATAAATCTCTTAAAGTAATAAATCCTGTAGCCCTAAATCTAGCCTTAATCCCTGAAAGTAAGGACTAAGTCAGGAAAGACACAGTGAAGACTTAATTAGTAGTTTTCATTTGAGAATTCTAACATGATGGTTTTTTTTAATAAATTTGGCTTAACTTTATGAATACCTCACATACCTTTTACATATTTTAAGGAATTCCAAATCATATTAAATTATTTGCCAAATATGAATAGTAGAAAAATTCATAAACTTTATGGTGAATGATCTAAAATTGTTGTTCCTTTTTTGGATATGTTAAATTAATATACCAGTTATTATTCTTTCATTAGAATATTTTTTTCTAAAAATATTCTGTCATTTCTAATAACTATTTTGAATTCCATTAATTTAATTCATTAATTGCAATAACATTTTCTTTTTATTATGGATTATTTATTAAATGGACCTCCTGTAACAGTTTCTTTTTTTTTTTCCAAAATTATGCAGTGCTATGACCCACTTCTTATATTTTAGAGTGTTTGTTTAATTAGGATATATTTCCAAAATATTGACCCAATAATATTCTATATCTTTACTTAATAAGTATTTCATCACATTAATTATATACTGTCTAATTGGTCTCCAGAATAACTGAACAAATTTACAACTCCACTAGCAAATCTTAACATGTGGTTACTTCTACATAGCCTCTCTAACCAGAGTTACTGCTTATTACTTATATGAATTAGAGTAACAGATATAAATTCTATCATTAAAATTGTTTTACTTGCATTAATATGCATGCCTTATTTATAAATGAAAAAAATATTTATCTTAGTATCTATAGTTCCCTAATAATTTATATATTATTTTTGTCTTTTGCAACAATTTGTCTATCATAATTTAGGACAGCTTCATTAATATTTATATTTATTTAATTATTTCCAATTTTCACAGTAAGCATTCGTTTTGTTTGAGGCATATTTTCTCATTGTTATTGTTCATAGTTGCTTCTTTACAATTAATTAAGACAATAGTTTAATTATATATATGTTACATTCTATGACTTTTGACTGAGTTGCTTTTCTCTATTTCTCTAAAATTTGTAAAATTTGTCTGCTTTGAAATATTTCACATTTTTCTTATTTTTAAGGTAAATATATTCATTTGGGATTTTATTGAAGTACAGGTATATTATAGCTAATTTTCCCCACATTGATAAACAATTGTCCTAACAATTGATAGGGATTACTATTTTCATTGTTGTGTTACTTTTGATTTGTCATTACTCCTAATAGCATGGATCTACTTCAAAGACTATAATACCTTTGAAATTAAGATTTTGGAAGTTTTTAAAAATTTATTATTTAGTACCTGTTCCACATAACTCCAACTTTAAAATGGTAAGATGCCTTTTATCCTTGGACTCCCCCATGGAAAGTATTATGGGAGTATGCTCTCAGTATTCCCTTGACTTATTAATTTTTGTATATTTCCATAAATTACATAGTGTACAACCTGGCAATTCTTTTCTTTGGTAAAAATTGTCTATTTATGTGCTAAGTTATTTTATTTACTCATTAATTCCTCACAAGAGTTTAAGAACTGTATTTCAAAGTCCAAGTTTCATCTCTGTCAGAATCATATAAGGTACTTCACCAAAGAATGCTGAGTCAAAATCTCTGTCTGAGGAATGAGTCAAAGGAATTTTTTTTTTAAAAGACTTTTAGTGAATTACACACCAAAGTCAGAGGGCCACTATTTTATAACACAATCACCCTCACTCTCATTCTAAATATGAGGAAATAAAGGCTAAGGGAAATTCAACAACTTGCCTGAAGTCATATAATCCTGAAACCAGTATTAGAAATATGGTAGCCTAGTCCAAGGCTGACCTTCTGCCTGTTGTATAACAGCAGTTCACAATCCCTAAAGGGGTGGCTCAACGCAACTGCAGCTTATTCTCTATCTGAGCTAACTTTAACTTGTTTGTATTGATTCACATGTCTTATTAGAGAATTAAAACTTGAATTCGAAAGTTTAGATGTCACTGAGATCAAAAAGAAGATACTTCAAGCTGAAACACTCAATTGTTTATGAAGTACACTTCATTGAAATTATAAATGATAAAAGTATCATATAATCTTTAGAAAAGATAATATATTCTATGGCATAACTGTCACACTATTATGCCCATTACTTTGTGCTTTTGTGGATATCTAGGAACAGCATAATATGGGAGAACACATACACAAATACACACAAACTTTAGGTATTCTGATATGCTCTTTTACTTGCACTGCAGTTTGAGAATCACCACTGCAATCTAATTATTTTTTTAAAAACAGCTTTCCATATATTACATGTGTTTATAATGTATTTATCTATATTAATTCAAAATTACAAGGTGTTTAAGGAAGGAACGGTTGCAGATTGCTACAGAAATAATTATATGGTCTAACAAAATAGTACCAATGAAATGGAGAATATTTGATTCTAATAAATATTAAGTATAAAGTATCAAATTCTATAACATGGCCTATGATGAACACAAATGAAGAAATGCCACATGAACATTTAAAACTCTATAAACTAAGTAGGGGAAGTTCTTTATTTTCCTGAGAGGAAAACATAACAAAAATTTAGATTCATCTTATTTTCATTAAATAATAGGTAACACAAAAGAATTTTTTGACAAAAATTCTGATTCACTTAATCTTTAAGGAAAAAGTAATGAATATATAACAATGTTGAAGAACAAAATAGTTATTTAAAAACACTTTCTTGCTATGTTAGTATGAATGGAAAGGGGAGTGGAATAAATAAGAAAGGTGGTGTGGAGAGAAAGTAACAGAGAAGAAAAGTAAAAATTGAAATACAAGGCAGGGGAGAGAAATATATAGGATATCATAAAATCTTGTTTGTATTAGGCCAAATGAAATGAGATAAGCACAGGGCCTGTCTGGGATTGTTATTAATCGAATCATGTCCCCCACAAAAACATGTCCCAATCTTTACTCCATTGACCCTGGTTCTGTGGCTGTAACCCCATTTGTAAATAGGATCTTTGAAGATCCTATTAAGATGAGACCAAACTGAATCAAGATGGGCCTTAATCCATTATTCCTGGGATAGTTAGAAGCAGAAGAAATTTGAACACAGAGGAGGAGCAGACAGAAAGAGACAGGTGGTTAGGTGACAGAAGTAGAGTTGGAGTTATTCTGGCAAGCACCACCAGAATGGTGTAGAACGCAGAGAAAGCACAATCTTGCCAACACCTAGAGTTTGGACTTCTAGCCTCTAAGTCAGTGAGACAAATAAATCCCTATTGTTTAAGCCAACCAGTCTGATAATTTGTTGTGACAGGCCTATGTACAGGTGGGATAAAGGGTGAAGCCTGGGAAAGTTTATAGGAGTCAGACTGGATGTGGAGATAGCCAGCATTCTGAGGACAGGGCTGATGGCCTGAGCATTGTAGGCAGGAGCCCACTTAGGCTCTGGCTGTGGGTATTTACACAGCGAGTAGGGACTGAGGTAAAAGGTAAGGATGGTTTGATATAATTTTGTTGGTCAGAAAATGGCTTAAGTAGAGCTGTTTTAAAGTTGGTGTTTCTCTTCTAACCCATGGAAGTAGAAACAAAGAAAGCAAGAAAAAGAGCCATGCACAATGAAGGATAGGAACAAAAAAGGGAAAGTGAGAGAGAGGCATGCAGACACAACAATACGTTCTCAAATAAGCAGGAAGATTCCAGCCCTTTTCATACTCACGTTATGGTCCTTTAATAGTTATCCCTTGTCATAACCTTAAAAATAGTAGCTGATTCTGTTCACAGCTATTTATTTATCTTCAAATTATAGAAGTTTTCCTTTATCATGAAATAGAAATGGCAATGCACCAAGAGATAAAGTAGTCTATATGTTATAGTGACCTTAAATAGAGATTTATTACCTCCAAAATTATATGGAACTAGAGGATATAAACCTAGAAAATCACACCTTGCTTGTAGTAAGCATAGAGTGATAATTGAATAAGTGATTGAATGGAAAAAATCATGACCAAAGGATCTTCATATAGAATAGCTCTCTCTCTCCCAGGGCAGGTGGGTGTTCACTTAAAATTTTAAACCAATGAATAATGTATTAATTTTCACTAATATGCCTAGTCCTCTTTTATGTGTGTGTGATGAAGACAGAAACACAAAGTAAAGAGGGACAGAGCTTAATTCTATTAATAAAGTCATAGGTATGTATATATCATTGTGATTTTAAGTTTCATTTCCCTAATGACTGAAGAGATTGGGAATCCTTTCATGATCTTTTTACCCATCCACAGTTCTTCTTTTGTAAAATGTCTGTTCAAATTATTTGCCCATTTTATAACCACCCTTAGTTAGAATGTATAATATATTATATTTTTTGGATTCAGATTGTTAATGTTTTATTAGGGATTTTTAAGTCTTTGTTCTTGAGTACGTTGAGCAGGATTCTCCAGAGAAACAGAACCAGCAGGATATATATGATATATATGTATGTGTGTGTACCTATATGTATATATATATGTGTGTGTATATATGCAAGTATTAAGAGATTTATTATAGGAATTGGCTTATATGATCATGGAGATTGGCAAGTCCAAATTCCATAGGGCAAGCCATTTGTTGGAAATTCCAATGAAAGTGAAGTTGAATTCCCAAGGTGAAACTGGCTAGCTGAATTATTCTTTTTAACTTCTAAAATCCTCAGGCATAGATTCAATCAACTGACTTATATGTTAATCATTTCCAAAATACCCTCACAGTAACAGGCCAGTGCTTGCTTGACCAAACAGCTGGACCCCATAACCTAGTCAAGTTAATACTTGAAATTAGCCATCATAATGAGGAGTCAAAGTCTCTATTTGTCTTTGTCAGCTTCATTAACAATGTAATAATGGCCCTGATAGCTATCAATGTGGGGGTTCTCTGATCAATGCACACAGAAGAGCCAATTACATGACACCAGTGCTTCAAAGAGAGAAAGAGTGTATTGCTAATTGCAAAGCAAGGAGATCAGAAGGCCTATTGTCCATAAATCTGTCTCCCCAAATTGGAGAAACTTTCAGTGCTTTATAGAATTCAAACAAAGGCAGGCAGGCTCTAGGATAATGAGAGATGATGAGACTAGAGATAGTCTACTGAGCATGCACAGATTGAATACATGCTTAGTTTACTTGAAATTTTAAGGTTTAGGCTACTGCACATGTCAGGCAGGTCAACCCTGAGTAGAATTGCTTTGGTTTGGCAAGATAACTTAGGAATTGGGGCGGTCAGCTCTAGGCTGACTCATTTTAATCAAAAAGAGGCTACATGCAAGGGCACTCCACTTCAGGTTTGCAAAATAAGATAATGAGATACATGTCTCATTACTGTCCAGTTACCAAGTAAGGTCGTGAAATTTCAAAACATAGCATCAGCATTAAAGAAACAAAGTGCCTGGATTTACAGCAGTTACAGATATCTACTTCTGGCTACTTCAAAGGCTAGCATTCATCAAGACTATAATTCAGTAAGGTAGCACAGTTTTCATTATTTTCTTTTGGCTGTGTTATAATATTTTAGCAGGTCAGCAGTTGCCTAAAATACAAGTCATTGAACTAAAACACATCTGTTAATTTTTCAGTTATATCCTCATTGAATCAATTTAGAGGTATATCTTCTTCTTGGACTTCTCTGAAAAATTTTATGTAAGTTGGATATTATTTCTTCTTTAAATATTTGGTAGACGTCACTAGTGAGATTCACTTTCAATTAATAATTCAATAAGCTTATTTGTTATAGGTCTATTAATATGTTCAAATTCTTCTTGAATCAGTTTTGATTATTTTGTCTTTATAGGTCTAAATCTTTATATTGTCCAAGTTTTCTAATTTGTTAGAATAAAGTTGTTTATAATAGTGTCTAATAATCCCTTAAATTTATGTAGGAATTGTTATGATAGCCTGTCTTTTAAAATTCTGATTGTGTCAATTTGTATCTTCTCTTTTTATTGGTCAGTCTAGGTAAATATTTATGAATTTGACTGATCATTTCAAGAACTTTCAAAAAAATATGTTGTAATTTTCAATCATTTAAATGATTGAGACATGTTTTATGACTTGGCATGTGATTTATACTGGAGAATATACTGTACACTTTTGAAAAGACTATATATTCTCCTCTTGTTGGGTAAAGTGTTCCAAGTTTCACTTAAGTTAAATGGTTGATAGTATTGGTTAAAAATTCAATATTCTTCCCGATTTTCTCTCTAGTTTTCAATAAAATTTTGAGGGAAAAACTGAAATCTCCAGCAATAATTGTTGATTTGCCTATTTCTTTCATATGTTTCAGTTTTTGCTTATAGTAGTTTAGAGTCTGTTTTTAGGTGTGTCGTCTTTTATACTGGGTGTAAATTTCTGATGTATTGTCTCTTATCATTGTGAAATATTCATATTCCTCTCTCTATTAATATATTTTTCCTAAAATCTATATTTTATTATATTAATATAGTCACTCAAGCTCTTTCAAAGTTACTTCTTGCATGGTATATATTTGCATCCTTTTACTTTTAGCTGTGTTTTTTGCCTTGTGTCTTTAAATCTAGAATGTATCTCCTGTAGGTAGCATATGGCTGTATCTTGCTTTTTTTTTTTTTTTTCTTTTTACTATTTTGCCAATCTCTACTTGTTATTAATCCACTCACATTTAATATAATTATTAGTGTGGTTGGATTTACATCTACCATTTTGCTATTGGTGTTATATATACCTCATGTTTTTTTAATTCTTCTTTTCCTTCTTTCTCTTCTTCTTTTCTGTTAAACAAGTAGTTTTAAGTGTGCTATTACTTGTGTCTGTTAATTTGTAACAGATATATCAAGTTATACATAATGTCTAATATCTTGAAAACATTTTTCCATATTATTTTGTGATTTTCTAAAGTTATTTCAGGCTATCCCTTCTGTTATTCTATCATGGCTAGAAATAGAGGTTTCCTCATTAGACTTTATTTATATATTAAGTATAATAATTTAAAAACATGCATGTTGAGAAGGAATTTTCCAAAATATTTTTTAAAGTCACTGCATAATATGGAAAACACACCACCATATAGGTTTCTTCACCCTCCCATTTTATACCATGGTAGTTATGAGTATGAATCAACATATAGTGAAAAACCTTTAAAATTTTATATTTTCTTGAACTGTCAAACATATTTAATACATAAATAATATTTTACATTCTGATGCCCTTCCTTCCTTCCTACCTTCCTTCTTTCCATGTCCCAACATTCTCTGTATCATTCTTCTTCCATTAGAACTTCCTTTAGCCTGTCTTTTAGTCTCCCTACTGGTAACAAATTCTTTGTTTTCTGTTATCTGCCTTTCCACAGTGTTAACAGACCATCTGTACTTATTGTAATAATATGGCTGGATTTAGGTCTTTTTATTATTATTATTAGATTTCTTTTCCTTATACTTTGTGTTCCATTGTTTCTTCTTCCTGTCATCTTTTGGATTATTTGAATATTTTTTACTATCCCATTTGCATTCATCTGTCAAGTTTTTAAATAACTCTATTTTTCTAGTATTTGTTTCCCTGTACATACAATTCTACATTGATACTTCTTTTATTTCAGCACTTTAAAAATGTTGGTTTTGTTCCTTCTTGCCTCCATGGTTTCTGATGAAAAATGTGCAATTGTTTAAATCATTGTTTCTCTATATTTAATGCATCTTTTAACTCTGATTGCTTAGAGGAATGTTTTCTTTGTCATTCTTTTTTCAGTAGTTTGATTATAAAGTATCTGGGGGGTAATTTAAGATTATACTTTTTTACATTTACTGATGTTGAATCTGTAAGTTTATATCTTTCACTAGATTTCGGAAGCTTTTGCAGAATATTTCTGCAAATAGTTGTTTGTGGGTTTTTTTTTTGTTGTTTTTTTTGTTTGTTTTTTCCTACACCACTCTCTCTCTCCTCACCTTCTTTGATGCTGGACGTTTTTGTATTGTCTCACAGGTCCCTGGAGTTCTGATATTTTGTTTTTAAACCTTTTTCTCCCAATTGTTCTGAATGAAAAATTTCTTAAGTTAATATTCAACTTCAACAACTTTTTATCCTTTTGTCTACATTCTGCTATCAATTGTATTCTTATAAATGTACTTTTTAGTTCTAAAATTTCTGTTTGTTTAATCTCTATATTATCTATCTCTTTGCTAAGGTTTTCTCTTTCAAGAGGGTACAAGTTTACTTCCTAGAGCTGTAACTATAGTTAAAATCAAAGCTTTCAAGTCCTTTAATGACAGTCCCAATATTTGTGCCATCTCAGTTTTGGTGCTTAATTGTCAATATTTTTTTTAATTGAAATTCTCCTTGTTCCTTGTATGCCAAAAACAATGGATTGTGTACAGACATTTTAGGTATTAGGCTATGAGACTCTGGATCTTGTTAAATCCTAAATATGATGTGCCTTTCTTTGTTTTATTATAACAGGAACTCTATCAGAATTAGATTCATTCTGCAAGTTCTGACTTTCCTTCTATGGTATGTGGTTACATTGTAAGTTCAGTTTTTAAAATGTTTGCAATGCTATTCAAGTCTAGCTAGTGTGCCAACTACTGGCCCATGTTAGTCTTAGGTAGTTGTCTACCCTGCAGCTCAGTATTCAAAGCCTATCATGTCCTGTTTAAGGTAAAATCCATGAATATACTACTCACTGGTAAACTCAAAAGTTCATAGATAACTTCACGGAATTGTGATCTAGAGCTCTCACCACTCCACAATCTATCTGGCATTTTCTGGTTCCCTTACCAGTCCTTTGGCCAGAATGAGGAAGCTTTAATTTCTCCACTCAGCTGTTCATTTCCCACAAATGTGGTTTCATATGGAGTAAGCAGTGGGAGAACAGAGAAAAGAACATCAGGGATACATTCCATACTTTTATGCTCTTAAGACCTCAGAAGCCAGAAAGAAGGATTCTTTTTCAAAGTTCACTTACCTATAAGTAGATGCTGGTTATATGTTCCAGCTACCATGTGATTTCTTGATGGCTATATAAGGAAAGAATGAGGGGAGGGAGTAAAAGAAAGAAAAACCAAGAATCAGAATTTCTTCCATTCTCTTCATTTAACAGAACAGAAAAGGAGAGATGTGGCAAAAGTTTCTACATGGTGTATCATGGAACAATAGAAACTTTCAGCAAATAACTACTTTATTACTTACACAACACAAAGGGTTTAAAAGAGTAGGGAAGAGATCCCATCATGACCAGTCTCCTGGGGAGTACAACTTCTCTGGTCATGGTTGGTGGATGGAAGCTCTACATGCCTCATTTTGCATTGGAGAGGAAAGACAATTCTTTGTTGTTTAAGTGTTGAGTATTGTAGCAGTTTGATATTTTTTATGAATCCCAAAATTAGATATTTGATTGTGTTTGTAAATTGGTCTGTTCCTCTGGGCATATTAGATTGTGTTAGATTCAGAGGCTTCACTTTTACTTTATTAAACCAAGATTAGGGCTTTTATTTGACCACATCATGAGGGCATGCAGGGTTGAGTCCCCACTCCCTTGGTAGGAATAACATACAATCACACAGAAGTATATACATGGAGAAGGAGAACACAGAGAGTTTAGTTTTGGATGCTGGAGCCCTAGGGAGAGAGCCAAGCCATTTGCCTGGTAGTATGCAACTGAAGAGACCAGAGCCCTGAACAGCTGAGAAAGCCCAGAAAGAAATGAGCCCCAGGGAGACAAACAAGCCTTATGCTAACCTACAGCTGAGATCAGAAGGAGCTGGGACCACAGAAACTTAGGAGGAAGAGGAAATGAACCCTCACACAGACCAGCAGCCATCTTGCTCCAACACTTTGCAAGAGACTTTGGTGAGGGACGTAAGTTACATTTTATGGCCTTGTGACTGTAAGCTTCTTCCCCAAATAAACACCCTTTATAAATGCCAACAGATTTCTGGTATTTTGCATCAGCACCCCTTTGGCCGACTAATGTAAGTATTTATCCACCCTAGGGCAAGGGACCTCTGAGCTGTACGTTTCTGCTCTGATAAGGATCTGGGGGCCTTTTGTTCCCAGTTCCTTGGTTAAAGGTATGGCTGGGTCTTTTCATGAGACCTAACATCTGCCTCAGGATGTGGAATAGAAACAGATTAAAATGTGTGCACAATAGAAAAGGAAGCAAGGGGTAGGCGAGGGTGAGAGATGGGCACTGAGCATATATCTGTAACTTCCCAAGCAAGAAATTCTCTTTGGATTCTTTCTAGCCTTATCTGGTACATGTTTATGCGTTTGGTGCAGCCTTTTAGAAGTTCAGAATGGGAAATTCCAGAAGAAAAATGTTCAACATCAATTTGATATTACTTTGAATTATGGTATCTTTCCTCAATCCTCCTGTAATCATTTATTTTGCACGGTCCTCAATAGCTGCTTCATGTAATATGTCTAGAGTTTCATTTCATTCTGTGAGAGGACAGAATGGAATGATCTTCCTCCATCTTATACAGAACTGGAACACTTTTTGCCATTTTCTAATCTCTGGAGTAAGGTAAATGTTTAGAATATATCCAGAAGTAGCTAGAATTGGTACTCAATCATTTTCTCATCATAATGTCAATTATTGAGTAAATAGGGCACTGATTATTTTTGCCACAAATGGGAACTACTAGGGGTGAAGGGAATAGATCATGTGCTCCCCAGTTAGAAGAGAAAGGATAATAGAACTTCCAAATCTGTGTTTTCTGGAGAAAAAGAAAAATTTAGTTTGTATATGACCCACAGAAAATATAAATATTTCTTCCTTGGAGGGGTTTGGTTGTCCCACTCCACACAGACAAGGAAAAGTTATAGAGAGAAAGCTGATGAAAAATCTTGTGTTTAGAATTATAATAAATTCTAAAGCTAGGGAGCTATGCTATTGTATCTTCCAGCAACCACAGGTTTTCCCCAAGATACTTGTATTTTGGCAACTAACAATTTCTTTATAATGTATATCAGATTTCTAAACATGTTCATTATTTGATTGTGTAATTCATTCTAGTGTTTTCAAAGGTTTTTCTCCCATAATATTAGCCCAATGAAAAGTTGTCAGTTTTGAAGTGAAAAAAGTTTCAGAAATAATATTTACATTATTGCCTGTAAAAAGTTCACATTGAGTATTAGTATTATAAGTGTTCAGATAAACTATTCAAATTGTAAAAAAAAAAAAAAAAAGGTATTAAAATTTGTTTTACCCAGCATTTCCCAATCCTATTAGACCATAAATGTTTTTTTGAGTCATTGTATTAGTCAGCCAAAGGGGTGCTGATGCAAAATACCAGAAATCTGTTGGGTTTTATAAAGGGTATTTATTTGGTGTAGAAGCTTACAGTTATCAGGCCATAAAGCCTAAGTTACTTCCCTCACCAAAGTCTGTTGCCACATGTTGGAGTAAGATGGCTGCTGACGTCTGTAAGGGTCCAGCCTTCCTCTTCCTCCTGAGGCTCCGTGGTCCCAGTTTCTTCCAATCTCAGCATCTCTCTCCTGGGACTTGTTTCTCTCTGGGCTCAGCTGCTCTGGTCTATCTGCAAGGTCAGCTGTAGACTATCATGCTCTTTCTCTTCCCAGGGCCTCTGCTTTATCTATGGAGCTGTCTCTATTTCTATGCTCTTTTCCTGTGTGTTTACTTCCTGGGGCTCCAACATCCAAAAACTCCAACTGTCTCCCCCATCACATCACTTTCTCCATGAGTCCCCGCTCACCAAGGGGGTGGGGACTCAACATCCTACTGACATGGTCCAATTAAAGCCCAAATCATAATTTAATCAAGTAAAAGTGAAACCTCTAAATTTAATACAATCTAATACAGACAAGTTTACAAACATAATCCAACATCTATTTTTGGAATTCATAAAGAATGCCAAACTGCCACACTCTACCTTCTGAATTCCAAAAAGACACTGCAATATTCAAAAAACCTTATTTCAGTAACAATACTAAGTACAGAATCATATCACAATCACTTTAAAGGAATACAGTTTGTCTTGGCACAAGGTCCTGTCTGGCTGTAGAACCCTGAAACTTACAAAACCATTTATCTGCTTCCAATATACAAAATGGACAGACAAAAGATAAACATTTTTATTACCATAAAGAGAAATTGGGGGGGGAAATATGAGTCACGGGTCCTCTACAGTTCTGTAAACCTGCAAGGCATACTTCATTAGATTTCCATGTCTGAGAGTCTTTCTGAAGATAATGGTTTCGTCTCCCTGGGGCCTCATGAGGATCTACACTTTCCACAGGCTTGCCCAATAGCCATTTTCTTGGTTCCACCCTCATCAAGCATCTGGGTGGTGACCGAGTTCCAGACTTTACCCTCCAAGAGTGTTGAGGTGATTGCCACAATTTATCCAATATTTGGGTTAGAATCTTAACCACCCTAGTACAGTGAGGTGAAGGCAACATCCTCCCTAACCTTTGGCATACAACCTCAACCCTCTCAGAGCAATGAGTTGACATCTGGCCTTCCCTAATCCATGGGGGACAGGCCAACTCCTCTCAGAGTTGGTGACCTTAGCCTCCTTAATCCTTGAGGAATGTGCTCTACCTTCTCTGTACCCTGGGGTGGCAAAACTCTCCCTGAACATTGGACAGGAACATCCACGCTCTTCAACTGCTGGGGCAAACACCCCTCTCTGTATACATGGTGGGGTTCCTTTCTTGGCCCAAGGCGATGTCTTAACTCCAGATCTCAGCTTCCATGGTTTTCCTCTTCAAGTCATTTCTCCCTCAATCTCTCCCTTCCATGCCCCTTTTATTCTAGGCTTACCGTGATTTCGATCATACAGCACTCTCAAAATGTTTGTTGGCTTAGCATGCAAGAAGCAAGGGTCCAAGCCATCAGACAGTAAGACTTTCCACAAGTCTCTCCTAGATAACTGCATTTTCAATCCTGATTTACAAGTTCCAAGTTTAGTTAAGCCTCAAATGGGGCACTATTGTCTGGGAGCTTGATTTCCAGAGGCTTAGAATTTCCGGAATCTCTTTCTGGTTTCATTGGACTGAACAATTCAATCCTCAGCTTATTTCTCTTGTCTAGCATTTTACCATAAGTTGCAAGGAGAAGCCAAGCCATGTTCTTTGAGTTTATGTTGAAAAGTTCTTCAGCTAAATGTTCAGGCTTGCAATATTCAATTTCTGTCTTAAAGCCTAAGTTACTTCCATCACCAAAGTCTGTTGCCACGTGTTGGAGCAAGATGGCTGTTGTTACAGTTGTTCAGTTTGATGTAATTATGAATTCCAAAAATATAATTGGATCATGCTTGTAAACTGATCTGTTAATCTGGGCATGATTAGGTTAGGATTAGGGTGTTGAGCCCCACCCCTTGGTGGGTGGGGAATTGAATATAAAAGGCAAGGCAAAGGATAGTTGAAGCAGTCTTTTGAGAAGCAGTTTTGATGTTGGAAAGAAGGCCCCAGGAGAAGAGAAGCAAGCCGTTTGCCTGATCGTCTACAGCTGACCTTGTGGAGGAAACAGGAGCTAAGCCTGGAGAGAAACGCAGCCCCGGGAAGAGAGGAACCCCAAAATCCTAAACCCTGGCAAACGCCAGCAGCTGTCTTGCTCTAACACGTGGCAATGGACTATGGTGAGAGAAGAAACTTAATGCTTTATGGCCTGGTATCTGTGGACTTCTACCCCAAATAAATACCCTTTACAAAGACGAACCCATTTTTGGTATTTCACATTAGCACCCCTTTGGTGACTAATACAGCTGTCGACATCTGCAAGGGTTCAGCCTCCCTCTTCCTCTTAAGGCTCCATGGTCCCATTTTGCATTGGCACCCCTTTGGCTGACTAATACAGTCATTTAACACAATAAATATAAAGAAACTAATGTTTCTTTCCACAGACTGGAGAATAGTCTTCTATTATAATAGAGGAGATTATATCTTTAATTGATCATTTATATTACTTTATGAGCAACTTAAAAGTAATATTCCATCAGGTAGTTTGAACAGATGTTACCATAGTCAAAGTTTCTCTAAAATTTTAGCACATATGACTTTGGAAATAAATACAACCACAAATGAGAAAAGAAGCAGGTTCTTGTAAGGATCTCAACATAAACTGTCAATTATATGTGAAGTTAATTAGAGTAAAAAACTATTAAAATTTAACCACACTTCAGTAGTATTTAAACCCAGGTACAAATATATGTTTTGTTAAAATGAAAATGTATATTTCTAAAGGGAATAATTTTAGAAATACTGTTCAAATATAAACTGCAAATTAGCAAAACAAAAAATAATGACCCTTGCTCCTAAACCAAGCTTTTAACTATTCCAATTTATGTGTTTATAATTGTATCTTATCCACAATCTATATTGTTAAAAAGAAAACAAGTATTACTACACTGATAAGCAAAATGTGCTCTGAATTTATGTTTGTTAGAGAAGAGAACATATTACTGAAAAAATTAATAGAGTGGCTTCTTAATGTGCTGCAAATGGGAAGTTTGCTGTGATCATGCTAGCAAGTATACACCCTTCATGAGATGGAACAAATCCACACATCCATATTCTATTTGTTAAGCCAAAGCCCATCATGTTCATTGGTCAAGAAAGGGTCTGGAGTTCTCAATTAGGTTGAAAGAGAGGTTGGCATAACAGTGTTGCCCATGTCTTATGGTCATTTATCAGCATCAGATGTGGGCCACTCCAATTTCAGTTATTATTCAATTTTACCTGGTGGTTAAAACCAGTTTTAGTGAATCACAATGTCCAACTTTTCTATCTCCTAGGCAAGAGCTGCCCCATGCAGAAAGGTATTTCATAGTTCTTCTTGGTTTCCCACATTGAGAAATGATGGGCTAAAAAAAACAGCTTAGGCAAATTATCAGGTTTTCATTTTGTAATACTATCTTGGTATTGCATTCCATTGTGTTTATTAGATGTAGTTGCTTCAGTCTTCTTTTTATGTAGAATCATCTGATGTGTACAGAAGGAAGACCTTGCATCAGCATTTTAGACAATGATACAATTGACAAGAGCAATAATTAGGAAGAAAGATAGAAAGAGCATAAGTAATATTTTTAGAGTGGCCCTCTCAACCTGTTAACCCTTAAAACTAAAATGTCTTGATTCTGTTGTTGCACGTTGGCCAGCCAATTGATCATTTCCTTTTTCATTTTTTTATTTTAATTTTAAATATTTTAAAATTTACAGAAGAGTTGAAAAGATGGAAATATTGTATTAACCTTCATCCAGATTTTCTTAATGTTAACATCTATCATAAAGATGGTACATGTATTAAAACATGATATGTTTATTAAAAAAACATAATTTAAGATATCCACATTGGTACAATATTATTAGGTAAAAGAGAGATTTAATCTGGATTCCATAAAAAATTCTACTGATGTATTTTTCTGTTCTAGGACCCAACCATATTTTATTTCATTATTCTGTTTCCTTGGTCTTCTCTAATTTGTGACAGATCCTCAATCTTTCCTTGTTTTTCATGAACTTGACACTTTTGAAGATTATTGGTCAGGTATTTTGTAGGATGTTCATCAAATGGATTTAGGGGAAGAATTTCACAGAAGTGAAGTTCAGTTTTCATTGCTTGATATCATAATATACATGATATCAACATGACATCACTGGAGACAGTGCCTTTGATCATTTGGTCAAGGTGGTATGAGCCAACTAAATTTCTATTTCTTTTAATCCTTCTATATTTAAAATTTGGAATTATTCTGTAAGAAAGATTTGTGCCTTCTCCCTCATTTACCTATTTAACCATATTTACATCAGTATAGAATCATGCTAGACTTGTATTCTTTTGGCTAAAATCTAATACCTTCATTTACTTGGTTGCTCATATTATTCCAGCTTTGGCCATTGGGAGCTCTTTCAGGATGGTCCCTTGGTTCCTGTTTCCTTTTGACATGCCCCCAGCCCCTGTTGTTTTTGTTTGTTTGTTTTGGTTTTAAAATAACTTCTTTTACTTTTTGGAGCTATAAGTATTTAGCCTGATTGACTTGTCTTGAAGAATATCCAAATGCAGCAAAAGGTATTAGCTGGAAAGCAAATGCCACCTTGTTCTACTAGTAAATAAGCTAAAGCAATTTCATTGTCTAGCAACATTGCAGCAAGCAAGTTAAGGCTCTTTTGTTGAACTTGTATTACAGCAACAGTTTCATTTGCAATGATTGGTATGGTAATAAGAATATTTTGTATGCCACATTAGAGTTGGAAAACATTATCTCTGATTTTGTCTGGGATATCTGCACTCTGATGGACACATCAATATTAAATTATCTTAAAGCCATTTTAGATATTACTAGAAAATATAGAAGCTTTAAATGCCCAAAATGAGGTACAAAACAATTTCTCAATAGCAAATTCCCTCTTTTTCCTAATGTGCATATTGTGTGGTAATCTTACCTCTGCATTAATAAACATACCTTTACTTCCATTACGAGGGCCATGTTAACAGGAAAAATGTTGGTATATCTTTTAAGGATACTTCCCAGGTGTCCAGGAGCTATTATAGTAAAACTGTACCTATAGTTATAAGAGGAAAAAAATGTAGTTAGCCCAATCCATTTCATATGTTTCTTGCCAGATTAGTTTAGATTAAATAACATTACCAGTTACTTTTTATAATACCATACCATCAACAAGATTATAGATCACAGAAAATATTTCATTCTCTAAAGTTGATGTTATATGTATAAGGATAATATGTATGTATTATGTCATACTCATAGGATTTTTGCAACATTATTTTTACCATTTTAAAAACTTTAATCATGATAGATTTGTTTTTTCCCAGGAATTAGTTGCTGAATAATATCAGCCTGGAAGGTATATTTTAAGAATTAATGCTATTAATTGTGATTCAATCAAAACTAAAAATTAATTTCCATGGATGAAACTTATTTTAAATTCTATAGAACCCTTTTTAGTAGAATACCCTAAGAAATCTCCCCAGTTTTCTGTAGAAAGTGGATACAACCAACTGTTAATGAAATTTTCCATTGAGTTATGATGACATTGAATCTAAAAATTATGATTAAAATTGTATAGAGCAAATACCTTGAATTAGCATTTAGAAAATATTTTAAAACTCAATTAAAATAGATTAGATAGATAGATTGATAGATAATGTAGTTTGATTTGTAGATATTGATCTTGACCTGATTTTCCTGGATTAAAATGCTTTATTTTGTTTAGTGATATTGGAGTTTTGCTAAGGGTTTTTTCTCCTCATCTGTTATCCATACTGCCCTTAATTTCTTTGCCTCTTCTCTTATAACCTAGTTAACTAAAGTGACTGGCAATTGCATCAGTCAGTGTACAACCACAGAAGCAGAAAGAGTAGGAAAAAATATTTTTATATATATACAGAAATATATATGCATATATATACATATACAAAGAGATGATATATTTGTTATTTATACTAAGATGTACTACTTATATTAAAAGATTTGTTGTAATGAATTTACTCACGAGATTGAGGGGACTTGCTAAGCAAATCCAAAATCAATAGGGAAGGTAGTCAGGAAGGAAAGATTACAAGTATGATTGAAAAAGCAAGAGCCAAAGCTGTTGTCCACACGCAGGCAAGAAGGGAAGATCACAAATAGGATGGAGAGCCATGAACATGGCTAAGTTTTCTTCCACAGGTAGATTTCTTCTTTTTCTTAGGAAAGCTGGAGTCCTGTTGAAAAGGATATCCATATGATTAAGTCAAGCTTAACCAAATTTCCAGCATAATCCCCCTTACTTAAAATCAACTGATTAGGGACCCTAATTACATCTATGAATTCCCTTTCTGCAACATTACTTAATATGAGATTGAAGAACTGGTTACTTTAGTCAAGCCAACCAACACATCATAGATACCATCATGCTTCATTGATAGCTTGACCTTCTCTTATATTTTCATATTTTAGTTATAGCTTTAGAATTTAAAGAAGGGAGAATTACAATGTTTAAATCATTGATTTTTTTCACCAGAAATCTTAAATTTATCTTCTTTTTAAATTATATGAGCACATATTACTCTCTGTATACCAGTCAACATTGGAACTAGAGTTCTAGTGAGTGGATTGGTAGAAAGCTGTTTTGTTTTTTGTTTTGTTTTGTTTTTCCTCCAAAGGAGCATTGTTATCTCTGAGCATACAGACCCCATGTTTAAAACAGAGGAAACAGTTCAACTGTTAACATTTGACAAAGGAAATGTATAAGAGGGCTCAGAGACAATTATCAATGGAGTTAGGGCTACAAAATTATCAACCATTAAATTCTAAAAATTAAAATAATGTAAAGGACTTTGAAACCTGTGCATTATATATAATATTAAAACTAACTTTAGCTTTTACAGTTGATTCATAATTTAATGACAATGAGAATACTACAATTTTTTAAGAACCTGCAACAAGACAGGAAATGCCCCATTTAGAAAGGACTAATCATACATATATCTATAATTTCCCACTAGATCTAAATCAAAGCATGATTTATGTTTTAATTGGCTTTTTTATTTTTTTAAAAGCACTTATATGACTCTTAAAATGTGATTGAGACATCATTTTAACAGGTCATTCCTTAAATGGGGCCAGAAATATTTTTATACTTGCTTGAAAACAAAATGTTTAGTCAAATCATGGGTGGAAGCAAAGGGGAGTAATTAGGTAATTTTCCCTTTAGAACTTCGAAGGCTACTCTCCTGGACAACTTCCAACCAAGCAGCTCTTGTTCTTTCATCTTCTGCTAAGAATAGTAGCTGATATCCTTGTGACTCTTTAGACAATATGTTGTCTGCTCCAACTGCCTGATCAAAGGTTACTCTGCATAGTTAAGTAGGTGGAAAGGCTAAAGACCATGTTTCCATCATTTCTTAAACTTTCCTTTTAATACCACCTAGCTCTGAATCAACTGCATTATGATTATCTTAAGTGCTAGTTTAAAACCCAAATTCCGGGGTTCCAGTCCAGAAACTATAGAATCAGAATCTTTGTGGTGGAGCCCAGGAAGTCAGCATTATAGAATAAACACATCAGGATTTTCTCCTGTATGCTTAATTTTAAGAACCAGTGCCTTTAGGTAAAGTTCTATACCATAGGACTTCAAATGTATTGACTTTTAGAAAACACTTCTTCCTTTGGAATGCATTTTGACTATTCTTCAGGAAAATAATAACAAAGAATCATTTAAAACTACATATCAACTGGACTAAGTCATTTGAATTAATCACCCTGGGAAGGCTTCCTACCTCTCCCATCAATTGAACAACTTATTTAAGGAGCTCTGTCAGATACAATCCTCTTTACTTCACTTTGTCCCCCGCTGATACAGTCTTACAGGGGATTGCCAACATGCTGAGTGCCTGAGGGATCTAAACTCAGATAACAAAAGCAAAGCATGAATGCATGATTTCTGGAAGGTAGACTCCTATCTGCTACAATACCAAGTGTGTAGGAGTGAGACAAATGAAAGTAACACCTCCTTGTAACAGTTTCCCTTTAGGAGATATTCTTAATGCTGAGCCTCAGGAAGAGATTCTCATGGACAGATTACAAGTGTTCAAAAGCTCTCTAGAGATCATAGCAAAAAGTCTTGCTGCATACTCATTCTGTGATCAAATTTACAAGTCTTGGTATGACCTAGAGGTAAGAGGGTAATTCATATGCTGTCTTCTCCCACCCTGACCCTCGTCAAATAATTGTTTCACTTTATTTTTGCTAAGAATCTTTCGAACAGTGTTTAGATGCTATTTTTTTATAACTGTGGGGCAAGATAAATCCCTCACATGGAGATAAATATCCCAGCTTTTTTGCCATTTATGTCTAGGCTTTAAGACTTGACTAGAAAGTTCCATTTGTTTTCTTGCTGTTTGAAGAGTGAAACTAACTAATAGGCTGACAAAATAGACTTTATAATGCAACAGGCAGAATAATATACTCTGAAACCATAAAAATGATCTTAAAATTCCCAGTCATTCATTGTCTGACTGTAAAGCAAACACGTTAAATGCAATTGGAAACCATGTAAATTGCCAGTCCTCTCTCCTCATTCTGCCACTGAGAGCAAGTGTGAGTTAGGATTTCATCCCTAGAAAACTTTGTCTCATCAAAGAAACTAGTCCATAATATCCAAAGTTCAAGAAATTTCATTTCTAATTAGGAAAGATGTACAGCAATGAAGGAAAACAAAAACAAAGACATCATGATTCCCACCATTTTATAAATGAGGATCCTTCCCCCACTAACTCATAGGAATACAAGCCTTTCTATTTTTCTCTCTACAGACTAGCCTTCAGAGAGCTCACCCACTCCCTTTACATTAACTACAGCTATTAAGCAGATTCAATATTCAATTAAATTCAATAATGTTCAAGACACTATGAAAGACACAGCAGGCATGAAAGTAATAAAAATAAGTCCTCAAGGAACTTGCTTTTTAAATTGTGCAAGGGAGGACAAGGTAATTATGAAGATAACTATAATGCCATATATTAAATGCCTCAAAAGAAGGAAAAAGAACCATTGGTGTTCAAATGTAGACTATGAGTTCTGAGGCTTCAGACCTGGTCCTGGGCACCTCAGATGACTAGGAAAATATTAATTTGGGACATAGTAAATACAAGACGCTTAAATTAGGAGTAAAGAAGAGGAGTTAAGATTTTAACACATTGATACCAAGTTACAGCACATCAAGTTTGAGAATATCTGTAGACGGAAGAAATTCTCTAAGTCTCAGTGGAATATACCTCTCAAGTTATGGAAGCAGCATAGTCCAGAGCTTAAGAAAATCTGTAGTAGCCTGGACTACTATGGATACTATGTGTAATAACTATGTGACCTTGAGCCAATTTCTTTTTTTTTTTTTTTTTTGAGCCCCAGTTTCCACATCATTAAAAAGGGACAAATCATTGTACCTAGTTTTTTAATTTCAAATAGGATGATGGAGGTAAAGACTGGTAGTAATCGCTAAAGCCGAAAATTAAACAAGGGCTAACATGCACAAATAAATGCATGTAGACACACAATCTTGAAAAAGTGTGGTGCTAGTCATCCAACATGTTTGAAGGTCATAGCCACTCTGAAAATTTGTTATCTAGGAAAAAGCCCTAATCTCAAAGCAAAGAAATATTGGGAAATGTCTCAGTAAACAATAAAGAACAAAAATATATATTTGCCCTAGATCTAGTCACAAAGACAAAAACCTATGATACACTTGCAAGTAATGTAAAGACTGAGGTGGGCCACAAAGTAATATGTTTATTTCAATTTTTCTTAAAAACTGCAGCCTTGTAAGTCTATCTTTTGTCTTTCCTCTTTTTGACAGAGATAAAGATACAGATACTATTTCTCTATTACAATAAAAGGAGAAGAGCCAGTACAGTGATAAATAGCAAGTGACATTCAACTGTGATGTCAGGAAGATGAAAGGCAATGGTGGGACTTGTGTTGATTAAGAGAGTTTATATCCCTTCTAAAAGGGCAGATGTCACTCAGCTTTCACCATCTCTTGTCATGTAGAAATGCAGAATTGATGTTACCAAAGCCATCAATAGAAATTGGAAATCTGAATTTTTAAAAATGAAACCTAATGGTTTAAATGTTGAGTTAAAAACACATTCTGTTAAACTAACGTATCTATGAAATTGCCTATATGACCTCTGTCCCATTGTTGTATTTGCTGTTATCATCAATATGTGCCTCTCCTATTTATGTTGCTGCCGAAGGCAAATGGCACAGTTGTTTTTGTTTTGTTTTTTCTGCTGACTAGCTCCTATGTTGTTTGCCCTCAGCATCCCAGAAGAGAATCAGAGGAACAATGTTATCACATGCTTGGTGCAAACAGTGAAAAATTGGATCCTACCTATAATTGAACCTAATGATTCTAAACCCTAGTTCCCATTAAATTTACCCAAGTATTTTGATTTAATTAGTTGCAGGTGGTACCTGAGCATCAATGTTATTTTAAAGCTTCCTAAAATATTCTAATATGCAGACAGTTGCAAGTAACAATCTAGTTTGAACTTATCTTTTTATACATAATTCTTCTGACCACATGAGGAAATAATCACTATAATAGCCATTAGATATAATTGCTCTCTGTGTGCTAAGTGCTGGCTTTAGTGTGTGGCTGCTAAGGGGGCCCCGTGAGTCTAGGTCTATTTCCAGACAGTCTAGAATTGTATTCTACTTTAGGCTTCCTAGTTTTGCACAAAGTATACAGAAGACCAGAACAAAGCAACCACTGGAATCAAGGAATTTATCTTATGTTATCTCAGCATCAAAGCTTCAGCCCCTAATTTGAGCTCCATAAGAGTGCAATCTACAGGCTATTTGTGCCAGGTGAGACACTGACAAAGCTGAGCAAAGCATGTTCCCCCTTGGGTGACATCAATACTAGTCCTGTTGAATCAAGTGCTTTTGTATTTAAGTTGATGCATCTCTTGTTTAAGTGACAGGTGGTTGGAACTGTTAGTTTTCTTTTCAGCAAAGCCATAACAGAAAAAGAAATAACATGATTTAAAAGGAAGGAAATACACAAGACCAAGGCATAATACAGATTCCTTAAGGACCACGAATTCCACAGGCACTTAGAATAGCACTTCACACAAAATACTAAACACTAAACAAATGTTGAGATTACAGTTATCTCTAGAACTAGGTGTTCTCGTGTATAAAAATAGGTTTAGAAAAGTATATTGAAAGGATACATATTCATTTTAATATTTCGTCATGTTTTATATGACTAAAGAGCATGGGTCAACAGACTTTCTGTAAAGGGCAAAACAGCAAATATTTTAGGCTTTTCAGGCCAGATGGTCTCTATTGCAACCACTCAACTCTGCCATTGCAGCACACAAGTAGTAAAGGACAATATGAAAACAAATGGGTGTAACTGTATTCCAAAAAAAACGTTATTTACAAAAGCAGGCTGAATTTCAGATTCAGTCTATGGATCTTTATTTGCTGACATCTGCTATAGAGGGTAGCTAATCAGTGGTTCCAAATTTCTGAATATTGATTTAATTTATAGCTAGGCAGTTATTGCTAACAACTGTTGGGATCCTTATATGATTCCATATAGGGAAAAAGGCAATATACACAATAATGAAGTAAAATAATTACTTCAAATATATTTAAAGTGTTTTGATGAGTTGCTAAGCTAGAAATGGAGATGTTAAAATTCTGCAAGAAGTTGCCAAAGTTTTCTTCTTTTCCTTGATAACTTAGATGCTCACTGTTCTGAAAAAGAGCTAACCTACTTTTTATTCTTCTGATGATACCAATTAGCCAAAAAAGATAATAATAAAAGTCACAGACTTATTATAATACGGTGGGTGCTCGTTAAAAATCATCTCATTTCCATGATCTTTCCTTCAGTTATTAATTTGATCAATTTCTAATAAGATTTCATTTTGACTGGGATCCACACTTCATCACTTTCCCAATTTTATGATGAGTCATTAATCCTTATGCAAATTCTACCATTTCTACCTTTTCTACATAATAAACTTCACAGCATATACACCTGTCTACATAGTCCCCTACTGAAAGGAAGCAACAGCTGCTCTAGCAACATTGCTTAAGACGTTGCTACTCAAACTGTGAACCATGGACCAGCAACATTTATGGGCTTTTGTTAGAAAAGCAGGATATTGAATCAAAATCATATGTATGTTAAAGTTCAAGAGCTACAGCTTAAGACACACACACATATGATCTGCTCTGAGCTTCTCAATGGAAATCTGAAAGGACTTTACGATCATATAACATTTATTTAAATTAGGAATTTGCCCTATGGACACCGTAACAATTAGTGATTCAAACTTTGGCTAAAACTAAAAGTGAATCAAAACAGAAAGAGAAAGAGAGAGAGAGAGAGAGAGAGAGAGAGAGAGAGAGAGAGAGAGAGA